>CM047739.1:5040694-5568776 GCA_026225825.1 Pistacia integerrima | reverse complement strand
AGTTTGGTGACATTGCCTGAGATGAGTCTTGAGTTTTTATAACGCATGAAACGACGCTTGTTTTTCTCGGAATCAAAACGACGTTTGGGCGGCAAAAATTCCTCACCGTTGATCACGACCACGTGTCGCAGATCAATGAGAAAGAGTGAGCGTCACGATTACAAAAAACCAAACCATCTTCTTTTTCCGTTGAAAAACTCAAGCGACGACACTCTCTTCCTCAGCATTAATTGCGCCCCAACCTGCATTCAATGCTCTGATAAGGGGTGTCAATTCAGCATGCCATGCATTTAATGTTCTAATAAAGAATATCGTGTCTGCATATCACGCATTTAATTCGCCTAGCTGGCATTTATTACGCACATGACACATCTGTCAGAGCAGAAGCTGTTTCATTAAATGCATCCATATTGAAAATGCAATAGGCAACGCCTGACGAAGTCAGGTCACTCATCCTTAACAAGCAATGACCATGCGAGGTCGTGTTCATAAAGGGCACTACCCCGACCAATCTTTAGGCAGGTCGTAGTCACCAGAATTTCCCAAAAGCATATAGTCGCGGCATGAATTATAGTTTCCAAGGTTCAATCCTCAAACCTTAAAAACTAGGGGACTTCTGTTATGCCTAAAGAATGTAGGGCTGACATAGGGTCCAGTCAGCGTGCAAAAAGTCAGAGTATGGGTGTACCCGCAGACGAGTCGCGTGGGAAAAGGAGAAGCATGCTTTTGTCAGAATAGTGGGTGCGTGCCAGACCAGCCCGAAGTTGTGGTGCTCCCACTTGTCCAATCCATGCTCCGAATCTCGTAAATCACTCTAGAAGGTGGGCAATGTGACATAAAGAGGGATTTGCACAGATAATCTCACCAACTCACAGATTCAGTAATGATAACCTTAATCCATCCCACTATAAATTGAGAACTCCTCTCTCATTGAGGGGATTAGCTATTCTCTCTCAAGAATATATAGCAATCTCTTTCTCGCACTATCATCTAAAAATCATTCGTAAGTCATTTGTAAGTCAGTCCGCTAACGCAACCTGACCTCTATCATTAATACAAACATCAATGGACGTAGGATTTGCTTCCTTAGCATCCGAACCACTTTAAAAGTTGTTCCCATTGCATTTATTCTCATTTTTCTTGCATTCACGTGTGTCTTCTAGGCCAGCCCAGCATTGCACACGTGCGTTTAGTTGGTGTAAAAATCCCGCATCAACAACTTTGATGCTTTGTAGTGCTAATATATATACAATGTTTGTATATGCTGGAAAGCATGCTACATATATACAATGTTTTCATAATTTTTTTATGCTCAATAATTGTCTTTCAGATACATAAACCACACTGTTTTAACATTTACATATTTACTCCTGGAACATAATTTACCACTAAATTGCATGTATTATTGTCACAGGAAGCCTTCTTCAGAATGTATTGCTTGGATACAATTGTTTCATGTCATTCCAGGTTTTAGCTCACCTGCTTTCATAGACCACAGCAGCAGCGACACTGGACTGAGGCTTGCGACGATTATGTACGTGTTGCCATCATGATCCAGATGACTGATTATCTGCTTGCACAATATATAAAAAGCTCGAATTTAAAGGAAATATCGTGGAACTAATTAAAAAATGACTAATGATTGTAAATGTGTCTCGCAGGTTTTACTAATTTTAATTACTATTAAAGATTAATCAGTCACTTCTCATATGATAATAGAAGAAACAGAGTGAAATATGTAACAAGTGATTGCATCAATTCATTCATCTTCGGATAAGATGGCAAAACACAAACAGTTAAATCAGTACAAGGTTCTGTAATAGATGTTCTAAAAATCAATCATATCCTTCAAATCCAAAATCACAGAGACTAAATTTCAACAATTTAATAAAGAAAAGCAGCAAAGTTAACGAGGAAAATATTCCATGTAGTGTTTTATGACATCTAGACCTGCCTTGACAGCAAAAACAGTTTTATTTTAGGCAGTAGCTGAACCAACATGTGATAATGTTCAAAGAGTCTAAAGAAGCTTTTCTAGTGCCCTCACTGGTGTATTATGTACAAAAAAGACAAGAAAAGCCATATAGCCGCTAACTAAACTAGAAGCAATTTAAAACTAGTGTTGAAGACAGAATGTTATCCCATTTGAACTGGTCATGGTGTGATAGAATTGCGGTCATCACAGAACACTTTTTTTTTCCATGGAATTTGATGGATAAAATCCATTACAACTTTCAATGGTGAATTTTACACACATTAGTAGGCTATCGTCTCACTTTTTCCATCTTACTATGCTACGGCTCCACGCCATCAGACCTTTAAGATGTTTGGTACATAAAGTGATTCATGCAACTTTGACTTGTTGACTTTCATCTTTTTTTAGTTCTATTCAAGCAAATTATTAACTTTGACTTCTTAAAAGATATCAAAATCTTATCATAACCATCAAAACTCTTAACTTTGACTTCTTAAAAGATATCAAAATCTTATCATAATCATCAAAACTCTTCTCTAGGAGGCATTTCGTCAAACACATAACAAGTTATCTGTAAACTTCCAAAAATTAACACAACTCATGACTCATAACCTCGAGGGGAGAATTTCTAAGAGGGAAGCTAAAAATACTCACTAAGTAGATAGTTTTGTAATTTTTTTTTTTTTTTCGAAAACCTTAAAGTATAAAAATAAACACTTAATACTTTTCTAAAAAACAATTACGTTACAATTATCTAAATTATTTGTTATAAATTGATATTAATAAACTAAAAATATATTATATATTTTGTAATTTGTAATTTTAATATCTGACCGATTATTGGTCTGACCGACCGATTGAACCGTTCAAATCGAAACCAACCCTTATTTGGATTAGGCGGTCGGTTTTCAAAACATTTTTTATTAAACAATAAATTTTGGATAATTTTACATTGCCCCTTTACCCTCCTTAACTTCTCTCTTTACACCAAAGTATCCTCACCCCACCAAATGAGAAAAAATTTCATTGCCGGCATTGCAGTCTCATAATATAGCAAGAGAAACTTGCATTTTGAAAAGGAACAAACGACATGTTCCCACCCAAGGTTTGACGAAATCCCAAGTTAGTACCACTGGTTTCATTTATTCCAGATTCCCACCCTTAAAGTGACGGAAAAACGTTTGATGTAACGGTAAAGGGGTAAATTGGTCATTTTACATGGGCGGCAGACGTTAGCGTACCACCACCTCTAACAAAGCCTCCTCCCGCAAGACGTTAGCAATGCTGCTCCCGACGTTTTTTGCTCTTTTCCGGCGATTCTTCCACCCAAAATCACCCTAGTCACCACCATTTGAACCCCCATCCTCCCCTCTACAAAACGATACCATTCACAACCACTCATCACTCGCCGATCTCCGCCACTAACGAACGAAAAAACGACCGATGAACACGAACTCTCGACCGGCAAATGACGACGAAACAGTTGCTGGGGACATAGGGGTTTTATAGATTTGGGGACGGTGGTTGCATTGGTGGTGTCCAATTGGATTTTCACCGCCGGAATCGACCGGAATCCGGTGAAGAACACCGAAACCCTAAGCCTTCCAATCTGCTGCGGAGATTGGAGGGGCAAATGAGTCGGGAACCAGAGGGGTTTTGGACGACGGACTACGGGGAAGGTGATGGAGGTGACCAGGGGGTTCGACGTCTTCGGAAACAGCCCAGATCGGGCTGTTTCCGGTGAGGGTGTATAGTGACCAAGGGTGTTTTTGATATAATTTGAAAATAAAATGGTAAGTTTGTAATTCTACTATTTTAGGGGTTAAAAATAATTTTAATTAATTTAGGGTTAAGGGTATTATGGTAATTGTACCCTCTAAACCCTAAAAATTCATAACACTGTTACTTTAAGGGTAAAAATCTGGAATAAATAAAACTAGTGGTACTAACTTAGGATTTCGTTAAACTTTGGGTGGGAATATGTCGTTTACTCTTTGAAAAGATATAATGACATGCATGTCACAGATTTTGTCTCATGCGTGTACGTTTTATGTCACCATGTCACATCACTTCTTTTCATGTACTCCCACACTTTAATGAAATTTTACGCAAGCCCAAAATTTATTTAAGTCTAATTTTAGTCCTCATTCTTTTTTATTTCTTTCGCATTAAACCTCATATAGTCATATATATCTTCGTTCTTCTTCTTAAAACGAGCCAATTAATTTTAAAAAATTGTAAATAGCACCCTCCTAACTCCTAAGTCCTATATCACATGTCATTTCAATTACATCAACATCCTCTTTCCTCATTTAATCCACCAAATTTCATGATTACGACCTCACTTATGAGTAGATAATACTTCAATAAATTCTCTCAATAAAATATTATCTAGATATAAAATGATTAAAAGCAATTGTCTAATGTTTTGTAAATGCTAGGTTAAGCCACCTATAACATGATTCTTGGGGTTGAATAGGTGCCAAGGGTTATTTGATATTGAGGTTCTGTGGAATCGTGGTTGTTATAGTGATAAATTCTTTGTGTTCCCTGCATCTGCGTTTTAGTTTCAAGATTTCTGTTCACTCCCTTGTAAGAAAAGAGTTCTGTCAACTCTTGTATGCTTCATCAAATTAAGATGGACTCAAGGTTTGCAACAAATAAACTTTATGAAAGCATATATGAAAAGAACTCAAAATGTGCCCAAACCCATTTGATGGGCTGGGCTAACCCAATGCTCTTGCAGTTCAGGGAAGAGTTGGACCATTGGTTATCCATCACAATTCACAAAGAACCAACTTCTCCATTAGTTAAAGGGCCAAGTCTATTTCATAAGTGTGAAAATAGGTGAAGTAAATGAAGATTATTGTTTCTTACTGGAAGCCTAACTTAAACTTACACTTCCACTGGCAACAAGAGCCAACCAAGAATGGCCAGACAATAGGGCTCCGTATCCAAGTTTTAGGCCATGCAAAAACTGAAAAACAATAAAAAAAAATGAGCAGATGTCAATTCCTGACAACAGTAATATGATGCGTAAATGACATCAACTTTACACCAAGACAGCATGTGAAAATCTACCTTCAACTACCTACCACTACCAAAACTTGTTTGCCAAGCTCATGAAACTTTCTGTCAGCGGCAACTTGCCCATTTCAATCAAGGAGTCGTTTTCTCAATCATAAATGCTAGTTCTTGTTATTAAATATTAAAATAACCTTGTGCTCTTCAGTGTTGTACATATAACCAAATAAACATAACAAGTTTTATATATATCCGTTGCACAGCCAACTTTCTTGAATTATGGTTTAAAAATTTGCCAATTCTGATAAAGAAAATGGCTTAAAAGCTAGACCCACTTCAAATTCTGCATTAATGAGAAGAACCCATTAATTGCTCTTGAAAATGAACATGAATTTGATACACCAAATCATGAGTAATAATTTTATACAAAGGTAGGTATAAGAAGATACATGCATCATCCCAAAACCCCAATAACTTTTACAAGATTTTTTGAATTTAATATCTTGGTAGAAAGTTGGGCCTTGGCTTGACTAATCTCAATCAAAGCATGCTTTAGGGTTTATTAATTAAATGGCTAAAAGGGGAATTGAGTTGGTGTAAATAGTTTATTTTACCTCATGAATCATGTTGACGAATAGAAACAAAACAAAACCATTTGTTAATGAAAATATGGAGCCAATCAAAGCTTCAACAAGCCATCTCTTTCAAGTCCCCCAGCTACCCACTTTCTGGCCATGCCTCCATCAACTTATAATCAACCTACCTCTCCTTCTTCTTCTTTTACTTCTTCAAGAGCCACCGGCCTCACCCACCAACCCCACCACCACATTTTTCACATCCCTTCTTCATCAGTTTAATTTCTTGGTATCTTCTTAGAATTTGACGAAGAAGCTTCCTTAACATTTTTTTTTTAATGACTAGGGGTGTTCGACCAACTTACGAGTATCTCAACTAATCTTCTATAATCTTGAAACTATCAATTGGGTAAGAGTTTCAGTGATCACCTCTATTAGTAATCGAGAAAGAACTTGAACTCATGACCTCTTGAGGAATACACCAAAAAATCTCTATCAAACCACTCAACTACCTAAGGATTGGTTAAGCTTCCCTGACATTCCCTAAGATTAGAGTATACCTATTCTTTCATTTAATTTTAGAATCCTCGTTCTCTCTTGGTTCGAGCTTTTATATATCTTCGAAAAAAAAAATCTTAATTTAACTAAAAAATTTATGTGAGTTCGTACTAAAAATGGATCTCAATTCAGTCTGATATAAACAAAATCTTGCCCAAAAGATGTAATCAATTCTTTCTTAATTTTCATTGAAAAGTTAATTACAATAATTTGGTTTGTTTTCTGAAAACATTTTTGAAAAATTTGGTCCATTCCATGACCAAATAAAAAACAGTTGGGAAGAAAGTGGTCTATATATAGATATGATATTTAGCATTAGATATACATATATATTCACATCAAAAGCTAATAACGTGCAAATAGATTTTCATTTTCCTTTTTCGAAAATCAACAAAAGCATACAGTTGAGTTTTAGATCTTTGAAAAGGAAGGAAGACCACATGCCTCAAAATTTCATTTTCATCTAACTACTTTTAATTTCTTGCTTTCAAACCCATTCTCAAAAGACAATCTTTCATAGAATTTATGCACATTCACAAAATTAAATTGTTAATCCATTATACTATATTATAAATTATAACAAGTTATTTTTCAGTGCGAAATTTAGAAACTTTTAATACTTACTACACGTCAAATATTGATTAAAAATTTCTTGTTGTATCCTAGAATATAAGTCTTATAAACATTTGTCTTATATGTGACTAAACAATCAAATCAAAATGCATGACATGCACCCTAGTAGATGCTCATTTTTTTTTTTTTTTTTTTTTTTTGGTTAATTAAGGTATTTGAGCCTGCGCGATCTCTCATTTAAATAACGGATGCTTAGATGAGAATCAAACTTTAAATCATTTGTTTATACTTACTATCTTTAATTCATCATAATCATTTTGAATTACTGCGGATGATTTTTTATAATAAATTGATTGAAATATAGGTAATAAATATTTTTTAAAATATATAATAATTTAATGAGAAAATAAATATAAAAGGAATGATTAATGAAAAAATAAAAAAAGGAAGAAAAAGTTGATTGTCACCGATAATAATACAAACATGAAGCTAGAAATTATACAGGGCATAGCTCTCGCTCTTACTTTTAGTCAATTGACCCTTTGAATCTTTGAAGGAGTAGAGTTGAAGGTCTACTCAACTAATCAAACAGCCAAACTTCCTTTTTTCCTCTATTAAATTATAACAACACTCCACCATACAATAATTATATATTATTATTATTATTGTGCCAATCTGCTCCGAATTGCCACATTTAGATCCAAATATTTTTATTTGATTATTTCACATGAGAGAGCTTGTGCTTACAAATTAATTAGGGTTATAATATTGTTCTAGGGTAATTTTAGTCGTCTGAGTACTTTAGATGGGTATTAATGTATAATTTGATGATATTATTTTGAATAAAGGTCTATATCTGAATTCTGGGTTGTGATATATATGTCGTATGAAATACTTCTGCATGCTAAAAGTGGCGCAAAAGAGTAAGCGAATTTAAGAAGAAAGATACAATAAATGGGGGATGTAAAGAATAGTTTTCTTATAAACTTCCATTAAATGCAAAGTTTTGTCCCTTGAAGATCTAGAAAATGGGTTCTTCACATGAAAACCCACTCTATGTAGGCTTGAAGAAGATAGCTACTTGCTTCATGTGTGTGTCTACTCATATTAAAAACAAACAAAATGGTGGTAGGTTACACTCACAGGAATGCCGACAAACTTTTAGGTAAATTGGCTAAAGGAAAACGTTACAAAATTGCAATAACAAAGTAGCAACCCACTTTGTTTATAACCAGAATGCCAAAATTGTTCCTCACTTTGATTCTCAATATATTATAGCCCTAAAGCCACTGCCTTTCCATTCTCCTTTAAGGCCATGCTGCATTAAATACCAAAGTTCTTTTTTGTGTAGGTATGTTGATGTGAGCAACATCTAGACGCAATGAAGTCCCACTATTTGATGTGGGCAAGATATAAAAATTCAAAAATATCTTGATAATGGGTCTAGATATTACAAAATATTTCAGATTTTATTAGTCCACAATAGCTAACAACCAACACATTTGAACTGGGTAAGAGATAAAATTCAGCAATATCTCTTAACAGTAGGTTAGGGTGTTGTGTTAAAAAAAAAAATCCTAAACCCTTAAATTACTCCCTCCGTTTACAATAATAGATGTTTTAAGACTATGCACATTTTTTAGTAAAACAATTTTCTCTCTCCTCTTCGTGACTCCTCCCTTTGAAATTTTAGGTGAGAAATTTTTTATTTTTCCATTATATACAAGTGAGAAAAAGAGAGAGGAGACGATGCACAAAGATAGAGAAAGAGAGAGAGGAGATGAGGGCCAAAGAAAAAGTGGAAAAGAAGAGACAATGGTCATTCGTTGAGAAAGAGACAGAGTATTGAATTAGTCAAACATCTTTTATTTTGAAAAAAAGATAATAATTTTAAAACGACTATTATTGTGAAACAAATGAGATATTAATCTTGTATTAAAAGACAAAGATAACAAGTTAGTCATGTGATTACTTGACCTTGTGTTTGAGTCACTTAACTTGTGCCGAATGATAAGAGTGCAGGTAATTTAAAGGTCTTATGTTTGGCTCAAGTCACACAAAGTGATCATCTATCATGTTTGTGACTTATCTGACCTATTCAACTTATAAATTATTTAATAAATTCTTAAGATTAATTAACATATGTTTGTACACCACCCAAACAAAAAAAAAAGCGTTTTGGAATTATTGTGTAAAAAAAATCCGAAGGGACACAAACTTCCAAGCCCTTTTATATTTATTTTGGTTAAACCCCGCTGGGCAGCTTTGTAGATACTTGAGATTTTCTGTCTCGCAAGAGAGCCTAATCAACACTTGGTACGTAATTAAATTATAGATTAACTATTAAATAGTATTTTTAGTTACACAAATGTAGGTACTAGTACTAGAGACAAAACAACTTCCTCCAACTAATAAACTTGTCTTTTTATTTCACTTGTCAAGTAAAGCACGCAACTGAGACCAAATTGATTAAGATTTAAATATAATATATAAGGTCAATGGCTTTATGCGTGATTGATTTGATCCAACTTATATTTCTTGTTCTCATTGCTCCTTGAATATGATGAAAACATTAATTTAATTGAGCAATAAGCGAAGGTTACTAAATATTCTGTGAGAGAAAGTGTGTTTTTCTTGTCGATGAAAGATATGTACAGAATTTCCTAACAGATGAGAAATAAACTAAGTTTAATTTGGTGGTATTTATTTGTTTTTACTAGGTTCGGATTTGGTTAAATTAGATTTACTATATGCCGAACCAATATTTTTTTCTTTTTAATTATTATTATAAGCTTAAAATTAGGTCAGAACATTATGTTTACTCTTCGAATTCATTTGCTGTACAACCCTATATACATAGTAATATGGTTGTGTGTAGCTAGATGTCAATCTCCATCCGGCTCGAGAAAACCTTTGCACGCCTCTGTTACCTTTTGAGGGGGTGTATGTTATGATGAATCTTGCGATGTATTAGTGATAAGCATAAAATGCAGATTGAGTAGGTTCTGTGGAAAAATAGTTTGACACTAGGATGGTAAAAAGTTGGGGGCTTGAGAGGCGATGGTTTACCCTATGGCTCTTGATTCTACGTCAAAGAATTTCCTACCACTCAGCTCGTTCCAAAAGTCATGAACGTAAATAAAAACAATATGGTTAATTTTATGCGTCCTTCTAACAATTTTTGAAACTATTAGATACACTTATAAAATTACATTAAAATCTCTTAAAATAAAATTAAAAAAATTAAAAAACCCAAAGAACCCTTGTAGAAGTATAAAAACCTCCAATGAAGACTTTTTTAAATGAACAAGCCAATAATGAACCATGAATATAAGACGAGTTCTAAACTTAAAATAGATTCTATTCAATGTATGAAAAAACGTTGAAAGTCGTCGAAGACTTTTTTTTTTAAATTATAATTTATTTATTTTTGTTTTATTTTATAGAATGATTTTTAAAAAATAAATAAATAAAACATTACCAAACCTGAGTCTTTCATTTATTTATTGGATGCAAGTGAACAGGTTTAGTTGTAAAGTAGCTATCAATTAAGCTTGATTTTTCAATGGTTTGACAAGTCTTTGCCAATTCTTTTACAATTCAATGAAACATAATTTCAACAAATAATAAATAAAATCAATATTTTTGAGCCACTTGAAAGTTGAAAGATCCTCCACTATATGATAAAATCTGCTGGCTTTTAAATGTATTATTAAGCTTATTACAGTAAAACCTCTATATAGTAATACTCTATATAAGAATAAACTCTACATAGTAAAAAAAAATTATATTCTCAAATTGGGATAGTTATAAATAAGAATAAACTCCACATTGTAATCAGTTATAATTTTTCTAATTCTCATCTTAAGGAAAGTTGCCTATACATAGTAATAATTATGTGTATATTACAAAAAAAATTATTTGTTACATTAAAGGTTTAAGATGAAATAAAATATTTATTTAAATTATTTGGAAGAATGATTTATGCTTTAGAATTGTTACCACATCTTTTAACTTGCAAGTACATTACTCGTTAGCATGGACATGTTCTTGTTAAAGCCAAAATATTTATAGCTTTTTAAGTATGTTTGGAGCTTCTTGGCATGAAACTTTTTATATTTCTGCACTATCATTCTTATAATTATTTCCTTTCTTTTCTTGTGTAATTGTAACAATGATTTCTTCTTCAGTTAAAGTATACATGACTTGTTGCTCATTTGAATTATTGAGGAATTCATTAATATTCATTCAATTAGTGTAGTGAAGTTATCAAATCTAATCACTCAAGTCTACAATAACTCTTTGATTCTTCTCATCCACTTTATTTATAACTTGCAATTCAGCGACATTAGGGGTCCTAATGTTGTAATGCTTAAAACAATTAGCAATTGTCTGTGACTTCACATCAGTTTAACCATGTAGCAACTGTATTTACAATTTTATCAAGAACATTTATCTTTACTGATTCTAAGACACGATCTTCTATTCGTTTAAAAAGTAGATAATTGAAGCGTTGAATTGAAATCATAATACTATTAAAACATAAATTGAAATCCTAATACTGTACTACTAAAACATGAATTATAAAATAAGAAATTTTTGTAACTACACCTCTATTAAATTATAATCTCCTCATAGTAATAAAATTAATTAGTCTCAATATTATGACTATAGAGAGGTTTTATTATATATATACAATAAATTATATATCCAACCTTATTCCAAGAAAAATAATAATAAAATTATATTAATTATATTATATATACAATTAATTTCAGTTGAATTAATGGGTGTGATTAAAAAATTAAAACCCTTAGCTGTAAGGTACTGAATATACAGATTAGTGTCAAAGATTCTAGTATTAAGGTTAATTTGACCCTATCAATCTAATAATCATGTTTAATTTAGATAATTAAAAAAAATTATTAGAATCAATTAATATTTTGTTTGGTAGTTTAGAAATATTCACTTGCAGCACGACTGCACAACCATATATTATTAATCTTATTTATTAAATTATTATAAGCCCAAATCGATAGGTAATATCACATTATATTCATGTAAAATAAGCCTAAGTCTGAATTTTCCTCTTGTTGATGCTTGATTTTGACTCCAACGATTAGCACGTGTAAAGTGCTAAGCTAACTTAGAAATTACATGTGAATGAAGAAATGCAATGAAGTAAATGGAAAATGATTTTTAAAGTGGTTTGGATGCTTAAAGCGAATCTTATGTCCACTGTTCTTTTATATATATGAGGTTACAGGAGGTCGCGTATAGCGAACAGGGAGCAGAGGTACAAATGACTGATTATTTAGAGAGAATATGAAATCAGTCTCTTTCTCGCAAGTTATCTGTGTTCTAAAAATAAAAGGTTACACCCAGAATACAGGTTTTTTATTAGAATCCTGAAAATGAGAGAATGAGCCCTCTATTTTATAGTAGAAGGTTTCAGGGTAATGATTACAAGTCTGCAAGTGGGCAAGTGTACTACAATTTCTATCGTGCTTCCCATTGGCTGATTACATAGGAGATATCTTCAAATTGCGCAGGGCTTGGACAGGTGGGCGACTCCCATCCACTAGTAGATAAAGCCTGAGTCTGCCAAGTTGATGACAGTTATACTCTTTGTCTTTGGCCGACGTGGCAGTTCTTGGACAGCACAAAGTCTTCATGAACTCTGATTGACGCTGGCTGACGTAAGCTCGTGTCAACCCTGATTTTTTAGGCATAACAGAAGCTCCCGAGTTCTTAAGGTTCAAAAATTGAATCTTGAGAACTTCATGATTATGTCGCGACCTGATTTGTCTCGAAGGGCATCTGCTCGAACTGTCAGTTGAGAATAGCCTGAAGGATATAAGGTCGATGACTTCACTCGACCAGAGAACTAAATAGAGGTCGGGACACGGATCTTCGAGAGTTACACAAATGACCTGAGGTGATCGTCCCAAAAGGTTCAGAGACCTATGTCAAATCCTACCAGTGCTATAACGATGTGTTTTGAACTCTATCTATCATCTGCGAACTGAAAGTACTTAAAGTACTTTACTGCCAAAAGCTGGAAATCATTTCGCTCCGAGTTTGACATGTGAGGAAGAGTGTTTTATTCGATCGACCCCTTTAGATGTTTATCTGTTACGCTTAACTGTTGTCTTGGTCAATAAAATAAGCTTTATCTGACAAACGTGTCTTTGCGCAATAAGTATCAGCCATGAGCATTAAATGCAAGGCATACTGAAACGACATTCTCTTTTAAAGCATTAAATGCGGATGAGTGCGCATTTAATGTGGAGGGGATAACCACGCCGACGTTTGGCGTCTCCAATGGAAGGAAACGTCGATTGATCTCCACAAAGCGCGAAGGTTACTTTTCACAAGAATTGATGACATGTGGTTGCATCCAATGGCTAGAAACGTGTCCCGCCCAAACGTCGCTTACAAGGGAAGCCAAACGTCGCCTTCTTCCATATAAAACCCTAAGCCCATTCCACATTTTTCATAGAACTTGCGTTTCCAGAGAGAAAAACGGCGTTTCCATACTCAGGAAATCAGTTCATCCTCTTCCCGGTTGATGCGGACTCGTCACTACGACAGAACGTCCGCTCCCAGTAATCCAGAGGTAAAGAAAATTTCTTCTCTTTCTCTTTTTCATTTCTGTTAAAAAAAAAAAAAAAAACCTCAATTTTTCACAATAATGGTGGGATTAGATGCCTGCTAAGATTACACGATGCACATTCTCGAGTGGTGTTCGAAATGGAACACTTTTAAGAGTTGAAATCTAGGGCTCAGATTCTTGGGAAATCATCCTCAAGAATTTTTTAAGGTTATGGTAGAGAAACTAGGGTTTATTTTATTCTTTTAAGTTGTCGTACGAGACAATGTGTACGGAGATTGAGTCATCTCTGCATGTTGCACATTTTCATACTTTAAGAGCAATGGACGCTCCTGAGACAAGAGCAGTCGAAGGGATAAGCTCACAGCCATCGGGCACCTCAGCAGGTCCCAAACAGCAGTACTATCAGCAGCCACCGCAGACGAAATATAAAAGGTGGTAGATCAGTTTGGGATCAACGTACACGTCTACCAACAAAGGTTGCACACTGGTCAGGACCCTCCAGAGGGAATGACTGCGATCTCAGAAGTAATTTTCAAATGTGGGGTGACGATACCCTTTCACCCATTCGTCAGGTCGATCCTCGACCACTTCGAGGTCGCACCGTTCCAGTTAACACCCAATGCGTATATGATAGTGATCGCTATGTACATCACATGTGGCGAACACAAACTTGGCGAGCTGACAGATGTGGAGCTCGGCTACGCCTACTATTTGAAGAGGAGTAAAGATAAGGATTCATACTACCTCTCAAAATGATCAACGATTGAGGGACAGATATTTGGTTACACCAGCAACGTCGAGGCTTACGAAACCAAATATTTATTCTTCAAGTATGATGGTGTTTGTAAATTTAGAGCGCCGAGTAGGTTTTCTCTTTAATTTCCAAACTGTTTATCCCTTATCTTTATCCCTTCCTTAATAAGTAAGGCTAACGCACCCTTTGTTTTCTTGCAAAAAACAAGACAACCAGGTTATTGGCTCTAGAAGATTTTAGCCGTATTGAGGCATTTGGTCTACTGTTTGACCAAAGTCGCGACGCGAAGCTGCTCGTGACCACTGCCAATTTACGAAAGTAAGATTTCTTTAGTCCCGAGACGTCCTTGGAAGCTCCAATTCTTAAGTATCTTCCTATGCAGGAGAACTCTATGTCTTTATTAACAAAAGAACTTCTTTGCTGACACACTCTCATGTCGCGCAGCAACCATGCTACCAAGGGTCTCGAAGACATCAAGGAGAGCTGGGGGATTCACATTCCCCAAAATTGACCCAACTGAATCGGCAGGAGTGACCTTTAATTATGTCCTTACGGGAGGGATACAAATCGATGCTAAAAGGCAACAAACCACGGAGCGACGCGAAGAAGCTCCCTATCTTGTGACTGCTCACGCTTTGAAGAAGAAGACCGTGGGCCAGAAGACCAAGAAGAGAAAGCAACTACCCATCGAGGAGGAGTCGGAGTCTGAACCATAGGGCCTCAGGGTGTTGCCAGAAAGATCTTAACCCTACCACGTCTTTCGCTCAGGGATTCCCTCGAGGGACGCCCTTGGCACTCTAGCTGCCCCCGAGAGTTCGCATAGGGGAGAAGGAACGACCACAGTTGCCCTGAGGAGAGCAGGCAAACAACAGGCCGAAGAGTTGTCTGCCTCCTCGAGGCTAGACCCTTATGTGTTGGATTCATTAGGCAAATTGCTAAAACACTTGTAGCCGATGGTATACACCTTGTTAGAATGCCAACTCGTCGTGGCCTTTGATGGGTTCATGGCTTTTCAACCCACTGACTTGGTGGCCACCACGCTCCAGTTGCAAAGTCAAGTAAAGCAACCTGTTCTCTTCGAGAACTTCTCAATACCAACCGATCTCTTAGCTTTTTAAGATCTAAAAAAAACTAACTTTTGTCTCTTTTTCTATGCAGTCCTTCCTCGCACTGACTGTGGCTTAGCAGAAGAGTGACATGGACTCTACCGACAGACTGCACGAGCTGAAAGAGGAGAATGCCAAGCTGAACCAAGATCTCACAACTGTAGATGCAGAGGCAAAAGTGGCTTGCATCTAGTAGATCAATAATTGACTAAAAGAGATTCTACTTTTCGAGCAACATACTTTCAAAAGGGGGAGCTCGAGAAGAAAGATGATGACAATAAATGGCTCCAACGAACTATGGCAAGGCTCACTAAAGAGTTAAGCGAGAGAGAAAATGAGCTGCAGGCGAGCACTAATCGTGCAAAGGTGGCAGAGGAGAATCGAGCTCGGTTGTGGGAAAACACAGAAAAGCAGAATAGGGCATTACAGATGGACCTCGAGTTGCTTCAGGGGCGAGTTGCTTCATTGACCGAACAGATGAAACAACAAAATCTCGAGCTTGAGAGGAAGGTTGTCCACTGAGCAATCCAAACTATTTATAGCTTGCGGTCAAGGAATCTTGAAATGGACATCTCTAACCTCCCAGATGATTATCAAGCCACTATTGTTTTCATACTCGAAGCCAAAGAGGCCGAATAATAAGAGGAACAAGAACCTCCCTTGGAAAACGATCAATCGGACATGGGCATTCCTGCAGATCGAACAAATGATCCGGAGGTTGGTGACCAGCCAGAGGATCATGGGGCCACAGTCGGGGTCCCGGAAGCGAAGGCTAGTGATTCCTTCCCTTTTTGCTTTAAGTCTTTTATGCTTATCATTTTTGTAATTCTTGGTCGCTTCTTTGTACACATTCATCGAACATATATAAAAGAACTTTTTGACCACCTGTGATAGTACTTTTACACTTAAAAACTTCACAAAACAAATATAACATGCCTGATCATCGAACTCGCAGAAAGTTACAAATAACAAAATTATTAAAAACTTGAAATTACAACACAAGTGTTTCTTTGAAGGAAACTGGAACAATCTTATTCATTAAATTCACAACGGCGAGAACTTTACAAGTAAAATTATCAAAACTATAAGCAAGTTCGGAATTACTGATAATAAGAGCGAAGATTTTCAACATTCCAACCTCGTGACACTTCAGAACCATTAAGCCTTTTGAGGTGATACGCTCCAGGTTGTATTACCTTAGCGATGCGATATGGACCTTCCCAGTTAGGTCTTAATACCCCTGCACTTGGTACCCTTGTGCCGAGAAAGACTTCTTTCAAAACCAGGTCGCCAACTCGAAAATCTCTTATCTTGACTTTAGAGTTGAAGAATCTTTTTGCCCACTACTGGTAGAAAGTTATCTTAACCGAGCCTTGTCGCAGTGTTCTTCAACAAAGACCAGACTTGCATGTAAAAGTGTCTCGTTGTCTGTTTCATTGAAAAATTCCCTCCAAAGTGAACTAGTTCTTACTTCCACTTGAATCATTGCCTCGCAGTCATACGCTAGCGAGAAGGGTGTTTCTGAAATAGAGGTTGTCGGAGTTGTTCTATATGCCCATAGAACTTCTGGGAGATCATCGGCCAAATTGCCCTTGGCTGCGCCAAGCTTGGCCTTCAATGTGTACTTAATAGTCTTGCTGACAGCTTTAACCTGACCATTGGCTTGCGGTTTTGCTACTAAAACGAATTTCTTTTGAATCCCCAGATCGTCACAAAACTGCTTGAATTCTTCATTGTCAAACTGCTTCCTATTATTAGAGATGGGTGTATGAGGAATCCCATAGTAGCACACTATATTC
This sequence comes from Pistacia integerrima, assembly GCA_026225825.1. Taxonomy (NCBI): domain Eukaryota; kingdom Viridiplantae; phylum Streptophyta; class Magnoliopsida; order Sapindales; family Anacardiaceae; genus Pistacia; species Pistacia integerrima. The sequence goes on along the minus strand of CM047739.1, from coordinate 5,551,796 downwards.
TTGAAGATGAAATCTTTGAGCTTTTTTGTAATGATCGTGGCCAAAGGCTCTGCTTCGACCCACTTAGTGAAATAATCCACTACAACCACTGCGTACTTAACACCCCCTTTATCGGTTGGCATGGGCTCGATGAGATCAATGTCCTATATAGAGAATGGCCGAGGACTAGTCATTGTCGTTAGCTGGTGGAAGAAGCTCGCTGGATGTTCGCGAACCTCTAGCACTTATCACACTTCTTCACAAAGTTGAAGGTATCCTCATGAAGTAAAGGCCAATAATATCTCTAACGGACAATCTTATTGGCGAGAGATCGTGCAACAGTGTGATTACCACAGATCCCTTCATGTACCTCTCTCATGATGTAGTACGGTTCATTATCGGTTACATATCGGAAGAGGGGAGTGCTAAACCCTCGCTTATACAGCTGATCCCCAATAAGTGTGTAAGGAGCAGCTCTAGTACGCAGGAGCCTCACCTCAGTTTTACTGCTGGGTAGAGTCATATCTCGGAGATAATGAATGATCAAAGTTATCCAGGAAGTAGATTCGGTTGTAGCTATGGTCTGCTCAAGTGAGCTGATGTTGGAAACCTCGATTTACCAAACTGGAATACTGTCCAGAGTATTAGAATCCAACGAGGAGGCTATTTTTGCCAAAGCATCTGCGACAGAGTTACTGTCTCTCAAGATTTGCTTGATCGTATAATGCTTGAAAGGCTCAAGTGCGGCTTTGGCTTTCTTTAGATAGCTGATCATGTTTTCTTCTTTAGCTTGATATTCTCCCAAAATCTGATTGACAACCCGTTAGGAGTCGCTATTGATGTCGATTGCATCTGACCCCATTTCTCTTGCTAGTCGTAGGCCAGCAAGTAGCACTTCATATTTAGCCTCATTATTCGTAGCTTTGAACCCAAACCTAAGGATTCCATGAATGCGGGTCCCTTCGAGACTGAGGAGTAGAAGACCAGCTCTAGCTCTTCTTCTGTTCAAAGACCCATCAACATCGAGGCTCTAGGTTGATAAGTTTCGAATAGTTTCTTGGACAACTCCGCTAGCGACTGTTCCGGTTCTCAATCTGGCTGGTAAGAGAACTTTGAAATAAAATCAGCAACAACCTGCCCTTTGATTGTTGTCTTAGGTCTGTAATGCAGATCAAACTGACTTAGTTCCATAGCCTACTTGAGCAAGTTACCCGAAGCCTCCTGCTTCTGAAGAACTTGTCTGAGTAGATAGTTGGTCAAAACATAGATGGTGTGAGCATGGAAATAAGGTCGCAGCTTCCTAGAAACGATTAGCAGGGCATAGGCCAATCGTTCCATCTCTAGATACCACGTCTCAGTGTCTAGTAGTCGTTTGCTCATATAATATACTGGCCACTGAACTTTGCGTTCTTCCTGATTGAGAGTTGCGCTGACCACATACTGAGAGACGGACACGTAGAAAAATAAGATTTCCTTGGGAAGATGTGGCCTTCCGAGATGCTCTTTTATACTCTAGAAGGCTTAGTCACATTCCAAAGTCTATTCAAACTTCTTGTTGGCCCTAAGTATATCAAAGAACGACAAGCAACAATCTCTTGCTCTTGATATGAAGCGACTGAGAGCCATTATTCTCCCACTCAAGCTCTAAACTTGCTTTCAATTGGCGGGACTTTTCATATCTAAGAGAGCTTGGATCTTTTCGAGGTTGATTTCAATTCCCCGGTGGTTAACCATATACCTTAGGAATTTCCATAAGGATACTCTAAATGAACACTTAAGAGGATTAAGCTTCATTCTATATCTTCAGAATACGTCCCTGCGAGATTGGCTATGTGATCTGAAGTGACACGCGACTTGACAAGCATGTCATCAACATAAACTTCTATTGTTTTCCCGATCTGCTCGGAAAACATATAGTCAACCAGACGCTGGTAGGTTTCCTTAGCATTTTTCAGACCAAAGGGCATGACCTTGTAACAGTATAGTCCTCAATCTGTAATGAACGAGGTATGCTCTTGGTCGGGCATGTACATTGGGATCTGACTATGCCCCGAGTAGGCATCCATGAAGCTTAACAGCTTTTGCCTAGAGGTGGTGTCGATGAGCTGATCGATTCTGGGTAAAGTGAAACTGTCCTTCGGACAGGCTTTGTTGAGATCAGAGAAATCAAAGCAAGTTTTCCACTTGCCATTGGGTTTCTTCACCAAAACAGGATTAGAGACCCAACTCGGGTAATGAGCCTTCTAAATGAACCCATTTGAGAGGATCTTATCCACCTCAACTTTTGGAGCAGCATAACGCTCTGGGTCCATGACTCTTCTCTTCTGGCAAACCGGCTTGATCGCGTTGGTCGATGTTGAGTGCATGACACATTATATTCGGGCTAATCTCGACTATGTCAGCATGAGTCCATGCAAAAACATCAATATTCCGTCTGAGGAAGCTCGTTAGGTTGGCAGCGAGCTGGGGGCTAAGATTGCTTCCAATCCTCAACACCCGAGTCAGTCTATCTAGTCAACTGATACCGCATATAGAGTCTCAACAAGTCCACTGTGGGAATACTCCTCTGAACACAAGGATCTATGTTGTCTTCCACTGGACCCGGCTATAGTTTGATCCTGCTGATCATCATAGCCTGCTCGGGAATGCCCACTAGCCTCTCTTTTCCTTTGCATGTCATCAGCACTACTCCTACATAGCAGTCACGAGATTCACCTTAAGATCCTTTAACTTTCCCACACCCCGTCAAAGTGGAATTTCATCTTCAGATGATAGATGAAGGTGACGGCTTTGAAGTTCCATAGTAGAGGTCATCCCAAAATACCGTTGAAAGCGAACGAACAATCTACTACTAAAAACTCTGTCATTTTGGTTACCTCGTGGGTATCACCGAAAGTGATAGGATGGGAATCAGATGATCCCCAGTAAAACCATAGAGAGGGACAGAGGCAGGCTTCAGATCTGCCTCATCCAGTTGCATTTCCTCAAAAGCTCGTTGAAATAGGATATTCACAGGGCTACCGTTGTCCACCAGCATCCTGTGGACTTCGCACCGACCTATTTCAGGCGCGATAACAAATGCATCCTCATGAGGGTGATGCAATCACATCGTGTACTATGAGAAGGTAATCTCTTCTTCTCTGGGCACTTTAGTAGGTTGCAACGCCATGCTTATTACACTCACAGGGTCATGATGAGCTTTTCGAGCATACATTTCCTAGGCATCTCGAGAATTCCCCACGAGATGTGGTCCTCCAAATATGATCCCAACAACGTGGAGACCTTGGCGACCATGGCGCTTCTTTCTCTCATCCTTTTGATCCTTCTCCCAAATGGGAGTTAGACCATTAATATACTCTTTGAAGTGCCCCTTTTTAATGAGGTCTTCAATTGCCTACTTGAGAACCCGGCATTCATCGGTATGGTGCCCATTATCCCTATGATAACAACAATATTTCTTGTTGTTTCTTGCCATAGGGGGATTATTCATGGGTTTTGGCTCTCCGAGCAGACTAGCTTCTTCTTATTTGTCCAGAATGGCTGACACAAATGCATTCAATGGAGTATACTGATTCTTGTCGTGATCACGATAAGGAACCTAGGCATAAGATTTATTGGGCTCAAACAGCTATTTTTTTCTATTTCGCTAATCGTCATTGGCCCATTTGCGATCAGCTCTCCAACTATTCTCCCCCCGGCCTTCTTCCCCCTAGTTAGAGGCACTGGTCGAAGGACAAGGGTAGTGGCGATTTAGAGCAGTCACAAAATTCTCAATTCGAAGGTATTTCTCAGTAAGATTATAGAAGCGGGTGAAGGAAATGTCATCCTTAGATTGCAGCTTTTCCATAGGTCGGTTTGCGAACGAACCCCTGCAATAATGAGAGTCCAAACTAACTCCTCAGGTGTATTAGTCACCTTGTGCCGCTCTCTATGGAACCTGTCAATATAGGACTGGAGGGACTTATTTCTTTCCTGTCGTATATTGCTCAGATAGCTCAACGGTATTGAGAACTTCCTATTAGCCTAGAAGTGTCTCAAGAATAACTAACTCATTTGCTGCCACAAGTTGATAGATCCTGACGGGAGCGATCTAAACCAGCGCTTGGCATGGGCAGTCAGAGTCACTACCAAACAATGACATTTGGCCAAGCTGGAAACTTGGTGAAGCTCCATGAGGTCGTCAAACTCATAGAGGTGATCATGCAGATCAAAATTCTCATCGAATGCTCGCATATCGGGCATTCTAAACCTTGATGGGAGAGGAGCAGCTAACATTGCTAGAGAAAAGGGGGACGCTTCGGCGGCTCACCCGTGCTCATTCTGCTGAGCTTTAAGCTGATCCACAGCTCGCTGTAACTCCTCAATCTGAGGAAGCGAAGCTACCTGGGGATCGCTTTTCGCAACATGGGTTTAACCCTCATGATTGCGGTTAAGAAAAGACTATAAGTCGGACTCTTCCTCACCTTGGCCAGAGCCTTCAGCATGCCTTGACACACACTGGCTGGAGCCATGTGTAGGCACTGAACGACAAGGGGAGCTATCCCGACCTCCACGATGGCCAGAACCGACCTGTGTGTAGTGGGCATTTCCCTCGCGGTGACGGTCGGGGCCATCACGTCGACGATGAAAGGTATCTCCCTGCCTTGCACTCTTACAGGGGTGCCCATGCGATGTGGCGTGTGACGGTTTATGATGCGACATATCGCCAAGTCGTATAGCCACAGGTATTATACCTGCTCCACGATCGGTATTCGCTGGTCCCTTTGAGCCTTTTGGCCCATTATCTGCCACATGCTTTCCCTTGTTTTTATGCATTGTAGTGCGCACAAAATGGGCTTTCACCCGTTTCTGCGCTTTAGTGCAACCTACAGGCGTCTTTGGTCTGCACCGGCTTATCAGAATTGGGCGGTACGACTTGATCCAAAAGGTCTAGCCTTCAGCTAACAATTTTGAGAGTATTGTTGAATCTCTCTAAGTAACTCCTCACAGCTGGATCGAGTTGTGAGCTCGAGGGAAAATCTGTCACGGTATTCTACGGAATGGAAGGTGCTTCGGAAGAAGTATCATCTGGTACCTTGGGGATCTCCTTAGGGTTGGGGCTAGTTCGCTCAGTTTCGAAACCACGAGCCATTTGTCAACAAGCAGAGTTGATTGATCTGAGATTCTTGATGAAGAGCGAATACTAAATCAGGCCCTCCTTCTAGTGTCAAACTATTGATACTTGATTTTGACACTAATGATTCGTACGTGTAAATTGCTAACTTAAAAATTACTTGTGAATGAAGAAATGCAATGAAGTAAATGGAAGATAATTTTTAAAGTGGTTCAGATTCTTAAAGTGAATCCTACATTCACTATTCTTTTATATATATGAGGTTACAGGAGGTCGCATATAGCGAGCAGCGGGCAGAGATATAAATGATTGATTATTCAGAGAGAATATCAAGTCAATCCCTTTCTTGCACGTTAAATAAAAAGATTGGTTTTTTTAATATTTACTAATTGAGAACCGAATGCTCCTTTAATTAATATATTAATGAACAATGCCGCTGGATTCTCTGCTGCTTAGTTGTACTTTTATAGATACTGTCATGTGACAAGTCATTAACATCCACGGTCACGTAGTAAAAATTGAGGATTATTAATTTATTTTATTAGAATCTTTGCCTTGAATATAATAAACAAGAATTCAATTAAAAATTAAAAATACAAGAATAAAGTAACGCACCTAAATTTTGATAAAAAAAAAAAAAAAAAGAATATCACTTGACGAAGTTTAATTATAAAAATTAATGAATTATATATATATAATGTCTGATATTAATTATATTAGGACTAATACTTAAATAAATACTATTAGATTCATATATACAATGTCATTCCAGTATATATATAGTCTAGAGATTCTTGAACCCACTCTTCAAATTCAGATTCGAAACTAAAATCGTTTTTGAACCCTACAATTTTTAGAAAACGGAAAAGTAGAATAATTACATTTTTTTAATGTTATTAACTTTACAGATTGAACATTTATCTATTATGGAGCTACTTATCATGAGAATAAGAACCTTTCACCGAAGCAAATTTTTTTTTTTTAATCAAGATGTTTGAATCAGTTTGTATACATCTCAATTAATCATCGAGAGAGACTATAGCATAGTAAATCCACCGTCACAACCCTCCACTTAAATATTAAAAATCAAGAAAATTCGAACTTAAGATCATGTATCTTAATCACATATCACAATATATATCCTACCACTTGAGCTATCCATCAGATTCTTTATTAACGAAGAATCGTCATCTTAGTTTAATTAAAGCTAGAAATCGAATTAAGTGTCTCAATTAATATATATATAATTTGAAATTATGTCAGACACTTTTAGCGGAAATTTTAATTATTTATTGAACAGAATGTTTATTATGATAACGACCCCAGAATGAGGACATTATTCCTCTTCTGAAGAAATGGTATTATTCTCTAATTTTCAAAAGCAAACCATCCTATAATGACTTATCATGATTTGAGTTTACATTATTTTCAAAATCTGATACTTCAAATCTTATTTAGTGACCAAACTTTTGAACTTTCGACCAACTTAATGAGTCAAGTCATGGACCTCAAACCCTTCTTTATTTATTTATTTTTAATCTAGGGGAGATCCTTTTCTAAAAAATAAGCACTAGCTCCTTGGATATTACTTTATCCTATTTTCATTATTATTTAGAGAAAGAAAAAATTAGTCACTTTATTCAAAATTCTTTCCCCAAATTTCGGAAAACTAATTTTTTTTTTTTTTTTTTTTGGGTAACCGTGAGTATCCAGATCAGCTTACGTGCACCTCAATTAATCTTTCGAAACCCTAAAATTAACGAGTGGGTAATCTTCCTATGACCACCCTTATTAGCAATTGAGAGGAATCGAACTCAATATCTTTTGAGTAATACACCTAAGAGTCTCGGTTGACCGTCTGGCCACCCAAAGGTTAGTTTCAAAAAACTAATATTGCTACCCTCAAATAAAGACTAGTTTGTACGCACCTCGACTAATCCTTATAAGTGACTAATACAACATCCCATCACCGTGATTATCTGCTTAAATCTTGGAGTCAAAGGTAATCTAAACCTGAAACCATGCACCTTAACCACGTATCCTCGTGCTCTTCCTATCATTGTAGCTACCTAAAGATAGCCACAAAGGTTAGTCGTTTATGACTTTATTCAAAAAAAGCGAAGCTGAACTTCCGGTTGTTTATACGAAACTGCCACCTGTTTATTCAAACATTATTTTTATCATTTGCATACTTGCATTGTTGTTATATGTAACTGACATAAAAGATATTTAGGGGTGAGAGTGTTAGTTTCATCAAAATAATGGGGGAAAAGTTTTTTTATTTTCAACCTCAGGAGTGGTAGTGTACGAAACCCTTATTTTGTTTTATTGAAGATAGATCTTTGTGTAAGAATATTAGAATAAGCACTAGCTTATCGGATATTTACTTTATACTTGTATTATTATTATAATGTGGTCACTTTATACCAAGTTACTTGGTTGACACTCCTTTAATTTCAAAGATTGGAACAATGAATTGAATCAATTAAATTGATGGGGCTCACGCACTTTTGGTAGGTAGAGTTATAAAGAAGACATATATTTGTGGTTGAATTGACTTGGGTTTTTGTGGTTAGTATTATAGGTGGTACCTAATAAAGTTACTTTGTAGTTTTCTCTTTTAAGTCAAATATTTGTTGGCATAGCCTTATTGGCACAATTTATCGAAGCCTGGCTTCCTCCTTGTTATTGTATATCGATTTTGTACAAGTCACTTAAATTTACGACTTGTAGAATGACAAATAATCGAATTAACGTCAAAGTGTATCAGGATTTACGATTATGCATCCATCCTTTTTCCTTCCTACTAATGGAATTTTCTCAAGCATTAAGGGCATATTTAGCTTATTATTTTTATCCATATTTCCAATCCTATTTTCCAAATAATGTTTGGCACATTATTCCATAAATATTACCCTATTTTTTTAATTACGTTTAGACCCAATAAGGTTATTAATTTCATCAAATACACCCTAAAAAAAAGTTTAAAAATTATCAAAAACACTCCCACGACCCATACTTGCCAGATTTTGGCAACCACCGTCGGTGATAGCCGAGAATCTACAGCTGCAACTACTACTCCCGACCAAAAATAGCAGTTCACGTCGTGGCAACGGCCTAGATCTTGCCGATATCGTAGGAAAAGGCCGGACTTCTATAGGCCAGTTGACTTCGGCCGTGGTTGATCTTGTCCGACCAAAAATAGGCCGAAAGTTCACCGATCTGGCCTTTTCCGGCTAGATCCACCACGTATCTGGCCGGAAAAGGCCAGATCTGGCCGTGAACGACGGCCAAAGATGACCGTCGTTCTGGCCTTTTTCGATCGTCGCGGCCACAACAAAGGCCGTAGATCTGACCTTTCCCGGCCAGATCCGTGGTGAATCTTGTCGGAAAAGGCCATAACGATGCGTTACGACATAGATCTGACCGGTCTATGTCGTAACACAATTTTTTCGGCGTTCGGCGGTGGTGGCGAATTTGGCTGCGGTGGTGGGGGTGTTTTTGTCATTTTATATATTAGGGTATTTAATTAAATTAGCAAACTTAGGGGCTTTTTCATAAATTTTTAAATTTTACCTCGTAATACTCCCCTATCCAACTACCCAATATTATTCTCAAAATCCTATCTAAAATAATAAACCAAACGCACCCTAAAGCATCTCCAAATGACTATTTATATAACTCAAACTCTTTATTATAAAGAGTCTATCCATAAAAATAAATTTCTATGTATTTTATTTATTAATTCTCTCTTCTATTGAGTCTCTTTCTTAAAAATAAAGAGTATCTTCATTAAATTTAAAGAGTCTATTAGATTTGAATAAAAATTATATTCTTTATATTTAAAAATTAATAAAGATATTCTTTATTTATATAAAATATGCTATTTAAAATAAAGAATACTATTAGAGATATTCTTAGGACCTCAAAAGAACAAATCCATAAAAACCTAAACCCTAAAGAAATTTCACATCATGTTTGAAGTGATGTCGTTTTACAATTCTTGTTGTGTTTGATAATTGGACTGTGATTGTTTACATTACATGCTGACATGGAAATGGTTGAAATCTTTGTCTAGTTTTCCTGAATCCCGACTCCATTTGGATTTATTGCTTTAAACCTTTTTTTAAAATTTAATATCAGATTCAGAAGCTGTAGTAAATGTCTGACTCAGCATTATTGCCACTGAAACGTGCTCATTTGTCTTTCTCCTTTTTAAGGTCCACTTTCCTGTTATTTTCACATTACCTTTTTCTAATTTTAATGATTTAAAAATTATTATTTACTTAATAATATATAATATATTATAATAAGGGTTCTTTTGCAATGATGCGCAAGAAATCTAGAACGGAAAAATTTTCTTTTTAACATGTAGATACCTTGCGTCATCGATAACCTTACAAATGAACTGAACATGAACAAACACTTCCATTCGAAAATCATTCAATAAACACAAAAGGTTGTTTGAACTTGAATAAACATAAAATGGTCGTTCAAGTTCGTTCGATTAATAAAACAAATCGTTCATGATCGTTCAACTAATCATTCGAATAACTTATAAATACATATTCAAATAACTCGTTCAAATAAAAAGTATACACCAAATCTGGGCTGGGCTGGGTTAGTTTGTTGGTTATTGGGTTTTTATTATATATATATATATATATATATATATATATATATATATATATATATATATAATTTAGGTTTAATTAAGCTATTATGTTATTAAATTTGTCATGTTATATATCACTTGATTATACAATATGTTATGTTCATAAATTTGTCATACTATATTTAATTAAACTATTATGTTATTAAATTTGTCATACTATTTACCACTTGATTATATAATACATTATGTTCATCAATTTATCATACTATATTTATTATTTATTAATTGAAATGTTATCTCATAATATTTAATTATTGATTATATTTGAAAAAATATAAAGCTATTATGTTATTATATTTGTTATGTCATATATCACTTGATTATACAATCTATTATGTTATTAAATTTATCATGCTCTGTATCATAATAATTTATTATTTATTAATTAAAATGCTATATAATTATATATTTAATTATTGATGACATTTGAAAAAAAAAAAAAAACCAAACATATTATATATAAAAAAAACAAAAGCATAATAATATTTTATTATTGATTACCATTAACAAAATTCATCCAAACTAAATCAAGCATTATATAAAAAGGAAAAAATATAAATTTGATATTAATGTAACTCGAACTAAATACCTTAAAGTCAAAAGAATTACATTTTTAACACTAAGCCATAGAAAATCCTTGATAAACTTAGCACCTTATAAATATATATAATAATGTATATTATGTTTTTGAACATAAACGAACGAATAAGTGAATAGGGTGTTCACAAACAGATGGATTACTCGAACGCAGTATGTTCACGAACATAATCAAAAGAACACCCCATGTTCGAACTCAAATCGAACGCATTATCAAACGAATATCGAATTGTTCGTGAACAGTTTGTTACCGAGTTGTTATCGAATAAACATCGAGCTGTTTGCGAATAGCTCAGTTCGTTTGCAGCCCTAGTTATGGATCCCAAGATCACACAACTTCCTGTTTTTATCGAATTTGAATTCATTTTCAACTCAACCGTGTAATTGGCAGTGTATAAACCCAATTGTAATTTGTCTCTAAGGGGAGAATAAGTCATAAAAGGCCAATTGCAAACTCTTTGTAAATCGAATTATTGTTTCAACACATTCAATAACAAAACAATTGGAGGTAGGACATTGCATTACGAACAACCGAACCACTTTAAAAAGTCTTTTGGTTCTTTTGTGTTTTATATAAATTCCTTGCACATTCATTGTCATATCATTCTATTGTTGATCCACTGAGATCATGCACACATCTTACATAGTTTTAACGTTGTTAATCATGTATCTCTGATTGATGCAAATTTCGCATCAACATGTAAGTGCCTCAATCCTCATACATTACTTTTGACTAATTTATCATTGAATTTTATTAGATTATAATAATGGACTTGTAGTAAAAAAATGGATAACGGATAAATTTCAAAGAAGAAGTTCACCACCATTATCCGATACTTGTTTTCGAGAAGAAATCAATTAAGGCTTGAAATGAGTTAATCAATGTGACTATCGAAGTCAATTGTTTTCATCTCATCCACATGTGACATATTGAATTGCAACACAAATTCTATCAATTTCAAGACTCATAATTTCTTTCTAATCCCCTTTATTGTCTCCATTATAGGAGTGCTTTTCAGTAGGTCCATGCTGCCTTTCAAATTAGCAGTACTCAAATTCAAGGATTACGAAAAACCTGCCCCAAAAGAAGAAAAATTTAAATTTAGTGCAGTCAATATCTAACAACCTTGCATTAATTATTTAGAAAAAAGTTAAACCTTCAAATTTTACTAAAATATGTATTGATAAATAGAAGAGAAAAAGCAATACGCATTAAGTCTTGGACAAACCACAAGACATAACTACATCTCTGTTCATCTAATGAAAATTAAATTTTGTCTCGTATGTGTACTTATCTATAATAAAGACTTGAACCAGGGGTTTTTTTTTAACCAAGGTGTCAACAAAGTTGTATCGTATGTATACTTATCTAGTTATCTATAAGAAAGACTTGAATTAGGATTTTTTTTTGTAACCAGAGTGTTTCCGACCAATTTGCGTTCCATTGAACACACTAAAAGCCTAATAGGTCAAGTAAGTCACAAATTTTTTTTTAATAATCAAGGATATCCCAAATTTGTCTCTTATTTGTATGATACTATAAGAAGGACTTGGCTTGAGCCAGTGTAAGCTTTATTGAACACCCTACAAACCCAATAAGCTAAGTAAATCACAAATGTGGTAAGAACATCTTTAATTGTGCTTTTTATTTTAAAGAACATAAATAAAGATCATATTTATTAATTTTTAAATATAAAGAACAAAATTTGTATTTAAATCCAATTGATTCCTTTAAATTAGACTTCATAAATAAGAGAGAAACTTAATAGGAGAGATAATTAATAATAAAATGCATAGAAACTTGTAATTTATTAAATAAAATGAGGAATAATTAGTAAAATTTGACTCTCTAAATATAGATAGCTAAATTCACTATTTAATTTATATTTAAAGAATAAAGAGTATATTAAACTTTTGTTTTTATGGACAAACTCTTATAATAAAGAGTTTGAGTCATATAAAGAGTCATTTAGAGATACTCTGAATGATTACCTTATATAAATCAAACACAAGATCTTTAAGTAATATTGCACTGCCATCTCATCATAAGCCATATTTTTATCAAATAAATACAATATAATATTTATAATTTCCAGACAAATTACCAAGAGATATGGTCCAAATGGTTTTCTAAAAGAGTAATGTTAGCCTTACTCGTTCCCCTACTTACTTCTCTTACACATTTTTGTAAATATAAAACATAATAAATATATTATAAGTATAATATGAGTACTATATGTTATTTTAACAAAGATGAATAAGAGAAGTGACTAAAAGGAATGAGAAATACTAACATTTTTCTTTTTAAAAATTTAACAAAAAACTTGATGGGATGTAGGGACAAAATGGTCCACCATGTTCCCTTGACTTTTAACCATCGGTCTACCTAACAACTCAGCTCAATCATGCAGGCGGAGGTTGGTGGCTGTTTCTTCTTAACTGTTGATTGGGCCACGTGTTACTCAATTGTGTGACACGAATATCTTTTAACCAAGGCAGTAACTGTAGCATTCATGGAAGAGGGATGGACTTGAATGAAAAGACGTGAAATTTGTTCTATTAACGAGGACGTAAATCTTTTTTAAAGTCTCCGTACTTTTCGCCCGATTTCTAATAAGGAATCCTTATAACTTTGCATCCCCGAAACTACCCTGACTTTTTGAAAGTTTACTTTTTAACCCCTTTTGAGGCTTTGAGTTTTCACTGTGTTGTTTGGTATGATTGAGACTAGAAAGTAGGTGACAACTAACAACAAACATTTGTTTGACGAATTACAATGTTACAATTCAACTTTGATTTAATCATTTGAACAAAAGAGATCATGACTCTATGCTAGAAATTTCTGCTGTATGATTACAAAAAATTTTGATCTTGAAGATAATGTATAGTTGGACGAAACAGCTTGTAGTTTAACACTGGTTCAAATCTTTCCATATGGTCAATTTCTAGTACTTACGTCATCAAGTTTTTAACTTATTAATTGGTAACAATTAGTCCTTAGTTTAACAAAATAAACGCTCACCTGACATTATAATATCAACAATGTTAGGTTTATAATATTCATTTATAACATTCTTTCACAATCTCCGATGTGATAGTTTGTGATTGATTATTTCACAAATAGGCAAGGGAAACACATTTTGCAAGTCGACTAATAACGAGTTATTGTAGATGCTAAAAATCTACGGTTATAGAAATGATGGATCCTGTGAGATGAGGTCACTGACAATTCGTTGGACCTACACACATGAAGAGATAAACATGAAGCTTACGGGAAACATCAGGGTAGTGTTTGCCTTAAGCACTCTGACGCTCAAGTTAGCGAGTGAAAAATGCTATTTAATAAGAATTAAGGGAAAGAATGATTACCGGGAGTGAAGGCGTCAGGTTCTCGGGAGCAAGAACTTAGGAACAAGTATGTGGTTTTTAGTAGTGAAAATTGCATGAATTATGAGAGGGCAGACCTCTGATTATATAGTGAACATAAGGGGTTAGAATGACATCGAGTCCTCCTTTGGGAGATAATCTCTATCAGTAAAGAAAGATGTTTTCTTTATCCTTATCAGATTAGATTTGATAGTTTGAGTAAAATTTAGGATCTTAGCAAAAGAGCAAATAGAATGGGTTTCTGATTTCCTATTTATAAACTATTGTAAGCTAATAGGTCGGAACTCAGTTCAACGTAACTTGTAAGATAACCCATCTCATAGAGTGGACAGTTCACAAGATGACTTTAAGCGTAGGCCCAACCGGAATTAGGCTAAAGGCCTTGGACCGTGACATGTTTATTTTGTTATTAGGTCTCATCAGGCCCAAGATGATTTTTTACCCATACAATTATCATGTTAAGGGTTGTGAGATTGTGTCGTGTACCCAGGATTGCTCTTATAATATATAGTGAAACTTTCATGTTGTTTCTAGTCCGTGATGTAATTTTAGTGGTGGCTCCATACTATTATATTTAAAAGTGTACTTTTTTTTTTTTTTAACTATTATTATGTTTTTTTTATCTTAATTTTTGCTTTATTGACGAGACCCATTTGGAGAAAACGTGGAACTCATGCTCTAATTATTTAGAAATTCAAGAGAAAGGAAAGGTACCATTGGTTAACAAAGTCAATAGATTGAGAAAATAATCCCAATATATCATTTGTTCAGCAATATTTTTGGGTATTTACTATTTTGCATTACTAATGCTACATTTAATGCAATAGATTTTACTTTATTGAGATTAAAAAGAGAGATAAATTATCAAAAGTATTGTATTATGTTATCTCTTAATTTTTTTTTTTTTTTTTAATCAACGTATCCAATCCAGTTTATCCACATCTTGAACTTATCTTTGAATTCCTCCACAACCCATTAATTAAGAGGTGTTTATCTGAGCTTATGAAAATTAGCTTATAAGCAACCATTGTTTATAAGCTAATTTGAAATTTTAAGCAATTACGTGTTTGGTTAAAGTACTTATAAGTGATTAATAAGTAGTTAACATATTTGGTAAAATGTAGCTTATAAGTATATTTTGTTATAAAATGACTAAAGAGGGTACTACATTAAACAAGGGTATACTATGAAATTTTAAAATTAAACAAGGATAATGTAGTAATATACTTGGTCAAACTAGCTTATAAGCAGAGTGTTTATAAAGGAAAAAAAAAAAAAAAAGTACCTTCCCCTTAACTATTTTTTTTTTGGCTTATAAACTCAACTTATAAGCTCAAAAAAGTTATAAACAAACATGTCAGCTTAATTTTAGGGTTTATAAACTAGTTTGACAAGCCTCAAAACCGATGTTGAGATTGCCAAGTTTTGAGTTACCTTTCGAAGTGCATACATATGCTTCGGAGAAAGCAATTGGTGGGGTGTTGGTACATGAGGGACATCCCATAGCTTTTGGGAGCCGAAAGTTGAATGGGGCAGAGCAACAGTATTCTGCACATGAGAAAGAGATGGTGACTGTTGTACATTGGTTGCAAGTGTGGAGAGTGTACTTGTTGGGCATGAAATTTGTAGTATTGACAAACAATGTGGCCAATACCTTCTTCAAGACACATAAGAAGTTGTCCCCAAAACAGGCTCGGTGGCAAGAACTTTTGGCTGAGTATGATTTTGCATGGCAACACAAGTCGGGAAGACACAATCAGTTGCTGATGCTTTGAGCAGGGAACAGGTGGTTGCTGCTCTATATGCAATAACTCGGGTGGAATAAATCTTGGTCATCGGGATCAATTGCCACGACCCACTATAATGACTATCCACTTGAATTTCAAAACTCAAAGGAATTCAAACTTGAGACCTTATGCCTTGACTACATATCTCAACGTTCGTCTTATCACTTAAGCTACCCAGTAGTGAGTTATCCCTTAATTTGTTCTTTAGGAATATGGGGGTATTTGTATGAGTTTATGAAAATTAGCTTATAAGCTTATAAGCATTTGAAATTTTAAGCAATTACGTGTTTGGTTAAAGTACTTATAAGTGACTGATAAGTAGTTGATGTGTTTGGTAAAATGTGGCTTATAAATACATTTTGTTATAAAATGACTAAAAAAGGTACTACATTAAACAAGGGTATATTATGAAATTTTAAAATTAAACAAGGATAATGTAGTAATATACTTGGTCAAAGCAAAAAAAAAAAGTATATCCTCCCAACTTATTTTTTTTAGTTTATAAGTTCAAAAAAGTTATAAATAAACAAATCAGTTTAATTTTATAGCTTATAAACTAGTTTGACCAGCTTATAAGTTTAGACAAATACCTCCATAATTAGATGATAAATATTATCTTTACCATTTAAAAGAATTTAATTTTTTAATTCTTTTAACTTTTAAGAATGTAGTAGTAACCAAAAGCAACAAGAAGAAACAAGTGGCGTAATCAGTTTTGGTAAAGAGAATTAGTGAGAGTAAGATTTTAATAAATTACAATTAAGGGTAAGATTAAAAAATATTTTCCTTAAATAATCACAATAATGGATGGAGGTGTATCTACATACAAGAACAGATTTAAGGCAAGTTAATTCATATAATTAATTACTTAAACCAACGAAGTTGTTACTGTTGGCCACATAAAAATTCAAGCGGCCGCCTCCATTACCATTACACATACCATTGGCCGCGTCCGTGCCTCATTTCGTCATTCCCAGCGTCACATTACGTCCCCAACTACCCACTTTTGCTCACATCATTTTTTACTTCCATTTTTAGAATATTCTGGAGATATATACAATAATATTTTAGATAAATGAATAAAATTTATTTTAATAAATTATGTATTAAACATTAAAACCAAAAAACAATTATTTAAACCTAAATTTTCAGTTTTAATAACTGTTTTGTCACCAGATGAGAATACCATCAGCAGTATAACAAACTTCTGTAGGGATAAAGATAGACTACGACTCCACGAGTCAACATAAAAGGCCTTTTTAGTAATTAACAATCTGATAGGAGGATAGAATAGTCATTTAAGCGATTTCTAATCTTCTTTTTTAAAAACTGAGCTGAGTTGTTATTCCCAATACGGCATTAACTCATTTAATTAAAATTATAAAATTAAAATATTTTCTAATTTTTACCATGTTAGCCTGCGGAGGCTCGGAGCCGAACCTAAAACTTAATTTGTTAACCATTACCAGCACAGCAGCAACCTAGCTAGATAGGGGCCACCGTTGTTATCCTATTTACGTGGGTCCCACCACGAGCGGCTGTCGCGTGCCGCATAGTTTCTTGTCCACGTGGCATTTTCTGAAATCTGAGCTGTCACGTAACCAGAGATGGCGAGAACAAGCCCGTGGCCCCCACACAACCCCCTCTCCTCTCAACTCTTTACTTTTCTTAATTTTTTTTTTTTCAAAATTATTTTCTCTACATTTCTCTCTATAAATCCAGCTCTATCTCCTCTTGTAAACAAACTACTCAAAGAGCTGCCTCTATAAGGTCGGTGCTCTGCCCCAATCTCGTTCCGAGTTTTCCCTTCGCTCTTCGCCCTTTTTCCCGGAAAAATCAACTTCATTTTCCCGGAAAATATCAGATTTCTTCAGTTCTCTTCGGAATCCTTTGAAGTTCAATCTCTCGAAGAATTCGCGCCAGGCTGAGGATATTTTCGTGATTCCACATGCTCGTTAAACCTGAGAAAACTATCTAATAGATCTGTTGTTGTTCACGGGAGTTTGATTTTCTAATTTAATTCTGATTTCGACCGTCGGATCTGTAACAGTTTATTAATAAGATTTTTTCTTTTATCTAAAAGGATTTAATAAATCAAAACTGAATCATAAGAAACGTGTGTTATTGATAGACTTGACCGCTTTGTTGAATAATGTCGGCGACTTCGAGCTCTGTCGCTCAGTTCCGAGCGAACTCATGCGCGCTTCCGTTGCCGAGCAAAACGGTCATTGTACCTCACTCTAACGTCAATACTCTGTCACGAGGCAAAGGCAGGGCCGCAAGATGCTCGGCTTTGAGAAAATCGACGGTCGTGGAGAAGAAGTTCTTCGGAAACCGGTTACGCGCGTCCGGATCGGAGAGGGTACATGTTTGGCAATCGGACGGTCCAGGAAAGTCGCCGAAGCTTCGAGTGATGGTCCGGTCCGCATTGTCAGGAGCCCCCGAGAAGCCGCTTGGACTCTACGATCCGGCTTTTGACAAGGACTCGTGTGGGGTCGGGTTTGTCGCGGAATTGTCCGGTGAAAGCAGCCGTAAAACGGTGCGTTTTTGCATATCTGATAAAGCGCATGCATGTGTTTGGTTTGCTTTTGTGCTTAGTTTTCTGATTATTATTATTATTATTTTTTGCATGCGTAGATATCGGATGCTTTGGAGATGTTGATACGGATGACGCATAGAGGAGCTTGTGGATGTGAAACGAACACCGGTGACGGGGCTGGAATTCTCGTGGCTCTTCCTCATGACTTCTATAAAGAGGTACTATCGTTTTGTTAATTTATACTGCCGTTTTGGTTTATTTCATTTTGATTTATTTGGGTTAATATAAAATATGTCCACTCTTCTGTTAGGATTTCCTGTGATAGGGGTTTGAAGTGCTGATAATGATTGTTATTGAATTGTCTTATTTAAGGTTGCCAAGGATGTTGGGTTTGAGCTTCCGCCACCAGGTGAATATGCTGTTGGGATGTTCTTTTTGCCCCAGTCGGAGAGCCGGAAGGAAGAAAGTAAAAATGTATTTACCAAGGTAATTTTTTGGTGTTACATGGCATTGTTTGTCTAATTGTAAGATTATTTATACTTCCATTTTTGGTGGAAATTGATGAGAGTGTTTCGTGTTGTTTATGAAGGTCGCTGAGTCTCTTGGACATACCGTCCTTGGATGGCGATTAGTACCAACTGATAATTCTGGGTTGGGAAATACTGCTTTGAACACCTGAACCTGTGATTGAACAGGTTTTCCTTACACCTACCCCCAGGTCAAAAGCTGATTTTGAACAGCAGGTATTAAACACTGAAGTATAAAATTGATTTTGCTTTTTCCTGGAATAATTTATCAAAAAATAAAGGCTAATTAAGTTTTCATTCTGACAAGAAAATTCCAATTATAAGCCAATGATGACATTTGAGACACAGTCACAGGATCTCACAGGAATTTGAATTATTTGAATGATGAATAATTTCACTTGATTAATTTTTGTATTGATCTTGTAGCATTTGCTTAATAAATGTTTTACGTTTTACAGATGTACATACTAAGAAGGGTTTCAATGGTCGCAATAAGAGCTGCATTAAACCTCCAACACGGTGGTGTGAGGGACTTTTATATATGTTCTCTTTCCTCACGGTGTGTACTGCAGAAAGCTGGGTTGTTTGAGTGGGATTAGTGCTATTTGGCTGTGACTAGATTGTTAATATGGGTTTTTGGTTTATGCAGGACTGTTGTTTACAAAGGCCAATTGAAGCCGATTCAGTTGAAGGATTACTATTATGCAGATCTTGGCAATGAAAGGTTTACGAGCTACATGGCCCTGGTAAATAAATAATCCATTCACTTTCCTTCTTTGTCCACTAACTCAATACTTTAACAAACAGCATAGGAACCATCGGTAACTGAAGAGATGCAAGGTTGAGGAATGACTTCTGAGGCATTGAAGTTTGAATGATCTCTTAAGTTCTTCCACTCCCTTGATTACTATTTGAATTTGGATGCTGGATTGGATGCCTTGGGTGAGTTGGTAAGAAACCTCATTGCCAAGTAAATCATGTTTGCAGAAACTTGCTGCAGTGCTCTCTATGACAGTTGTTTTGAGGTTGAACTTCCAGTTTATTGGTGGAAAGGAAATTGTGTTAGGTCAAGGTAGCTTAGGGTTTCCATGATTTTTTTGTTGGGACTGTAGTATGAAGTCCACTGAAGTGCTCTGAACACAATTTCATCTCTGCAGTTTCAGATCAGTTTCCGATATTTGTCTGGTATGGCTGGAATTGTGAATAATAATCTTTGTTCTTTTTGTTGTTTATGCAGATACACTCACGATTTTCCACAAATACATTTCCTAGCTGGGATCGTGCTCAACCTATGCGTGTCTTGGGCCACAATGGGGAAATTAATACACTACGAGGCAATGTGAACTGGTATTTACTGAAAAAAAACTAGTCGATTGTTCTGTTGAATGTGTTAACTGGTGTGTGTGTATGACTTTAGTCCACTAGCATAGTTGGAGAATAAAATTGACATAACTGTAATTGAGCTATACGCTGATATATGAGGATTTTTGGCTAATTTATCTTATATGTAATACAGGATGAAGGCACGTGAGGGTCTGTTGAAGTGTAAGGAGCTTGGTCTCTCAAAGAATGAGATGAAGAAACTTTTGCCAATTGTGGATGCTAGTTCATCTGATTCAGGTGAATTTGAACTTGACAAATTGCTTATGACCATTCGCACACCAATTCTTTGAATAATTAAAAGTGAGGCTGTGTTTCCCCCTTCATACTGTCCATGAAAAGTAATGGAGATATGAATAAATAAGAACTGTACCATTTGTGTGTTTGATTTTTAGTGTTTTGGTGGGCATTGGTCTGAAATGTGTGTTTGATTTTTAGTGTTTTGGTGGGCATTGGTCTGAAAATCTTTTTTCTTCTTTAGGAGCTTTTGATGGTGTCCTTGAACTTCTTGTTCGAGCTGGTAGAAGTCTACCTGAAGCTATAATGATGATGATTCCCGAAGCATGGCAAAATGATAAGAACATGGATCCTGAGCGGAAGGCCTTATACCAGTACTTCTCAGCTCTTATGGAGCCATGGGATGGACCTGCTCTTATATCATGTAATTTGTTTATTCTTTGGAAAATTTTCTGCAGATATCAGTTTGTGGTCTTTTACTCATGCATATGTCATTTGCAGTTACTGATGGCCGTTATCTTGGAGCTACTCTGGATCGCAATGGACTGCGTCCTGGTCGGTTTTACGTCACACACAGTGGACGGGTAATCATGGCTAGTGAAGTGGGTGTAGTGGACAATCCTCCTGAAGATGTGCTCAGGAAAGGAAGACTGAACCCTGGAATGATGCTCCTGGTGGATTTTGAGAAGCATGTTGTTGTGGATGATGAAGCCTTGAAGCATCAATATTCACTGGCAAGACCTTATGGGGAGTGGCTTAAAAGGCAAAAGATTGAACTGAAGGATATAGTTGAGTCTGTTAAAGAATCAGAAAGGGTTGTTCCAGAAATATCTGGAGTTGTGCCTGTAAGTCTTGTTCTACTTTGGTGCATTTATTTTTTTCTCTACTTCATGGTTTATTCTCATTATGGCTAATGCTCATTGTGGTATAATGTATACTGTAACTATAGGCATCTAATAATGATGATAACATGGAGAACCTGGGAATTCATGGGTTATTAGCTCCATTAAAAGCTTTTGGGTATGTTAATTTCCTTCTTGCATTTGATACAACTTTTACTTAAGTCTGTTTCTTATATCGACTTTTATATGAATATTCGAACTCTGGATTCTGTTTGCAGCTACACTGTTGAAGCTTTGGAGATGTTATTGCTACCCATGGCAAAAGATGGCACAGAAGCTCTTGGCTCAATGGGAAATGATGCACCCTTGGCTGTTATGTCTGATAGAGAAAAACTCACATTTGAGTATTTCAAGCAAATGTTTGCTCAGGTGACAAATCCTCCAATTGATCCTATTCGAGAAAAAATAGTCACTTCCATGGAATGCATGATTGGTCCAGAGGGTGATCTGACAGAAACAACAGAAGAACAATGTCACCGCTTATCTCTGAAAGGCTCTCTGTTGTCCATTGAAGAGATGGAAGCAATTAAAAAGATGAATTACAGAGGTTGGCGAAGTAAAGTTCTTGACATAACTTATTCTAAGAACCGCGGAAGGAAGGGATTGGAAGAAACCTTGGATAGGATTTGCGCTGAGGCACGGGAAGCAATCAAGGAGGGTTATACATTGTTAGTGCTTTCAGACAGAGGTATTATATTTTGTTCTAAGAGCAGTAGTTTTGCATACACAATTATCTTTCTCCCAATAATTGTATTAATTTACCTTTTTGTTTTTTGAACTTGTAGCTTTTTCATCAAACCGTGTTGCTGTGAGTTCCCTTTTGGCTGTTGGTGCTGTCCATCATCACCTTGTTAAAAAGCTTGAGCGCACTCGTATAGGATTGATAGTTGAATCAGCTGAACCACGAGAGGTGCACCATTTCTGTACGCTTGTTGGATTTGGCGCGGATGCTATTTGCCCATACTTGTCCATAGAGGCAATTTGGAGATTACAGGTTGATGGCAAGATCCCACCGAAATCTAATGGTGAGTTCCATTCAAAGGAGGAGTTGGTCAAGAAGTATTTCAAGGCAAGCAACTACGGAATGATGAAAGTTCTTGCCAAAATGGGGATATCAACTTTAGCCTCATATAAGGGTGCTCAGATTTTTGAAGCCCTGGGCCTTTCATCAGAAGTGATTGAGAAGTGCTTTGCTGGAACTCCAAGCAGGGTAGAGGGGGCAACATTTGAGATGCTTGCCCATGATGCGCTTCACTTGCATGAGTTGGCATTTCCTACGCGGGTGTTCCCTCCTGGAAGTGCGGAAGCTGTAGCACTGCCCAATCCTGGGGATTATCATTGGAGGAAAAATGGTGAGATTCACTTGAATGATCCTCTTGCTATAGCAAAGCTGCAAGAAGCTGCCAGGGGTAACAGTGTTGCTGCCTATAAGGAATACTCCAAGCGCATTCAGGAGTTGAACAAAAACTGCAATTTACGTGGTCTGTTGAAGTTTAAGGAGGCAGAGGTGAAAGTTCCCCTGGAGGAAGTGGAACCGGCAAGTGAAATTGTGAAACGGTTCTGTACTGGGGCAATGAGTTATGGATCGATATCATTGGAGGCGCACACAACACTGGCTATTGCCATGAATAAAATTGGTGGGAAATCTAACACAGGTATGTTTTGCTATATCATCATGTCATGGTCTTACTTAAATCACAGTGGTGCCATTTAAATGTTTGGTAAAGGTTTGTTATAACTTTCATCAAAGCCACCTTTTTTGCTTGCTGAACATTTTTATACTACATATCATGGCTTTCCTATGTCCAAGCTTTGATTTTTAATGAAATTTTTGGTCAAAATACGTGGTGTATTTTCTGAAGTTAAGGCTACCAATATTAGTTTATGTTTTTTGGATCAAAAGTGCTGGTTTCCAGCCTTTACTTTGCTCTGTTATTTTTAAGAGTTTGTCTATATTATCTTATGTAATAACTATTATTAATATTTGCTTTAGGTGAAGGAGGTGAGCAACCATCTCGTATGGAGCCTCTTCCTGATGGTTCAATGAATCCAAAGAGGAGTGCCATCAAGCAAGTTGCAAGTGGGAGATTTGGAGTTTCGAGTTATTACCTCACAAATGCTGATGAACTACAAATAAAAATGGCACAGGTATGTGCTTAATGATATAACCTTTAATATTCAAGAAGCTGTTAAGCTATAGTTATGCTGTTGATGTCAGCTATTCCTAGTTAGCCCCTGTATTCCTTTTGGAACAGAGGTTCCTCTTGTTTATGGTTTTATGTTCATGGCAGATGATGCTGTCTCTGCAAAAGCACCTTGGCACCCCTGGGTGCTTTTGCATCTTTAATGATACCTACGTTTTGATTTGGTGAGGTTAAATATGAACTGAGTTCTTTTACTCTCCGTGAAGTATTTTATTTTAAGTATGCTCTGCCTTGTTGAACAGGGGGCTAAGCCCTGGTGAAGGAGGTGAACTTCCCGGCCACAAGGTTATAGGAGACATTGCAGTGACCAGAAATTCTACTGCTGGAGTTGGACTTATTAGTCCCCCACCCCATCATGATATATACTCAATCGAAGACCTTGCTCAATTGATCCATGATCTTAAGGTACATGCATATTTCTGCTTCATGTACTTCTATGTTTGGATTATACTGTTATGTCTTGCTGTTATGGGTTCTGAGGGCTGTTCTTGCTTTCTCCTTGTCTTGTTTATCATTCTCTTCAAGAAGTAATGATGTGGGTCTTGTTCATTATGTGATGTGAATTTTATGTTTTATTATTTCCAATTGGTTTTCCAGTCTACTAGAATTTTTTTTCCCTGTAGAATGCCAACCCAGGGGCTCGAATTAGTGTGAAGTTAGTATCTGAAGCTGGTGTCGGAGTAATTGCAAGTGGTGTTGTGAAGGGGCATGCTGACCATGTCTTGATCTCGGGTCATGATGGAGGTACAGGGGCTTCTCGATGGACTGGCATTAAAAATGCTGGCCTCCCATGGGAACTTGGTTTGGTTGAAACCCACCAAACTCTGGTTGCTAATGATCTCCGTGGCCGCACAGTTCTTCAGACAGATGGTCAACTAAAAACTGGAAGAGACGTGGCCATTGCTGCGCTTCTTGGGGCAGAAGAGTTTGGCTTCAGCACTGCACCTCTTATTACACTTGGCTGCATCATGATGCGGAAGTGCCACAAGAATACCTGTCCCGTTGGCATTGCTACCCAAGATCCTGTTCTACGAGAAAAGTTCGCTGGCGAACCCGAGCATGTTATTAATTTCTTCTTTATGCTTGCTGAGGAGGTGAGGGAGATCATGGCCAACCTTGGTTTCCGGACATTGAATGAGATGGTTGGTCGTTCAGACATGCTTGAGGTTGATAAGGAAGTTGCAAAGACTAATGAGAAGCTGGAGAATATTGATCTCTCCCTGTTACTTAGACCTGCTGCTGATATTCGGCCTGAAGCTGCCCAGTACTGTGTCCAAAAACAGGATCATGGCTTGGACATGGCTTTGGACCAGAAGCTCATTGCTTTGTCCAAGGCTGCTTTGGAGAAAGGTCTTCCTGTGTACATTGAAACACCAATCTGCAATGTGAACCGTGCTGTTGGAACAATGCTTAGCCATGAAGTGACTAAGCGTTACCACTTGGCGGGGCTTCCTGCAGATACCATTCACATCAAACTTAGTGGAAGTGCAGGGCAGAGCCTTGGAGCTTTCCTTTGCCCTGGCATCTTGTTGGAGCTTGAAGGTGACAGCAATGACTATGTTGGTAAAGGATTGTCTGGCGGCAAGGTTGTAGTTTATCCACCAAAGGGAAGTCGTTTTGATCCAAAAGAAAACATTGTCATTGGAAATGTGGCTCTTTATGGGGCCATTAATGGGGAGGCATATTTCAATGGAATGGCGGCAGAAAGATTCTCTGTCCGTAATTCGGGAGCGAAAGCTGTTGTTGAAGGTGTTGGTGATCATGGATGTGAATACATGACTGGCGGGACAGTTGTTGTGCTTGGAAAAACTGGAAGGAATTTTGCGGCTGGTATGAGTGGGGGTATTGCTTATGTTCTTGATGTGGATGGAAAATTTCATTCTCGATGCAATCCTGAGCTGGTAGATCTTGATAAGGTCGAAGAGGAAGAGGATATTATGACTCTGAGAGTGATGATACAGCAACATCAGCGATACACAAACAGCCAGTTGGCCAAAGAAGTTCTTTCCGACTTTGAGAATCTTTTGCCTAAATTTATAAAGGTCTTCCCCAGGGATTACAAACGAGTTCTTGCAAACATGAAAGAAGAAGCTGCCTCAAAAGAGGCAATGGAATGTTCTGACAAAGAAGCTGAGGAACAAGATGAGGCAGAATTAATGGAAAAAGATGCTTTTGAAGAGCTCAAGAAGTTGGCTGCTGCATCTTTGAATGAGAAATCCAGTGAGGTAAATCTTATTTCACCAAATTTTCTTTCAAACTTCCCACATCACTTTACCACTTTGGAATTTGGCCATGACGCTATGTTTCCCCCTCTTTCTTATCACGAAAAACTTGTGATCAGTTGGGAGTTACCTTCAAACTCCCTCTGTGGGTACATTTATACCCTGAACTGGGTCCCTCTTTTCTCCATTCTCTCTTTCTGGTGGTTAGGTTTTGAAGTTCGCTTATTTATATGGTTAATATATCATTTAAACTACAGACTATATAGCAGTAACCTCTATTATGCTAATCATTTTGGTTTAGACCTTTTGGGAGTTTGATATTTTTGTTTCTATGACAACTTAACATTAAATATAACAAACTTTATGTAATCAGAAGAAGTCTGCTCATGCTTGATAGTTGGGAGTATTGATATATTTTTTACATTTTCTTACCGTTGTTTTTACTGTTTAGTCTGTTTGTACTAATGTGAATGATGAAATTTATGGAAGGTTGATCAAGCTGAAGAAACCAAAAGGCCTAGTCGGGTTGCTGATGCTGTTAAACATCGGGGTTTTATTGCTTATGAGCGTGAGGGCATTCAATACAGGGATCCTAATGTTCGGATGAATGATTGGGAGGAAGTTATGGAGGAATCAACGCCTGGCCCACTTTTAAAGACTCAATCTGCCCGTTGTATGGATTGTGGTACCCCTTTCTGCCACCAGGTATGTTTTAAAATAGTTTTACTAGTTCTTTGAATTTGAAATTTCACCTTAAATAAAGTTCCTCTTTCAAAAATGTAGGAGCACTCTGGTTGTCCACTTGGAAACAAAATACCAGAATTCAACGAGTTAGTGTACCAAAATAGGTGGCGTGAAGCACTTGATCGACTCCTTGAGACAAATAACTTCCCAGAGTTCACTGGTCGAGTGTGTCCTGCACCTTGTGAAGGTTCTTGTGTACTTGGCATTATTGAGAATCCAGTATCTATCAAAAATATTGAGTGCAGCATTATAGACAAGGCTTTTGAGGAGGGTTGGATGGTGCCACGGCCTCCTCTGAGGAGAACTGGGTATGCCTTTTCTTTTTCTCATTATATTGAAGATATTTTCTTTTCTGCAGTGATTCCATTGGCAAAATAATTTTCTGGAGCAAGGAAATTAAATAAAATGACCATATTATATGGAATTTTACCAACTCAAATATCTCAACTTCAAGTGCTTTATGTTCAATGTTGTGCATATATTGAGTGTCGTTATCATGTTTATTATTACAGGAGAAGGGTCGCTATTATTGGAAGTGGACCATCTGGCTTGGCTGCTGCTGATCAGCTTAACAGAATGGGTCATTTGGTGACTGTCTATGAGCGTGCAGATCGAATTGGAGGGCTTATGATGTATGGAGTCCCCAACATGAAGACTGACAAAGTGGATGTAGTTCAGCGGCGGGTTAACCTCATGGCTGAAGAAGGTGTTAATTTTGTTGTGAATGCTAATGTTGGAGTTGATCTTTCGTATTCCTCTGGATCGGCTTCGAGAGGAGAATGATGCCATTGTTTTGGCAGTAGGTGCCACAAAACCGAGGTAGGTGTCACTGGGAGTGGAAAGTCGAATAATTTCTTGAACTTGACATCACATTTTTGCTGTCATGTCTTTGTTTTGTCAGTCTGTAATGTCAGAACATAGCTGCTCAACCCATCATATCAATAAAAATATGTGAACATGTTTAAATCTATGAGTTTTACTTGATGCAGGGACCTTCCTGTACCTGGACGGGAATTGTCAGGCGTCCATTTTGCCATGGAGTTCCTTCATAAAAACACAAAGAGCTTGCTTGATAGTAATCTTCAGGATGGTAACTACATCTCTGCCAAGGACAAGAAAGTAGTCGTCATTGGTGGAGGTGACACTGGTACAGACTGCATAGGGACATCCATCCGGCATGGTTGTAGTAGCATTGTTAATCTTGAGCTTCTACCTCAGCCACCAAAATCTAGGGCTCCAGGCAACCCTTGGCCCCAGGTATGGATATTCCTCCAGTCTCCTATCTTGTGCATTGTAGCATGCATTTTTAGTTTATGTTCGGATATACACCTGCTTGGGACTATGAACTGTTGTATGGTCCCTCATGTGGTCACATTTATTCCTTGCATTTGGTTTGGTTCCTTGATGGTATCATGCCTCTTCTGAGTCCCTGCTCTGATCGGTGCTTCTATATTCATGCATATTTTATAGTTCACATATATAAAATTCACAATAATTTTTATTTTATGTTGAATAAAATTTAATTAGGCATATTAAATGAAAGGCAGGATTGAGTAAATTGACATTGCATCCATTTGTTTAGGTGTTTGTGTTATTTATCTTTTTCTATTTTGCTTTTGCAGTGGCCTAGAGTCTTCCGTGTAGATTATGGGCACCAGGAAGCTGCTGCCAAGTTTGGCAAAGACCCAAGATCTTATGAGGTATTGACTAAGCGGTTTGTGGGAGATGAAAATGGTGTTGTGAAAGGACTTGAGGTGGTACGTGTCCATTGGGAGAAGGATGCTAGTGGGAAGTTTCAATTTAAGGAGGTTGAAGGCTCCGAAGAAATTATTGAAGCTGACCTAGTTTTCTTAGCCATGGGTTTCCTTGGTCCTGAGCCGGTCAGTATTTTATATCCCTTAACTCTTTATGATTTCTTTGCTACAAGAAGAGCGCTTAGGAAAATGCTTAACCTAAAACAATTGGCTTGAACCGTGATTGAACTTGAACATTACTAAGTTAAATACAAAATTACTAATCTAAGTTGGAAGATTATGACGAATAAAAAGCAAGAGATATACAATTTAATTAGTCAGAGTTGTACTGATCAGTAAAAAAAAGGGAAAAAATGAAGAAGGAAAGGAGCTGGCAAAACTGAATCTCATGCCGTTTGATGTTTTTCCCAGACTGTGGCAGGGAAGCTGGGATTGGAGCAAGACAACCGGTCAAATTTCAAGGCAGATTATGGCCGCTTTGCAACCAGTGCGGAAGGGGTCTTTGCAGCTGGGGATTGCCGGCGAGGCCAGTCCCTTGTGGTGTGGGCAATCTCAGAGGGTCGCCAAGCCGCTGAACAGGTGGATAAATACCTCACGAGAGAAGAGTCCGAATCTGGCAGTGGCAGTCATGAAGATGATGTTGAGAAGAGGCAACAGGACTTCACCAAGAGGCAACAAGACAAACACAGAGTTATGACTTAAGTGAACTGGATTCTTTCCTTCTTCATACAGTGCTCAAAAGCGGTAGAACTGATACACAACTGGTTCCAAATCAAATCCCGTGGACAATATGAAAGAATGAAGTACATATCGAAGAAACCAGCAAGGGATCAATCTCCCGGGTTATGGATCTTGGGGGGAAGTTGGAAAGGTTGAACAGAAAACGTAAGGGTAGCTCTGATGGGGCGGCGAATTAGGGATTTTGGTGTTAGTTTAGGATACTGTGGTGTTCATTATCTACAGCATGTTTATAGTGTTTCTGTTGCAGCTTTTGTTTGAGTTAGCTTAGCTATCTATTGTGATGGGAAGGAACAATGTACAGTTTTGGCTCTTAATTATTTGCTTGGGAAAGAAACTATTATGCTACTATTTATGGGTGTTTCTTTAATAAGGTTTCAAGGTTGCCAAGCGATTCCTATTAAATTTATGAGCTGAATTGTAATTGTAATTGTAATTTTCCCTGTGAGATTATTGAAATAAATAGTACATCCTTTGCTTCTTCAGTAT
Organism: Pistacia integerrima; assembly: GCA_026225825.1. Taxonomy (NCBI): domain Eukaryota; kingdom Viridiplantae; phylum Streptophyta; class Magnoliopsida; order Sapindales; family Anacardiaceae; genus Pistacia; species Pistacia integerrima. Next base: position 5,522,522 of record CM047739.1, on the reverse strand, counting down.
ATGCAGTAGTTTTAAGCAAAAATTGGTGATAATCTTTTGGGTTAATAAATTGTGTAGGGAGAATTTTCCAAACAAGTGTTTTTTTTTTTAAAAAAGGTTCTCTTTATTTACAATCATATAAATATTAATTTTAATAGTACATAGTAGAGCTTGAATAAGCTCAACAAAAATCCATTAGAGAAGCTCTAATCAATGGGCATAAAGACTTGAGGGATAAAAGACTACAAAAAATGTTAGGAATGCAATCAACGACATTGGCCATTGATGAGACCAAAACGGTGTGGAGAGGTGGCGGATAGCTGTCCAGAATTTTCTTTAAATAATGCTAGACATTGTTTTTTACTTGATTATAACACCCAAGTTTCTAACCAAAAAGAATTGCTTTTGTTTTGTTTTTGCAGGTATAGAAAGAAAGGACAGTAGTAAAGGATAACCAATTGATTCAGAAAACATATATATCCTTCATAAGCATCGATAAGATTTATGATTAAAGGAATAAAAGAGATTACAACTTCTTCACATGCAAATATGAAAATGCTAAAGATTCCCTTAGAAGTTTTTTATTGCAGATTGCATTTCCTCAATACAGCATACCAATCCTAAGATCAGAAGCAACCTCCCAACTGCATCAGAAACAAGAAGCTAAAATCAGCATACAGAAAATTTACTGGCTTAAAACGCCAAACCAATTTTTATTTTTTTTACTCTGTTCTATGAGTCACCCCTTGCATAATATTTCGTAATCGCCTTGAAGTTTTCAAATTGACACTACAATGAATCTCAAGTCTAAACTACTATGCACAGAAACAATATTGAACCCTGTCTGGTGCTTCACCCCTTGACCCTGAAAAGCTCATTGGTGAGATCTCATTGTTCCCAGTAAAGTGAACATTGTAAAATTGTATTGTTTATAGTTCAACTAGGCAGATTCAAGTAGAAGCTTAGAGAATGTAGATTGTTTCGAAGCATGACTTGACATAACTCCTTGTCAAAAATCTTAAGCATTAATGGTACAGTTAGTTCCACCATAGTATATGGTAAAGGATATTTTTCTCACCAGAATGGCCTCTATCTCCTTCTCAGAGACGGGTGTACGTTTTGGCTGAAGAGAAGCTTTTCCTCCCACAGCAGTGTTTATAGGTGGTGCTGGAACATCTGAACTTGACCTTGAACTGAGATTTTTATCAGTGCTCCCATTTGTCGATGTAGATTGGGAAGCAGAACCTATTCAATGAATATCATGATACTTTTAAGATGTTGATAAATATGAAACAAAGATCCAGCCTAACAAAAGAAACAGAACACAAAAACAATTTTGAAAAGAGTTATCATGGCATAAACACACTTTCTTACAAACCATGCCCACACAAGTGATTTGACTAGGAATTTTCAGAGTGGATGGGATATGATATCAGCATTTGCAAATTATAGAATCGTCCTCAAGGTGATAAGAAATTCCCTTTTACATACTTAAAAACGCTTAGACCTCAATTTCACAGATCATATCTATCTTCTGTCAAGACATTAAGTGATGAGGAAGCATCAGTAGTAGTAATTGAACAACGGTGAACACAAAATTCTCTCAAATCTTTATAACACTTGACCATACCTAATTTCTTGTTTATTTCTTTTTGACATAACCTCAATCCCAAAAGCCATATACAAACTCTTGACATCCATTATTATTACACAAAATCACAGATTAGCATACTATAACTCTAAACATCTTTAAAATAATAAATGGCATACTAAATCCAGCACCTCTAACTCATCAGTTTCATCGAATCACATTGATCAAAACAGGTCTCCAACTGAAGATCATTCTGTCAAATTAAATTTAACTTATAAGTAGCAAACAATTTTTCCAATATCAAATTGTTGGACAAGATTAAAACTTTAAATTAACCCAGAACTAATTTCCACGAAAGAACAGATATAGCATTTACATAATCAGCTTGAGCTCAGTTTTCTTATATCTTCCCGACAACAATTTACAAAAAACATTGAAAAGCCAGACATGAACATGCACAGTGAAGCAAAATAAAGAATAAAAAAATTAAACACAGACCTGAAGATGGGGATTGTTTGTGTCTTTGTGGGAATTTAATGCGTGGAACTCTCTTCATGATCTCTTCCTTTCACTGTACTTATCTGCGTCTCTGGGTCTTCCACAGAATGACAGATATAATGCGCCCAAGGGCCTGTTTGGTATTTTGATTGGACTGCTTTTTTTGGGAATTTTACGGCGGAAGCACTTTTAGATTATTTTTAAAGGGCTTTTTCGTAATTAACTTTTATTCTTTAAAAAGGATGATAATTGATGACCAAACGAGCACGTAAAAGCCTAACACGCTGCAAGCTCTGCCTGTCGCCACGTGGATTCTGCAACAGCTTAACACGTGGCGAAATTCCATTTCAATATCAGTTTCAAGGCAAATCAAATTAGGGTTTATTGTTGTTGGTGTTATTTTTCTTCTTCAACAAGATCCAGAGCTCATAAACTATGGCAAGAAACAGTCTTGGCCGTTTATTCACATCAATCTCACCCAAACTCCCCTCACCTTTCCCTATATCCGAGTCTTCAATCTGTTCAAACTCGGTGAGCCGACTCATCAGCTCGTCAACTCAACAGCCCCAACAGCACCACCAAGAGAAAACCCCCAATAAAGAGCAAGAAGAGACCCTCAAAGCAAACTCTGAAAATCACAACGAAGAAGATCAAGAAGATGGAGAGGAAGACGACGATTTGGTGAATAAACAGACTGGAGAAGTCGGTGGGCCTAGAGGCCCTGAGCCAACTCGGTACGGTGACTGGGAACGAAACGGTCGCTGTTACGACTTTTAATTTTACCATTTCATTTATATTTTACATGAATAAATTTTGATTGGAGAATTACCCAGATGGGTTCTATCGAGAACTCAATTGAAGATCAATTTTAATTTTAGTTGTATTTTTGTGGATGTTTAAAATTATAAATTAATGATGAAAATTCTTGTTATTTACAGCAGAAAATGGAAATGGGTTTTGGGTTGGTGAACCAAAGAGATAATGTTGTTAAGCTGAAAATGAAAATTTTTGAGCGTGTTTTAGAAGGATTCTTGGTGGGTTCATTAAATCCAATGCTTCAATCTTCCCAACCAATTCCCATTGAAATATTTTGATCATCACCAACCTTAAATGTAAATTTCAATAACAATCAAGATGTCATAAGATGATTATGATTAGAGTGAATTGAAGATGGTGTGAATAGACACATAGTTTTAAGTTTAATTCTCTATTTGAACATCAAAGATTTTTTACATGAGCATCAGTTGGTCCTCGACGATTAGTTGGCCTGAACTTCAGTGAAAAAAAAAAAGTCACATATGAACACATGTATAAGTTTTACTTTTAACCATTTTCTCTTTTATAATCAGAAAGTGTCACATTCCTACATATATAAACATAAGAGGATGACCCTTTTCACATTAATTAGTTGTGTATAAATCTCAACTCTTACCTTTCCAAAGTTACAAAAGAATGATTTGTGGTCATCTCTACCCACTCCAAGAGATGATTTGAGAGAATTTAACCTAATTGGTTGGCCAAGAGACAAATTTCAAAACAAAATCTCCAAGCAACCCAAATTGGCAATTGCCTCCTGTTCATGTCAACACCATATATTATTAATAAACTAAACAAAAGCCAACATGACCCCAAATCTAAGTGGAGCCTCTTACATTTTGCATTAAAATTAAATGTATTATGCCTTATAAAATAAACTTCAACTTTCATTATTATATCAATTTGCTAGTGCATCCAATATCTATTTACCATCATGCCTCAAACATTCTCCCCTCTACAAATGGACATCTTCAAACTCTTCATCATCTGCTTCTTCCTCCTCTCCTCCACCACTGCAGCCACCATATCCACCTGCAGAACCACCGTCTGCCATCGCTACGACCCGGTGATTCGCTTCCCTTTTCGGATCATCAACCGGACGTTGCAACCAAAATCCTGTGGCTATCCAGGCTTTAATGTAACCTGTGACACTGTGAACCAAACAATACTTGAGTTACCGAATTCAGGAAAATTCAAACTCCAAGCTATAGATTATTCCAAACAAGAAATATGGATCAATGATCCTAAAAACTGCCTGCCTCGTCGTATTTTGTCTCTTCATCTCTCGGGATCGCCCTTCAGTGCTGTTTATAATCAGAAGTATACCTTCTTTAATTGCTCTTTAAGTTATTTGTTGTATCGTTTGAACCCTATTGCTTGCATGAGTGGCTCAAACTACACCGTTTTTGCTTCGTCATCTCAAAGAGTTGTCAACTTTCTGTCGTCTTCATCATCTTGCAAGGTTCTTGCCGCCGTTGAAGTGCCGGTTGAGTGGCCGTTTTACGAGCAGATTGCGTCGTCGGACCTCAGTGATAATCTGAGGCTGAGCTGGGGTGAACCCAAGTGCGCGAAATGTGAAAAACGGAATGGACGGTGTGGATTCAGGAGTAATTCTACCTTTGAAATTGGTTGCTCATATTCATCTCAAGAAGGTAATAATTAATCTAAATGCAACTTCAATTTAATTCTCTCTTTACTATATACTTTTCTTGCTTATTATATTTCAAATTATTAGTCTCAAAATAGGCTCAAAATGATCATATTATTAGGAAAAACGTGAATTGCATTAAATATTTTAGATGGGTTCTTTCATATTATTATTATTATTACTTTGCTTTTTGGTTTCTTCATGCTCATACAATTCTATAGATTTTTTTTTTTTTTTTTAAATTTATTTAGTATAGGGTTTCTTTTCTTTCTATTTCCATTATTGGCTTCGAACAAGAAATTGAAGATCAAGTAAATTGGAATTATTTTATAATAAGGGAGATTGGGATGTAAATGAGAGGATTATAATAGGGTGTCCTTTGGCATTTCTTATAAGAATTTAGTGTTTGTGTCATTGTGTGAGTTTTGACCAAGCAAAGAATCAATAAACCACCCTTGCGCGGCCGAGTAGTTGGATAGAGACTCTTGAGTATATTACTCAAGAAGTCCTAAGTTTGAATTACCTCAATTGCTAATAGGGTTAACCATCGGAGAATATATTCGGTCGTTAACTTCAAGGCAAGCTGGTCCGGACACCCCAGTTCAAATAATAATAACAATAATAACTATTAGGATCCTAAGGTTTACTGATTAACTCTTACAGCCAAAAAACACAGTCAATAAACTAATTGATTAACCAAAATGAAAGAGTAAGCAAGCAAAGAAGAACACAAAACACAGCTAGAGAAATCAAAGACAGGTGGAGGTTGTTTTAGAGAAGGATGGTCGTGTATTTAAGTGTGACTGCTGGAGAAGAGGAGGCAGATCTTAATTGCTAAACTTAGGGTTTTCAATGTGGGTGTATTCTTCCTCACAGAGTAGATAAACAGAAAAGTATACAGGGGAAAACAACTTCAATTTATGGAAGATGAAGATGAAAGCTGTGTTGATAAAGGAAGGGTTAGCTCTAGCGTTAAAAGGGGAAATTGAACTGGCTGAAATGATGGTAGCAATTGAGAAGCAGGATGTGCTGAATAAAGCTAAAAGCTCCTTGATCCTTGGATTGGGTTGACAAAGTCCTTCGAGAGGTTAAGAAAGAGAAAACAGCTGCTGAAATCTGGAACATGTTAGATGCCCTTTATCAATCTAAAGTTGTCCCTAATAGGTTGTTTTTAAAACAGAGATTATTTGGGTTTAAAATGGATGAACAAAAATCTCTGAAAGATAACAAGGATAATTTTCTAAAAATTGTACAAGATCTAGAAAGCATTTCAGTAGGGATTGATGATGAGGATCTGGCTGTAACACTGTTAAACTCTTTACCAAAGCCTTACTCTTAACTTTGTGGAAACCCTAAAATATGGTAGACAAACACAGATATTAGAGGAGGTTGTAGAGGCTATTTCAGCTAAGGATAGTGAGAATAGAATGAGAGATAAACATGGCAGTGATGGAGAATGTCTTATTGTTAGAGGAAGGTCTAAGAAGAAAAACTGGAAAAAAATGAGGGCAAAATAGACATAAGTCGAAATCTAAATCAGGAAAATGGAAGTGTTTTTTTTTTTTGTCATAAGGAGGATCAACCTTAGAAGAGACCGTGTTAAGAGAAAGAATAAGAAAAAATATGAAAAAGAAGGTGATGGTGGCAGTGCAAGGGTAGTATTAGAGTCTGGTTCAGGGCTTTGTTAGGGTTTTTTACTCAGTTGTTCTTGTTTTAGCCTATCACTCGATTGATTTCATTTACCTTTGTATTCTTTTATGTTTTGTTGTTTTTCAAATTTCTGGAAAAACATGTCAACTAAATATACTGTGTCTTGCTCTTTTTTGCTTTCTTTATTTCTTTTTGATTTTCATGTCTTGATTGAATGATTAGGATGTTTAGATTATTCAGAGTTGTTTGATTATCCAATTAATCTCTTGTTAATTCAATTGAGACAACTCAGTAGACCCTAACATTCTAACAATAACAATCAAGAAAGAAAGAATAAATGTTGGGATATAATAAGGTAGTTGAATAATTCAATTAGATTTATCATTAATGATAGAGTGACTAAAGTCATGCTGTCAGTCTTAATATACATAAAATTTCCCACAATTTTTATTTTGAGTAGTGTAAACTGTTAATCAAAGAGTCGGCAGATCCCTTAATTTGGTTGTTTGTAGATAGCAACTTATTTGTATTGACTTTGAGCAATCATTAAAGATAAGAGTTGACTATGTGTATATTAATAAATCTAATCTCCTTAAGTGGGTTTACTAGTTTATTTGATGATTCTCAGGAATTCCAAGGAGTGCTCATTATGCAGTGATAGTGGGAGCTGGAGTACCAGCAATGTTATGTCTTTTGGGACTTTCATGTGTGCTTTGTGGGAAGCTCAAGTTTGTAAACAGTAACCCAACTCTTCCAGAGTTCAATCCCTCAATTGCTCCACAACCAACAACATTTGTAACAGGCCTTGATGCCCTAACAATCGACTCTTACCCCAAAATTGTTCTGGGTGAGAGCCGCCGTTTGCCTAAGCCTGATGACAATACTTGCCCCATTTGCTTGTCTGAATACAAGCCTAGAGAGACCCTCAAAACAATGCCACATTGCCTCCATTGCTTCCATGCTGAATGCATCGATGAATGGCTTACCTTGAATGCTTCTTGCCCAATTTGTAGAATTTCTCCTCAAAGATTACCACCACCACCACCACCACTATCACTGCCACCGCCACCGCCACCTTTGCCCTCTATGACACCACCACCATCGCCACCCCTGCCACCACCACCACCAACAATGTAGCTTAAAAAATTTTGTGCCCCTTAGATTTTACATAATTCTTTTGGAATTTTTAGTTTTAAAAGGAAAGATACTCATCAATTTCTATATATGATTTTCCTCCTAAGTATTGGTGACCATTTTTTTTTTTTAATAATAATGTATTCAAACTTACAATGTACCTTTAATACGATATTATCACGATGTGTTGTTCATATAACAGTTTAATAAAAACCTTTTTATATACATTTATTGATAAATTGAGTGAATTTTTTATTTAAATATATACATAAATTTTTATTTATTTTTTATAGATAATGTAACATAACCAATGAAAATTATTCATATTTCTTTTGAAAAAAATTTATAATTTTTTTTATAAGGTTTAAATAAAAAAGAAATTATGGATATAAATATAGATGAAGCTAAGAGACATAGCGGTTAGCCGGTAGAGGAAGAAGGATGATAACTCTTTCACTTCCTGCTCCTGCCAAGTTCCCTCCACCTTCTCTCGAACACTCAAAGCCTTCTGGCCAAAACCTTCAACTATCATCACCCCCGTTGATCAAACAACCCCACAACTTTGAGCCTCTTAACAGCCGTCTGATCCACCACCTCAATGAGGGCCATCTTCAGAAGGCCATTTCCACTCTTGATCTAATGACTGAACACAACATACACCCAGACCACTTCACCTACTCTCTCCTCCTCAAATCCTGCATCAGGTCACGTGCCTTCCACCTCGGCAGACACGTGCACTCGCATTTGATGACTCACTCAAAACCGGAGCCCAACTCAGTTATTCTCAATTCTTTAATTAGCTTGTACTCTAAATGCGGCGACTTGAATGAAGCCAGTATGATATTCAAAACTATGGGGGAGAAACGAGACTTGGTTTCTTGGAGTTCAATGATTTCGTGTTTAGCAAATAATGGGAAACAATTCGAAGCACTTCTTATGTTCGTTGAAATGCTTGAGTGCGGATTTCACCCTAATGAGTATTGCTTTACAGCTGTGATTAGGGCCTGTTCGAATATGATGAGTTTTTCGATTGGGAAAATAGTTTTTGGGTTTTTACTAAAATGTGGGTATTTTGAGAGTGATGTGTGTGTTGGGTGTGCTTTGATTGACATGTTTGTGAAGGGTGGTGGAGATTTGGAGTCAGCTTTTAGGGTGTTTGATAAGATGCCTGAGAGAAATGTGGTTTCGTGGACATTGATGATTACAAGATGTGCGAAATTGGGGTACCCGGGAGATGGGATTGGTTTGTTTCAGGATATGATTTTAAGTGGTTTTGTACCGGATAGGTTTACATTAAGTGGGGTTGTTTCGGCTTGTTCTGAGTTAGAGGTGTTGAGTTTAGGACAGCAATTGCACTCTTGGATTATAAGAACAGGATTGGCATTAGACGTTTGTGTTGGTTGTAGTTTGGTAGACATGTATGCAAAGTGCACAGCGGATGGATCTATGGATTATTCTAGGAAGGTTTTTGATCGGATGCTTGAACATAATGTTATGTCATGGACTGCAGTTATTACAGGATATGTGCAGAGTGGAGGGTGTGATAAGGAAGCTATAAAGCTGTTCTGTGACATGATACAGGGGGGACATGTTGCGCCGAATCATTTCACATTTGCTAGTGTATTGAAAGCATGTGGAAATCTTTTGAGTTCAGGTTTAGGTGAACAGGTTTACACCCATGCTGTGAAAAGGGGTCTTGCTTTAGATAATTGTGTGGGAAATTCCCTTATCAGCATGTATGCTCGATCTGGTAGGATGGATGATGCTCGGAAGGCTTTTGAATCCTTATTTGAGAAGAATTTAGTTTCTTATAACACAATGGTTGATGCGTATGCCAAAAATTTGAATTCAGAAGAGGCCTTTGAACTTTTTAATGAAATTGAAGATTCAGGAGTTGGGGTTAGTGCTCACACATTTGCTAGTCTCTTGAATGGGGCATCAAGTATTGTTGCAACTAGTAAGGGTGAGCAAATTCATGCTCGGATAATAAAATCTGGGTTTGAGTCTAACCGCTGCACTTGTAATGCTTTGATATCCATGTATTCTAGGTGTGGCAACATAGAAGCTGCTTTCCAAGTTTTTAAGGAGATGGATGATAGGAATGTTATATCTTGGACTTCAATGATCACTGCTTTTGCAAAACATGGATTTGCAGCCAGAGCTTTGGAAATATTCCACGAAATGCTTGAGGCTGGAATACGACCAAATGGGATTACCTATATTGCTGTTTTGTCAGCTTGTAGTCATGTGGGTTTAATTTCTGACGGCTGGAAACACTTCAGGTCAATGTATGAAGAACATGGGATTGTTCCAAGAATGGAACATTATGCATGTATGGTTGATTTATTGGGCCGATCTGGATCCCTTGAGGAAGCCCTTGAATTTATTAGATCAATGCCCTTTGTGGCAGATGCTCTAGTATGGCGTACATTTCTTGGAGCTTGCCATGTTCATGGTGACACAGAGCTTGGGAAACATGCTGCAAAGATGATTCTGGAGCAGGATCCAAACGATCCAGCAGCATATATCCTATTGTCAAACTTGTATGCTTCTGCAGGTCAATGGGATGATGTGGCAGATATCAGAAAGAGCATGAAAGAGAGAAATTTGATAAAAGAAGCGGGTTGTAGCTGGGTAGAGGTGGAAAATAAGGTACACAAGTTCCACGTTGGAGAAACATGTCACCCACAAGCACAGGAGATTTATGCTGAACTGGACCAATTGGCTTTTAAAATAAAAGAACTGGGCTATATCCCTAACACCAGTTTTGTTCTTCATGAATTAGAGGAGGAACAGAAGGTTCAATATTTGTTTCAACACAGTGAGAAAATTGCTGTTGCATTTGGTCTTATTAGCACATCAAAATCAAAGCCCATCCGGGTTTTTAAGAATCTTCGTGTTTGCGGAGACTGTCATACTGCCATAAAATACATTTCAGCCGCTACTGGCAGGGAAATAGTGTTAAGGGATTCCAATCGTTTTCACCATATCAAGGATGGAGCATGCTCTTGTATTGACTACTGGTGATTTGCTACATTTCAAGTTCTAAGAATCTTGATCCAGCTACAATTAATGATCAGTGTTGGAACCTGACTCTAATTCTTCAGTCAATCTCACACTCATTTCACCACAACAGCCAACAAGCATCAAACAAACATGCCAACACACAATATTCAATCAAATAAAACTGATATTTGTATTAAGAGAATAATAGAACTATATTACAAATGGAAAAGAACATAAAAGAAGCAGATAACAGGTTGATCTTCAAGGGTCAGCTCCTCCTATACAATTTCCCACTAAATTTCATGATATCACACTTAATCAGCCTCCTCTCTTTTATTCTAGGTTCCCCCTCTAACTAACTCATCACACTCATTGTATTGATGTGCCACCTGTCAATCCTTGCTTTTCCCTTTCTGTCCTTTTCGGTTATACCATTTGGTTATTGGGGGTCCATCATTACCCTCCCCAAGGATTGTCATCTTGTCCTCAAAGGTGGAAGGAAGGGAATTGGCAAATGGAGTCATACGCTTCCCAAGTGTTGTCACAGGTTGGAAGTGATTTCCACTTGATTAACACTTCATAAGCTGCCATCTAACAGGTGTCGTTTTGGAAGGGCTGCTCAGGTTCAACTTGTAACATCCATTAGACCTGGCAAAACGGGTGGGTGGGCCGGGTAAGGGCTAAATGGGTACGGGTCGAGATATAAGGGTCCAAAATATTGGACCCGTGCCCTACCCTATACGGGTATGGGTGGATCCGTTTTCTCTCTCTCTAGATTTTAGTTTTTACTTTCACCCATAACAGTTTTCAATTATAATAGTTACACCCCCAAAATTCCTGCAGTTTTAATTTTTTACATTTACACCCCCTAAATCAACTACTCTAAATTGAATTCAATTTAAAATATAAATAAATAGGAACCAAAATAAACAAATAACACATAAACAAACAATAACATATAATACAAAACTACAAATACCAACCAAAATAAACAAATATAAAATCACTAATCAATTGAATTGAATACAAAATACAAAATAAGGTCTCAAAGCAAGTTGAATTGAATTTGCCACCTTCAGCAAGCCAGAATAATAGTAATCTTGTTGCTGCAAAACAATTTTCAAATAAATTAGAAACGGTAGCCTCTAGGCCAAATGAGATGGTGGCAAGGAACATGAATCTGATGCAGCCTTTACCTCCAAAGCAGCTTACTAGAAGGTACAACTACAACCAAAAGGGTTGCTTGTTTCCTTCTGTATAAAAACCAATGTACTGTACTGAAATATTTACACAAGCTATGAGATGGATGTTGATAATTACATTGTGATCAACTAGGAAATGAGATTAAATGTTTACATTGGAATAGTAAATGTCAAAAGAGAAAACAAGATAAGGCAACTTCCTCTTTGGCTTTTTCTCTGCATATGTGCACAAAATTCCATCCCTCACCACACCCAAATATGCCAAGCTTTTTCTACTGTTTTTCTTGTTCTTGTGGGTAGTGTACCTTATGTCATACACAAATCAAATGAAACGTATATCTGCCACTGGAGCTGATGACGTATGTACACTCAACATAACAACAAAAAATCGCCTCGCAAAATTTTCACTACTCGCTTCAAAGGAGATTTGTCATTTGTTTTTAAACTCTCGCATTACTTCAAATTTTTGCCACCAAAAACAGCTGTTGTTACATGCTCGAATATGCAGGAAAAAAACAGCAAATCCCATGTCTATTTGTAGTTGGTCTCTAATTCTCGGCTTTAATTTTTGTCACGAAATCTGAAAAACAGCAATAAATCATACTATCTCAGCAAGTTCTTTGAGGAAATTATTTCATGATTTTACCAAAACAAGCATAATAAAATATCATGAGTTGAGAAAAAAATTGCTATCAAATAATCATTACTGCCTAAAGAAGAAATACACCAAAGAATCATAAATACAACCGCAAACATCACGGTCAGATACAATACAAGTATACTTGTTAAAAATGTAGGCAAAAAAAAGGATGTAAAAGATGGGCACATTGTTATTATTTATATTGCAAGCAAACAGTACAAGTATACTTGACAATGATGAGCAAATATGATGTTCCTGATCTAACTTCAAATATATTCAAGAACCAATAAAAATATGGAGGAATTAAGGTCGCTTAGAGATAACTTGTAGGCATTTATATATGGATAAACATTCATAAGTCAATCAATAATGCAATTTAAAAACAAATAATTTACAAATCAAGAGACTGAGCTTCAGGATAAGCAGAACTTGGAGAAAAACATGATGAAACGTGTACAACATACCTCATTACAGAATAATTTGCCTATTGCTTTAGGCTCATAGCATTTGCAGGCAATTTACATGCTAATGAAGAGTTTCTGGTCACAGACTAAAGCAGGACACAATCTTTCATCTGAACCTGCTACACATGACAGCAAAGAAGTCCCGCCAATGCTGGTAGAAAAACAAATCGGATTATTGCACATTAAAAACAACTTAACAGGGAAAACGAACTTGCTAATTTTAAGTAAGAAAGCATGATATAATAATAAGCTAAGCAAACATGAAACTACCCTCTTGCTCTATACTAGCACATTGTGTTTGAAGAAAGACAAAAATGTAAGCTTTAAGTTCTTAATATAGTATTTCCACTCTAGCCAAGACTTAAAATAAGCAAACTTATATAATAAAATATCATACTATCATATCATACTATCTTAGCAAATTCTTTGAGGAAATTATTTCATGATTTTACCAAAACAGGCATAATAAAATATCATGAGCTGAGAAAAAAATTGCTATCAGATAATCATTACACAGATCTACGAGCTGAAACACATTCAAGAAACTCAACGAATGCACACCGGTATTCCACATCTGCAAATGCAACCCAACACAAACACACTCAACGAAAACAACTCTACACAGATCGATGTACAGGGAAAGCTCAACCAAACAACAATATAAGTGTAAACAATTTTAATCTCACAAACAAAAATTAAAATACAAAATCAATAAATAGAATAATTCTTCAACTTTTAGCATCCAATTCTTCAATAAATACAAAATCAAATGAGAGCAAAAATATGCAGTAACCTACATTAACCGTTCAAACAAAAAAGAAAACACAAAATGTGTCAAAAAAAAAAAAACACATAAAATTTGAAAGAAAAAATGGAAAAACCAAGGAAAAATACAGGAAATGTGTAGAAACACATTCTCCATCACAGATCTACGAGCTGAAACACATTCAAGAGAAAATGAGCTTACTAAGGTAATAGGAGCTCCAAGAACTGGAGTTTAGGAGATGACGAGCCGATGCCCCAGTCCCGACGACGTGAGAGAGAGGAGATGACCAGCTGACGAGGATGAGCAAGGGCGGCTGACGCGTAGTCTGGGAATGGGAATGACAGACTGGATGAATGAATCAGGTGAGGTACTGATGACTGACAGTGACGATTAATCGAAGAGGGAGTTGAGGTATGAAGAAGATGGCAAAGAGGGAGGTATGAAGAAGATGGCAAAGAGATTGAGATTGAGAGGATGAATTGTTATGTTGAAGATTGAGAGAGATGAGAGGCGGCATAGAGAGTTACTAAGTTAAACTTAGGGGGGTTAGGGTTAGGGATTTGAAAAATGGGTACCCGCGGATGCCCACGGGTTCACCCATATAACCCGTCAGTATAAGGGCTGGGTACGGGTACAGGGTCAAAAAAAAGGGTTTAATATATTGGACCCGCACCCTATATTTTTTACCCGGGTATAGGCCGACCCGCGGGTCTAAACCCGTTTTGCCAAGTCTAAACACCATATCACCTATAAGGATGTCTGGAAGAGGTTGTGTTGCCAAGGGGTGGGAGGTGGCTTTTAAGCTGGGACACATGAAAAACATCATGTATACGGGTAGTGGGAGGTAGATTGAGCCTATAAGCAGGCTGACTGATTTTTTCAGTGATCGTATAAGGTCCATAGAAGTGAGGGTTGAGATTCTCGTTGACTCTGCGGGCCAAGGACTTAAGACGGTAGGGCTGGATCTTCAAATAGATCGAGTCACCCACTGTATAATGAACTTCCTGCCTCTGGCCATCGGTATAGAGCTTCATGCTTTCTTAGGCCTTAGCCAAATTGGCTTTCAATTCTTCCAAGATGAGATTGCGCTCAACCAATTGTCGATCAACGACAGCCACAACCAAACTATTCTCACTGCATTTCAAAAGGATGGGAGGGTCCCTACTGTATAGGGCTCTAAAAGAAGTCATGCCAGAAGAGCGATTATATGTTGTGTTAAACCAATACTCTGCCCAAGCCAACCATTTCGGCCAATGTTGTGGCTAGTGTCCTACAAAACAGCATAAATAAGTCTTCCACAGCGGTTTACTACTTTTGATTGCCCATCCGTTTGGGGGTGGTAGGTAGTGCTCATGTGGAGCTGTGTTTCGGATTGTTTAAACATTTCTCCTCAAAAAAGACTCATGAAAACTCTGTCCCGATTAGATATTATGGTGCGAGGACACCCGTGCAACTTAACAATTTCTTTAAGGAATAAGTTGGTGACTTCTTTGGCTGTGTAAGGATGCCGCAAAGTAAGGAAATGACTGTATTTCGTAAGGCGATTAACAACTACCAAAACAGTGTCTACCTGATGAGCTTTAGGAAGACCTTCGATGAAGTCCATGGATACATCCTCCCAGACTTGAGAGGGGATAGGTAGTGGTTGTAAAAGTCTCGCTGGCTGCAAGGCATCACACTTGTTTTGTTGGCAGATTGGGTAAACTTTCACAAAGGCCTGGATGTCCTGCCTCATTCCTTCCCAAAACACCACTTGTGCTAATCTTTTATAAGTCCAAAAACATCCAGAAGGACCTCCTGAAGGGGAAGAATGAAATTCCTGTAGAAGTTGTTGAACTTGGGGGCTAGATTTAGGCATAACTAGATGATTTCATAGTATAATTGATGGCCAACTAACCTGAAATGTGGGTGAGTGGTAGGATCGATAATCAAATCTTGACAGATCTTCTTCAGCTTGCCACCCTGTTGAATGGCCTCTTCCCATTCCTCTCTTTTGGCAAAATAACATATTGAGATGGCATTACACTCCACTGTCCCATCACGCCTGGATAAGGCATCAGTTGCCTAATTTTCTAACCCCGACTTACATTGAATCTCATAATCTAACCCAAGCAGCTTAATGATCCACTTTTGCTGCTCATCTCCTTGTAGTCTTTGCTCATTCAAATAGTGGAGGTTGCGTTGATCAGTTCTAATGATGAAGTGTCTGCCTAACAAGTAATGCTGCCATTTTTAGACGAGTAAAACAATCGCCATCAACTGTCTCTCATAGACTGATCTTAGCCACGATTGTGTGGAAAAACCTTAACTAAGAAATGCTAGGGGCTTGCCTTCTTGCATTAGGACAACCCCAATCCTTTACCCCGAAGTGTTAGTCTTGATGATAAAAGTCTTTGAAAAGTTAGGCATCGCTAAGACGGGCACTATGGTCATGACTGGTTTCAGTTCCTCGAACGCCTTTTGCACTAGTTTAGTCCAAACAAAAGCATCTTTGCGAAGAAGGTTGGTCAGAGGCAATGCAATATAACCATGCCTTGGGCTGAAATGAGGTGGCCTAAATACTCCAATTGAGTCTGCTCGAAGTTGCAATTTTTTTGTATTGACTACCAATTGGTGCCTTAACAATATTTGAAAGGTGAGCCTCAAATGATGCAAATGTGCTTCCAGGTTAGTGCTATAGATCAAAATATCATAAAAAAAAAAAAAACCAAGATAAACTTATGCAAGTAAGGCTTGAATATGTAATTCATGAGAGCTTGAAAGGTTGATGGAGCATTCGATAACCTGAATGGCATTACAAGGAATTTGTAGTGTCCTTTATGTGTTCGAAAGGTTGTCTTATGGGTGTCCTCCTCCCTGACCCTTATCTGATGATATCCCGACTTGAGCTCTAGTTTTGAAAACATCGTGGCTCCTTCCAATTCATTGAATAATTCATCTATAGTTGGGATGGGGAACTTGTCGGGCATGGTTATCCTGTTAAGTGCTCAATAATCCACACAAAAGCACCACCCTCCGTCTTTCTTTTTTGCCAAAAGTACCGGATTGGAAAAAGGGCTGACACTTGGTTTGATAATCCCTAAGGCCATCATCTCTCGAACAATCTTTTCTATCTCGTTCTTCTGATAGTATGGTACCAGTAGGGTCTAACATTAGGGTCTGAAGCTCCTTGTTCTAGCCTGATGGCATGATCATGCGCCCATGTGAGTGCTTCATATTCCCTCAACAATTCAGAAATGCTATTGTCCACCACAGTTTCACCCATTTCCTAAAACTGCAGATTTCCAATTTGAGCAAATATCATGATCCCTTTGTCTGTAGTGTTTTAATCATCCTCTTCAACAACACCGTTGTCTTACTCAGTGAGGGATCCCCAACAAAAGCTACCATTTCTCTGGACTGGTTAAATTTCATCACCGACTCCTTCCAGTTCGTTGTGGTCTCACCCAAGGTTTCAAATCATGCAATGCCCAAAATGACGTCGGCGTTGTTCATGTTGAAAGGGTAGAAGTTCTGAACCACGATGATGTTCTATACCTTCAAACTTACCTCACGACATTTTCCTTGATAACTCACTCTATAACCATCCCCAACTCTGACTCCAAAAGGTTTGGTCTAGACCACTGGGATTTTTAATTCTTCTACCACTTTCTGATTTATGAAGTTGTGAGAGGCCCCGCTGTCAATTAATACTATAACACCCTTACCTCCAATTTCACCTTTTAGTTTCAAGGTTTTGTGTCCATTTATGCCTTCCACCAAACTAATTGAAAGTTCAATGGTCCTTGGTACTTCTTCCTTAGTTGTGTCTTCCTTCATGAACATCTCGTTCATCTTTGGATCATCATCTTCCACTAACAGCACTTGGATTTTCTTGTCCGCACATCAGTGGCCTGGTGAGTATTTGGCATCACACCGGTAGCATAAACCTTTTCCTTTTTACTTTGGATCTCAGCTTGTCATTTTCTTATAAGGAAACTCTCGCCGGAATGGGTTTGGTTGGAAGTTGACCGATGAGGATGAGTTGGGACTGGAATGAATCTTGCTCTAACTTTGTCTTAGGGGTGGGTTTGGGGTTGCAAATCAGGTTGACTTATTTGGGGTTTGGGTCCTATTGATTTCTTCAGGTCGGGTCGGGTAGCTGTAAGTCCATGGTCCAATAGATGAATGAGCCCACTTGTTCTGCTGGCCTAGTCCAAGTCTGGCCTCATCCACAATTTGGTTTCTTTCTTCCAACCTTTGGGCCAGTTGGATCACATGAGTTAGAGAATTGAGCTGAGCGATTGTATTGGGCTACTGTAGTTTTATTTCAGCTTTTATTTTTGGTTTGAGCCTATTAAAAAATGCAACAATCATCACCTCTTCTCTTTCTCTGACAGTTAACACCGCCACCTCCTCAAATCGGTGGTGATACTCCAGCACCGTACCATTCTGCTTCGTCGCCATCAACAACTCTAGGGGACTCACCTCTTGAGTTCCAATAAATCTTTGAGAGAGGGCTACCATTGAATTCTTGCCAAGTGGTCATCACCAATCAAGTCTCCGTCCATTGGTACTAGTGGAGGGCTTCTCCCTCCATACATAACGCTGTCGCCGACACTCGGTGCTCATTGGCGATTTGGTTGAATGTGAAATAGCTTTCTACCCTGAAAATCCACCCGTATGGGTCTTCACCGAAAAAGATAGGCAACTTTAGCTTCCGGCCATCCAGTCACGCCAATACCATCCCTCTGCACCTTGATTCCATCCGTCCTTTGATGGGTTCTCTCCTTGATTCCCCTAGTTTCCGTGAAGCCCATTTTCAGTTCGACCTCCTCCGTTAGCTCCACCTTGGTTTCCCTAGATTTTCATGGAGTTCTGGCTCATTGTGACTTTCCCGGCCATGACTCGAGTTCCCAGTTAAGTTTCTTTTACGTTCCTCCTCTTCTTTTTCATCCTTTTTACGCATCCAATTATGCATATCCATCAATATTTCCCTCATTGCATTCACCGTCTCTGTCACCTTAGCAACATCTTTCTCGACGTTGTCTAATCTATCTTCCATCCTTGCACCAACCATACCCTGAATTCATCTAGCTCTGATACCAGTTTGTTGGAACCTGACTCTAATTCTTCAATTAATCTCACACTTAGTTCACCACAACAGCCAACAAGCATCAAACAAACATGCCAACACGCAAATATTCAATCAAATAAAACTGATATTTGTATTAAGAGAATAATAGAATTGTATTACAAATGGAAAAGAACATAAAAGAAGCAGATAACAGGTTGATCTTCGAGGGTCAACTCCTCCTATACAATTTCCCACTAAATTCCATGATATCACACTTATCCAGCCTCTCTCTTTTATTCTAGGTTCCCTACTCTAACTAACTCATCACACTCATTGTACTGATGTGCCACCTGTCAATCATTGCTTTTCTCTTTCTGCCCTTTTCGATTATACCATTTGGTTATCGGGGTCCATCAATTAGTTGGCAAGTAAGTGTAATTTGTATACTCCCATTTTTTCATTTTTGAAGCATCCTTTGCTTGTTCTGCTAATTGTAATTTTAGTAGCTCTTATTTGTAGCTTGTTCATACTACTATGTATGCACTCTTTTGATCAATTATTTACCATGATTGTGTAATAATTCACCCCACATTCAATTGCTTTACTGATGATATGATATTCCAATAACGTCGTCTTATAACTTCAATTTCCTGTACATTTTTCTTGGATTCCCTTCCTTTCGTCTTTTTGTCAAGACTCTTTCCTATGATATGGAAAGTAAATTTCACACCCTTTAAAGTGATGACAAGCTTTTGAACAGAGCTTTATGTAACTTTGCCACATGGAGTCACATGTATCTTGAAGGATATGGACATTTCCAAGGAAGCCAATTACAGAGCTCCACCAAAACCCCTCTACGAGCTTTGATGTGTTGCTATTTGGAGTTAGAAATCTTTACTTATATTTCATATGCAGTTTTGTTTGACTCCAGCCCTTTGATTTGCCAGCCATTCATTTTCCCAAATATTGAAGGATCTTTCAAAGTGTTTAACGTGTCGATACATGTTAAAATTCGAATCAACAAATTTGTTTTTTTGTAGAATCCGGTACTGGTCTTTGATTTTTAATCACGCAATAAATAAGAAAAGTATTTGATCATTATGTGTATTCTAGTAATTAAAGCTATTAGAATTCTTTACATGTTGCTTGTGTTTGTCAAAGTATCATCATCAAAATGTCGTAAGCTAGCCAATTTCTATGGATTCTTCAGTTAACTACTGCCATTTTCACCCCATCAAAACTTGGAGCAATGTTATCTGGGATTTAAGGTTCGTTTTTACTATCCATAAGTGGGTCACTATTAATTAGTAAAATTGTACAAATTAATATCTCAATAGCCTAGTTAATAAATACGAGTATGGCAAAAAAAGAGTACAAGAATTTTAGACACGATAAATACTGTTGATGCTCGATTTTGGCACCAACTAATTGTCACGTGCGTAACGTTGATTGGCTAAGAAACACACGTGAAAATGAATATATGAAGTGAAATAAATGCAAAGGGAGTTTTTTAAGTGGTTCAGATGCTAAGGTAGCAAGTCCTACGTCCACTGATTTGTATTGATATTAGTGTGGGTCAGGTCGCAATAAGCGGTGACTTACGAAGAGTTGAAAAAAAGTAAATGTGTTTACGAGAGTGTAAAAATGGCCGAATCCCCTTAATGAAGGGGTCTTCTTCATTTTATATCAAACTGAAGCGTGTAATCATCATTAGATCCATGGGTTGGTGTGATTGTCAGGATATAATCCGGCTTTATGTCCCATTGCTCTCTTCCCAAGCTAACGCACGATTCATTGCGGGGAAATGGGACGCGTGTGAGCTCCATATCATTTGCGGGACTGGCGTGTGCATGTTGCTCAGGCGGGAGGCGAGTCACCCTTCACGTGACTTTCCCACGTCAGCCCTTTATTTTCCCAGGCATAACAGAAGCCCCCTAGTTTTTAAGGTTTGAGGATCGAACCTTGGAAACTAAGTCACATTGGAGGTCTTGGTCGCTCCGAGCTGAATGGGATGAGCTCGGCACAGACTCTTGGCGAACACGATCTCGCGCGATTCCTTGCCTAAGAGACCTGACAATCTACATCCTAGCGACACGATCGACGGACGCTTTACGTACCTTAGAGAATCAATGAACAGGTTACGCATTTGTCGCAGCTTTGCACGTTAAAGCGTTTGTCAGACATATTAAATGCATCGTGTGCGACCGCGCCGTTTGCGGCATTAGTTGTGCAGCGCATTCGAAACGACGACTCTTATCACGGCATTTAATGCGTCGTGGGGCGCATTTAATGCGGGGAGAGAGAGTGGGCTGTCGTTTCGGTTCCGAGGGATGGTAACCGTCGATTCGCAATCCATATAAAAACTCGCATTTTTCAGATGAAGGTCACCGAAATTTCTTTTGTTTCTAGTGACAAACCTTTGCAAACCAGAAACCATCCTTTTCATCGATGGCGCTTCTCAAGCAACTAAAACGAGTTTCGGTCTCGGTTACTCATCCCAGAAGGTAAGATTCTCTTCTTCCTCTTTTTCTTTGCATTTGCTTGGTTGGGCGATGGCGTTGGGTCTCCTGGTGTTTCACCAGAGACGTGACTCCGTCATTGGATTCGAGCCGTGGATGGCGGCTCGAGTTACTGTTAGGGTTTAAGAATTTGTCCCCTGCCGCCGCACGGGACAAACACGAAGGCCTAAATGACCGCGTCTGTCGATGTTGCAGACTGGAATGGAACTGTCAACATCCAGACCCGAGGAAGGAGCCAGCTAGTCCTCGCGGGGAAGTTCCCGAGGACGCGTCCCTTGATGTCTACTCGGTCCTCACCTCAGAGGAATCCGATAGGATAAAAAGGCAGTTTGACGTCCGCGTGAAAGTGTTCCTCGACCATACCAGGTCGTCACGGCGCCCCGCCGATGGCCTTGCCGCGATCTCTGAAGAGATCTTCAAGGGTGGAGGGAGGATTCCCCTCCATCCTTTCATCAGGTCGATCTGGATCACTTCGGATCGCATCGATGCGGTTGACGCCAAATGCGTCGTCGCTGCGGTCGCGATGTACATCGCGTCTTTGCAGGCGGCAAGGGCGAGCCAACGGCAGTGGAGCTCGGCATTGCTATTATCTCAAAAAGAGCAGGGACAAGGACTCATACTATTTGTCTCGGCGACCTACCATTGCCGCGGGGATACACGGCTATCCCAGCAATGCGGGGGCCTACGAGACAAAGTTCTTCTTCTTTTGTTATGGACTCTACGCTTTCAGGATCCAAGTAGGTTTTTCTTCGCTGGGTTCATTATCTGCTCGCATAGTGCAGTAGTGGCGACTGTTTTCTTTTGCGATTAACGACGCGCCAAAACTTCTTGTCGACCCAAATAGGCTTCGTATCCTTTGGAGTACTGGACGAGGAGAGCCGGGACACGAGGAAGCTTGTGACAACCGCGAACTTGCGGAAGTACGGTTTTTTCAGCGACAAAGCATCTTTAGAACCCCAGAAGGGTAAGTTATACTGGTTCCCTTCTGGTTGTAGAATGATTTCGTTTACTAACGAACTTAAATGTAGAAACCATGCCCCCAAAGGAGTCCAAGCAGCCCCGTGAGCACCATTCATCTTCCCTCGATCGAGGAGGGAGAGAGCGGCCGAAGCTGCTTGTCTTATTCCGACACGGTCCGGTGCGAGCGATTCGCGCCTCCCGGCCTCATCACGTGCAAGAAGCGGCGGGACGAGCAGGTCGCCTCGGGCACCAGCTGCGCCCAAAGCGGAAGGCTCCGACCCAGAGGTCGAAGAAGAGGAAGCGGTAGAAGAGTCGGAGGACCGAATCGAGGAGACCTCTAGGTCGCGCAAGAGTCTAGGAGGTCGGGCAAGGAGCCCGTGAGCGAGGCGGTCGCTGTCGGCAAGGCGAAGGACACACCTGTGCTAGACTCATTGGGGAGTCTGCCCGAGTACCTGCGATTGTCTATGGCCTGCTCGAGTGCGAGCTATCGGAGTCATACGACAAGTTCTCTGATACGGGCGACGACTGATGACCACGTCGTTCTAGCATCTGAGCAAGGTAAACGAGCTGTACTTGACTTCATTCTGATTTATTTCCTAACTCATATATTGCTCGCAGGCGCTGCTTGCGATGAGGATGTCTATGGAAAAGAGCAGCGGGGACGGGGCGCGAAGGGGACAAGCGACACGAAGGAAGGAAAGGTCGCGAAGGCGACGAGCTTGGAGTCCATCAAAGCGGAAAGGACACAGGCGTTGAAGGCGGCGAGCAGTGATCGAACCAAAAGGGACCAAGGGCCTTTGCTTTACGAACAGTGGATTTCCAAAAGACGGAGCTCGATCGACGGGCGGAGGAAGTCAAGGAACTTCAAAGGACAACCGCCAGGCTCTCTAGGGAGGTCGGAGACAAGGACCAGGAGATCCAGGCGACCTCGCGAGGCTCAGCGAGCTGAAGAAGATAGGGAGGCCTCCGAACAGGAAAGGCGAGCTCTTGAGGCCGAACTCCAGGAGAGTCGGGAGGGAATCACTTCTCTGACCGAAGAGATGCGGAATCAGTCAGAGGAGATGGAGGAAAAGGACCGGGCGGAGGGGCTAGCAAGGAATCGACTTGGACATGTCCGACCTCCCGGAAGATTGGCAGGCGGCCTTGCGGATCATGGTCGGGAGGAGGACTGCGCGGCGCCGCCCAAGGACCCGACCAGGCAGGGGGTTCTGGCTCGAAGGATCCCCCTGACCAGCCTTAGCCTTAGTGTAATGAGCTATCCCCATTGTAATCGGGTCTTTTGACTTTTACATAAATGAAGATATTTTCTTTACAATTGCAGTTCGCTTTTTCATATATATGTACACTTTACAATTGTGATTTACATAAGCGATTACATATAAATTCTTACATGCGAACAGAACATATGAGAACTGTTTTGAGCGAACAAAGAAATACTTGAAAAGAAATTAACAAAAACTGAGAGCTGAGTTCGGGATTACTGATAGTATGGCCGGAGGTGCTCGGCATTCCAAGCTCGGGGTACTTTGGAGCCGTTCAATCTTTTGAGATGGTAGGTCCCCGGTCTGATTACTTTGTCGACCGATCACGGACCTTCCCAGTTAGGTCCTAGTACCCCAGCACTTGGCTCTCTGGTCCCGAGGAGAACTTCCTTTAGCACAAGGTCTCCGACCTGGAAGTCTCTTCGCTTGACCTTTGAGTCGAAGAACCTTTTTGCTCGCTGCTGGTAGGCGCTATCCTTAGCGAAGCCTTGTTGCGATGCTCTTCGACCAGATCCAAACTTGCTCTCATAAGCGCTTCGTTTTCATCCTCATTGTACAAGTCCCTCAAGAAGAAGGAGGTTCCGACCTCTCCGAGGATCATTGCTTGCACCATAGGCTAGCGAAAAAAGGGGTTTCGAGGTGGAGGTTGGAGTTGTCTGTCGCCCATAAGACTTGGGGAGATCGTCGGCCCGATTTCCTTTGGGCTGCCCCAGCTTGGCTTGCCTTTGAGTGTGCTTGATGGTCTTGTTGACTGCTTCAACTTGGC
Organism: Pistacia integerrima; assembly: GCA_026225825.1. Lineage (NCBI taxonomy): Eukaryota > Viridiplantae > Streptophyta > Magnoliopsida > Sapindales > Anacardiaceae > Pistacia > Pistacia integerrima. The sequence goes on along the minus strand of CM047739.1, from coordinate 5,498,565 downwards.
CATTTGCTTGCGGTATGGCGACTGAGGCAAATTTTTTATGGATGCCCAGCTCGTCGCAGAACTGCTTGAACTCCTCATTATCGAATTGCTTTCCATTATCTGAGATGAGGGTGTGAGGAATTCGTAGCACACTATGTTCTTGAAAACGAAGTCTTTTAGCTTTCTGGTCGTGATCGCGGCTAGTGGTTTGGCTTCAACCCATTTTGTGAAATAGTCTACCGCGACCACGGCATACTTGACCCCTCCCTTCCCAACTGGCATGGGGCCGATAAGGTCGATCCCCCACATGGAAAATGGCCAAGGGCTAGACATGGTAATCAGCTCGTGAGACGGGGCTCGCGGAATGTTCGCGAACGGCAGGCACCTGTCGCACTTCTTGACAAAGTTGTGCGTATCTTGGATTCGGGGCCAATAATATCCCTGGCGAACAACCTTGTTCGCAAGAGATCAGCTGTGTGTGGTTACCTGTAGATCCCTTCATGAATTTCCCTCATGATGTAGTCGCTTCTTCTTTGGTTACACATCGGAGGAGAGGGCAGCCTTGAATCCTCTGTCTGGTGATCTGATGAGTGTAAAACGAGCAGACCTTACTGCAGGACCCTTGCCTCGACCTTGTCGCTCGGCAAGATCCCATCCTTGAGGTACTGGACAATGGGAGTCATCCAGGGAATCTGGCTGAACCACATTCACGGCTTTGTTCGGTCAGGTGATAGTCGGAAGCATCGGCAAGCGAAGCAGGGAATCTATCGGGAGCCTCAGAATCTAATGATGAGGCTATCTTTGCCAAGGCGTCCCGCTATAGTTGCTCTCCACAGGGATCGAGGCGATTTCAAAGTGCTTAAATGACCCCAGAAAGACCTTAGCTTCTTTCAGGTAGCGGACCATGTTCTCTTCCTTGGCTTGGTATTCCCCTAGAATCTGGTTGACGACCAGCATAGAGTCGCTGTAAATGTTGATCGCGGTTGCACCCATTTCTTTGGCGAGTCACAACCCGGCGAGCAGAGCTTCGTACTCGGACTCATTGTTGGTCGCCTTAAACCCGAACTGGAGAATACCATGAATTCGAGCCCCCTCGGGGCTCACCAGGAGAAGACCCGCACCGGCTCTTTTCCTGTTTGATGACCGTCGGCGTAGAGGTTCAGGTCGACGGGTTGAATAGTTTCTTGCCCGAGCTTATGAGCTGTAGCTCACTTGGGAGATAGGAAAATTCTGAGATGAAGTCTGCAGCGACTGCCCTTTGATGGTCGACCTGGGCTTATACTTTAGGTCGAGGCGCTCGGATTCCATGGCCCATTTGACGAGGTTTACCCAGGCCTGCGGCTGGAGGACTGCTGAGGGGTAATTCGTCATTACATTGATTGTATGGGCATGGAAGTAAGGTGCTGACTTTACGGGCGCGACCAGCGAGCAAAAGCTAGTCGCTCCATTTTGGATACGCGTCTCGGCATCCGATGACGCTACTTGCATAATACTGCCAGCTAGCTTTTTCCTCTTCCCGTATTAAAGCTGCTTGACCATGACCGAGACACGGATAGGTAGATGAGCAGGATTTCCTATGGAAGAGGCTTAGAGAGGAGAGGTGGCTTCCCGAGATGCTCTTTTATACTCTGGAATGCCTGCTCGCATTCGAAGTCCACTCGAATTTCTTATTGGCCTTTAGAACATTGAAGAATGGTAAACAGCGGTCTATTAGCCTTGATATGAAGCGACTAAGTGCCGCTATTCGCCCGTTCAGACTAATGACTTGCTTTTTGCTGGTCGGGCTCTCCATATCGAGAGCTTGAATCTTTTCGGGGTTTATTTCTATGCCCCGCTGATTGACCATATATCCCAGAACTTTCCTAACGATACCCCGAATGAACATTTGAGAGGGTTCAGCTTCATCCTGTAGAGCCGGAGTATGTCAAACATCTCAGCGAGATGCGTAATATGCTCTGAGGCGACCGAGGATTTGACCAGCATGTCGTCCACATAGACCTCCATTGTTCTCCCTCGATCGAGAGGAGAACATTCGGTTGACTAACCTCTGATAGGTCGCACCCACATTCTTGAGGCCGAAGGGCATGACTTTGTAACAGTACAGCGCCCGGTCCGTAATGAAGGTCGTATGCTCCTCATCTAGTTTATACATCGGGATTTGATTGTACCTCGAATATGCATCCATGAAGCTTAACGGCTCGTGCCCAGGAGGTGGCATCAGCAGGTCGATTCTTGGCAGGGAAGTTGTCTTTTGGGCAAGCTTTGTTCAGGTCACCCGAAGTCTCACAGTCCGCCACTTGCCATTTGGCTTCTTTGCCAGGACCAGGGTTAGCTAAGGGCGTCGGGTAGAAACCTCGTGAACAGTCCATTTCGGAGAAGGTTCTTCCAGCCACCAGTTTTAATGCGGCGTCGCTCGGATCCATCGCCCTTCTCTTTTTGGCGGAAGCGGCAGGCTTCCTGGCGCGTTAGTGAATGGAAAACAAATAATGTCAGGTGATCCCGACCATATCTGCGTGCGACCCAGGCGAACAACGTCAATGTTCTCCTTCAAGCTTCACCGGCTCGGAGCGGCGAGGGTTGAGCGACTTCCGATCTTTAGGACTTCGGCTCGCTCTTTTGGATCAACCGAAACTTGGACGATCCTCAAGGCCAAGGGCGTCGAGGGGATTTCTGGAATTCGAGGATCTATATTATCCTCCGCTGGACCAGGCTGTGGCTCGATCCTGCTGATCGCCATGGCCTTGCGGGGCGCACATCGCGAAATGCCCTTTCCCTTGTCGGCCATTTGGACCGCTTTTACATAGCATTCGCGAGATGCGCTTTGCGATCCGCTTACCTCCCCTATCCCCGATGGAGTGGGGAACTTCATCTTGAGATGATAAATGGAAGTGACTGCCCTGAAAGTTCTCAGCAGAGGTCGCCCTAAGATTCCATTGAAGCCGATGGGCGATCCACGACCAAGAATTCGGTAACCCTAGTCACCTCGTCATAGTCGAGGCGTGTGGGAGGGAGGCTGGATTGTTCCGTTGGGGATCAGGTGATCCCCTGTAAAACCGTACAGAGGCATCGAGGCTAGCTTCAGGTCGGCCTCGACTATGTTCATTCTATCGCGGACTTGAACAGGGAATGTTCCACAGGCGCTTCCGTTGTCCTCAAGCGATGCAGACATTATGACACCCTATCGGGGCGTGATCACCAGAGCATCCTCATAAGGATGGTGCAAGCGAGCTGCCTCTTTCTCGTGAAGGTGATTGGTTCCTCTTTTCTGGCCTTTTGAGGTCGCTGCGAAGTGTTCATCACCCTGATCGGGTCATGGTGCGCTTCGTGAGCATATCTTTCTGCGCTCCTCGCGTGTTTCCCGCGAGGTGCGGACCTCAAGAAAAATTATGTTAACATTATCGTACCCTCTGCGATCACGGCGCTTTTCTTTCGCTCCCCTTGGTTTTTTTGGGAGTCATCAATGTACTCCTTGAAGTGTTTCCCTTCTTGATGAGCTCTTCGATAGCTTCTTTAGAGCTCGGCATTCATCGGTGAGATGTTTCTTATTCTGATAGTAACGGCGGTATTTTTCTTGCCAAGGCGTACTGAGGGGTTTTCATGGGAGGGTTCAGGGCTCAGCCGAGGTGGCCTCCTCAGATTTATCAAGGATTACAGATATGGACACATTCAGCGGAGTGTATTGAGTCCCGTCGCGGTCGCGACGAGGAACAGGAGCATAGGACTTTTTCTGCTCGTAGCGGGGTTTCTTCCCTTTTCGCTGATCGTCAATGTCTCCTTTGCGATCAGCTCGCCTATTATCTCCCCGACAGGGCGTACTACTGGAAGTGCCGTATCGCGGCAGTGCGCCGGCGAATTCTCTATTCGGAGATACTTTTACGCCGGGAGGGTTGTAGAATCTGGTGAGGGAAATACCGTCCTCAGCTTGCAGTTCCTTCCACAGGTCGGTTTGCGGGCGAACTCCAGCTATTATAAGAGTTCGGATGGACTCTTCTGGAGCATGAGCCACCTTGTTGAGTTCCCTGTGGAAGCGATCAATGCAAGATTGCAGGATTTGTCTCTTTCTTGCCTTATGTTGCTGAGGTAGCTCAAAGGCATTGAAAATTTCGATTGGCTTGGAAATCCGCTTGAGGCGTCGTGCTCATCTGAGGCCACGGTGATCGATCCCGCGGGGATGCACCTTAACCACCAGCCGTTTGGCGTGAGAAGTCGGGCGTCACGGCCAAATAAGCGGACATTTTGCAAGGTCAGGGCACGGTGGAGCTTCCATTAGGTCGTTGAACTCATATAAATGATCCTGCGGATCATGGTTTCCATCGAACGGCCGCATATCTGGGATCCTGAACCCCGGTGGAAGTGGGGCAGCTAGCACTCCGGGAGAGAAAGGGGATGCGGGCGACGCTGCGCTGATCATTTCTGCTCCCATTAACTGTCGAGCTCGCTACAGCTCCTCAATTTGTGGTAACGGAGCCAATTGGGGATTACTTTCACCCGTGCGAGCCCGGCCTTCTCGGTTGCGGTTCAAGAGAGTTCGGAGGTCGGATTCCTCCTCGCCTCGGCCGGTATTTCCAAGCGCACTTGACACACGCTGACTAGAGGCGTGTGAAGGCGATGGATTGTGCTGGGGCATTTTCACGACCCTCGCGGTGGTACGAACCGCCCGCGAGGTGTGGGGGCCACCCACGCATAGCGATCGGGATCGCTCTGGTGGTGATAGGAATCACCGCGCCCAGCATTGTTGCTTGGGTTTACCTGCGACGTGGCATGGGACAGCTCGGGATTCACTTTTTCACCGGAGTCTCAGCTTTGCCGACACCCTGCTCGGGGCGCCTTTTGTATTCGCTGGCCCTTGGGAGCCCGTAGGCTTACTTTTTGCCACTTGCTTACCCTTGCGCTTATGCGGCTGCGGTGCTCGCGGCACGGAACTATCGCCCATTTGCCAGCGCTTTGCGCGACTGACAGGGCGTCTTTGGCGGTTGTACCGCTCCATTGTCGTAGATGACATGCCTTGGTCCAAGCAGGTCCAACCTCTGGTTGGACCGTGGAGTATTGTCGAACCTCTCGGGTAAGCGATGGCGAGGGTCGATTGCGGGAGGCTGCAGGGATATTCCCAGCTGACATTTTCGCGGCCCCGGAGGTACGTTGGAAGGGGTGTCCCTCTGGGCTAGGGGGACTCCTTCAGCACGTTGGGAGACCTGCTCAGGCTTAGATTGGCGGGCCATTTGTTGCTGTAAGACCAGTAGGTCAAAGATTCTCCTGATGAAGGGTAGATACTAAATCAGGCCCCTCCTTCTAGCGCCAAACTGTTGATGCTGGTCTTTGGTACCAACATAATTGTCACGTGCGTAACGTTGATTGGCTAAGAAACACACGTGAAAATGAATATATGAAGTGAAATAAATGCAAAGGGAGTTTTTTAAGTGGTTCGGATGCTAAGGTAGCAAGTTCTACGTCCATTGATTTGTATTGATATTAGTGTGGGTCAGGTCGCAATAGCGGAGTGACTTACAGAAGAGTTGAAAAAAGTAAATGTGTTTACAGGAGAGAGAGAGTGTGTCTCTCAATGTAAAAATGGCCGAATCCCCTTAATGAAGGGGTCTTCTTCATTTTATATCAAACTGAAGCGTGTAATCATCATTAGATCCATGGGTTGGTGTGATTGTCAGGATATAATCCGGCTTTATGTCTCATTGCTCTCTTCCCAAGCTGACTTCACACGATTTATTGCAGGGAAATGGACGCGTGTGAGCTCCATATCATTTGACAGGCCTGACGTGTGCATGTTGCTTTGACGGGAGCAGGTCAACCCTCACGTGACTTTCCCACATCAGCCCTTTATTTTCCCAGGCATAACAAATACTAAAAAATACGTTTGTAAAAATTCGAAAATAATTTGAATACGAGAAAAATATAAGAATAATTTACGAATAAAATATCTGAAACATATAATTCGGCTAATACCATAGATGTGCTGATAACATACAGAAATTGGTGAATGATAGCAAATTATATATAATTTGCAAATTTCCTAACTAGGTCAAGGATGACGATGACAAAACTGATGTATAGTATTATTTCATATGAAATAGTTGATCATTATAAATTCGGGTTAGACCTGACCCGAAATATTGCTGTCCTATCTACAGCAGACACGAAAGATATGAACGAAAATGCTGGACACGCGTAGTGGAATAGTTGACAATTGAGCATCCCTTGTGAGAGGAAAACACAAAGTTGCAAAAGCAAAACGGGAAAAACTGAAACTGGAAAAGCATCATAACACCACAGCACGAGGCGCCACGTAATGGGCATTCTAGAGACTAGAGTCCACAGGTGGGCCCCACTGTCACCATATCGAATCACTTACTACTAGATCATAGCACCACATGTCTGCCCGCCAAAACTAAACCGTCCACGTCTTTGTTGAAAAATCCAAGCCTAGTGGCGTACATAGGCCCATGTGGCAACCACCAACTGGACCACATTTAATCTCATGGTTTTCATTCAATGCTTTTCACGCCTTCCTATTTAAATAAAAATTTTCACTTTTAAATGTAATCTCTAATCTTGGTGACTTGTTTACTTCACCTGTCATGCAATGATTCAGATGAAGAAGAAGAAGAAGACTAACGCCAAGATTAAAAACAACAAAAACCCAATGAAGCCGCCCCGCCGAATGGCATCAGATTCTGGTAGAACAGGCGGGAAAATTGTTATGATGAGAGAGAAGAATGGTCGTCGGAAAAGATTGCAAATCCGGGGGTTAAAGTACACTTGTCAAAGTTCACGTGTCTCTAGTAATGGTGCTGTGAATAAGAGAGAGCTACGGCGAGAAGAAGAAGAAGAAGAAACGGAGATGGCTTTGTCTTTGTCGTTATCAATATCTTCTGCTTCTGATCATTCGTTAGAAAACTATGACGTTTCGATGGGGTTTGAGGAGAAGATTAGGGGCAATGAGGAGAAGGAGAGTGTCACGTGCGTGTCACATGGGATGGTGTCCGTGATAGGGAGGAGGAGGGAGATGGAGGATACGGTGAGAGTTGAGAAAGGGTTAATGGTAAAAGGAGGGAAAAATTTTGATTTTTTTTGCGGTGTACGATGGGTACGGCGGGTCCTGGGTAGCGGAGGCGTGTAAAGAGAGGCTGCACAGAGTGTTGGTGGAGACGGTAACAGAGAATCAAGAAAGTTATAAAAAGGAAGGAAATAATAATAATAAAGATGATGAGATTGTTTGGGAGACTGTGATGGAGAGTTGTTTTGAGAAAATGGATGAGGAGGTGAATAGAGGGAGGTTAAAGGAGGATATGGTACGGGTCGACGGCGGTGGTGGGGAAGGAGGAGTCGGTGGTGGCTAATTGTGGAGACTCAAGGGCTGTGCTCTCTAGGGGTGGTGTTGTGGTGCCTCTTTCTGTTGATCACAAGGTACTAAGTAATATTAACCTCTGCTTCAAATTTATACAAATAAAAAAAAAAGGATTAATTTATGGGAATTTGCTATTGTTTATATTAAATTCTGAGTAGGGATATGGTTGTTTATGTCTTGAGATTTTGTTGTCAGTTCAATTGTTGAATAGAATTCTTGTTATTGGAGACATTACATTGTTTGTCTGCTTTATGCCTTGTTGGAGATTAAAATATGATTATATTCCAAGTGAATCTGGGGCAATCTTATAATATATTGTAGCTCTACACGAGGAGAGGTCAAGAACCAAGTCTTCATTGAGCAGCTAATTACAGCTTTGATGTAATTAATATATCATAATATGCATGGGTACTTAGAAAATGGCGATCATGGGTATAAAAAATCCTTTCAACTGTTTAACATTATTAGAATAATCAATATTCTGAAAATCGGACCGGACAATGATCCGTTTAAGGGTCCGGTTTCTGGTTTGACCGGTTTAACCGGTTGGATCGGTCGGTTGGACCGTAATTTATAAAATTATTTTAGTCCCTAAAGGTTTAAAATTCATCAAAAACACCCTTATAATACTCCCTTAAGGTTTGAAATCTATCTAAAACACCCCACATCATACGAAGATTCCGGTGAGTGGTGGCCCGGCGGCACGATCGGCGGAATCGAAGCTGGAATCTTGGGGCTTTTGATGTGTAGGTGCCGGGCGACTCGATGATGGTGCCAAGGAGTTCCATCGGCGCTGGAAATCGCCGGAATCAACAAAAGAACTCTAACGGTCGCGTGAAGTTTAGGTGGACGACGGACGATGGTTTGGATGGTGCCCACCTGAAAATGGCGAGGGTTTTTGTAGTGGAGATGCCGTCAAGTCTAATGGCGGTGATTTCTCCCTCGGTCCGTGCCGACGAGATTCAATTACGATTGGGCCGCTATTCGGCACTATTCCGGCGGTCCAACCGCGGTCCAATCCGGTTTAAATGCAATTAGCGGTTTTTTATATATTCCGGATCGGAAATACCGGGCCCGGTCCACGATCGAACGTCCACCGGACCGGTCCGTCCCGGGTTTTCCGGGAACCTTGAGAATAATAATTAAGCCAGAAAACCTTTAGATCTAGATGATCATGTGGCATGCTGTGATTTATTTTGGTAGTACATTTGGTGAAATGTAATAACAGTGGGGTTCGTTCGACTTCGAACCTAATTCATGGATTGTTAATTTCAATATTTATGTTTCCTTTTACAATGTGAACGGTCCCCTACTTATGTCAAATGTTTCCCCTAATTTCCTGTTACTCTACCTTGCTGTTAATGTGGACTTTTATCTCCATCAAATTACTACAATTCTATCATATGTCAATATCTTTATGTTACATTAAACGAAGAACTGATGAAAGATGATGTCGGTTCTTTTACATCGAGGTAGAAATGAAACAATAGGCTTTCTTCCAGCGTGATTTCCTGCTTTGTGCCAAATATTTTGGTGTTTTCCGATACCAATCTTGCGTTGGAATAATGCATGACCTCTTCTAGCGGTTGTCTTTCAAGCCGTCTATTGACATGGATTTTTTTTTGGCAAAGCCCGACAGACCTGATGAGTTGCAAAGAGTTGAAGCTGCTGGGGGAAGAGTCATAAACTGGAATGGACATCGAATACTTGGAGTTCTTGCCACTTCAAGATCCATAGGTATGTAAATGCAAAACCTTTCTACATAATTAGCAGCAAAAGAGTAAGTAAATGGGGAAAATTAATCAAAACTTTCATGCATGCAGGTGATCAATATCTGAAACCATTTGTGATATCGAAACCAGAAGTGATAGTGAGTGAGCGAACTGAGAGCGATGAATTTCTGATACTAGCCAGTGATGGGTTGTGGGATGTTGTATCAAACGAAGTTGCATGCCAGGTGGTGAGAAGATGCTTCAATGGCCACATAAAATGGGCGTCATCAACGCTCGATGTCGTGATCGAAAATCGAGCTACTAGAGCGGCAACAGTGTTGGCGGAGCTCGCCATGGCTCGCGGTAGCAGTGATAATATTAGTGTTGTAGTAATTGAACTTAAAAAACCCACCTCCACTTTCACCTGCTAGTTCAAATTAAAATTATCATCTCTTCGATCTTTTGAGCTATAGCCTGCAGCCTGGCAATGTTGTTGTTGATGATGATGATGATTTGAGGGAGTTCTAAATTCTAATAACTTTTGATTCAATTAATCTTCCGTTAATTAGCAGATTTTATGTATATTAAGGCAATACCGAACTTGGAATTGTAGAAATGAATTAAGCTTGATCTTGTTTAATTAGACCTTCTAAACTTCGGCTTTACTTAATCAGCCTTGCAAGAATATTGTAATTTGCTTTGCTTCTTAATTAATTTGATGCCTTTCTTGATTCATTGGTTCAACAACTTTGATCTCTTAATTAGCCTTGTACGAATAATGGATCCTTATCTCATTGTAAAATAGAGATAGCTGATATAGAAATCTGCACCAACCAGAGTGATCCGATCGACTTTGGTGGGATTGAAACTGGTCTGTGTGTGATTACGGATAATCAGCAATGAACAAATAATAAATGTAAAAAAGATAATGACACATAGATTTTTAAAGTGGTTCGGCGAGATAAACTCTTAAGCCTATGTCCATTGTTCTTTATATTTGTTGTGAGAGCTTACAGTCTAAATTCTATTAGATTTTTCTAATCTCTTTTTCATCATTTGAGGGGGGTTATATACAAAGTTTGTACAAAAAGCAAGAGCAAAATTAAAGGGATTACAAATAAATTGAAATGTTATTCGATATTCTCGCGATTGGGCGTCGTGATTGCGCAAGGAATGCTGTCAATTTGATCATTCCTGTAAATTCTGATATCTGAAGTTATTTGGGAATTGATTGAATGATCATTCAGATTGTTCGCAACTAGCTTGTGCTGGGTCGAGCTATATCTCGATGAGCTTATGCTAAGTCAGACAATAGGTAGAGTCGGAGTGATACTAGGTCGAGCTACTACCTTGCAACTCCTCGAGCTTGGTGTAACAATCACACACAACATCTGCCCCCTAGTGTTTGATGCTCGTTTTGAGTTTCGAAGACTATTACTCGATTTGATACTAAGCTTGGTGTTGTCAGTAGGCCATCAGATCTAGGCTCGGTCGAGTTCCAAGGGTCGTCCTCGAGCCTGATCGACGTACTCCATACTTGGATCTTTTATCTTCTGTGATACCTGATAAACTCAGAATATGAAAAGTTAGGGCAATTATGTAAATTCCATGTGGTCATGTCGCATTAAATGCGGTAGCCTTTAGTAGTCACGTTTTATTGCGCATGGGCGATCGCACTTGATTCACGCACGAGGGTCGAGGGCGTCGGCACGACGGGGATATGATTGTAGCGATCGATGGTTCATCGCCCCTTGCGATAGATGACACGTGGCCACGTCCAAGGGCTAGGATTGCTTGATGAATGGGGGGTCGAGATTCACTATAGATCAACGGCTATGATCGAACCCTGCTCTTTTGTCTCCCATGCAAGCCACTATAAAAGCGAGCGAAGTCGTTAGAAACTTATCTTGCAAAAATTCTTTGACGTCTTTCGCTTATCCTGTTGTCACTGCATTGTCATGACAGAGTTCTTTCTGGCGAGTTCTTCCCATTCTCTTATTTTGGTAAGACTTCCTTCCTTCTCGTTAATTGCTTTCTTGATTTTCGTAGCTAAGGGTGGCCATTATCATGGCCACATTGAGCCTTTTAGGGGTTTTTAAGCACGTCTTTGGTGGCCTTGGGTTTTAGGAGGGTTTATTGTGATGGCCGTCGGAACCCTGGGTAGGTTGCGTGCGCACGTTGTGTGGCGTGAGCTATCTTGGGTGCCTGACCTGAAAGCAAGTGTAGATTGGTCACCGAGTTTTTTGAGCTCTGATACATGTTTCGTCTGTTTCAAGTACCTAAGAACGAGCTGTAATTATGTCTTCTTCCAGTAGTCACACGATTGATTTCATGTTTGACTCACTCATATGCTCAACAATCCTCAGGGGTATAATTCTCGAGGTCTTAGAGGAAATCATTGCACAGAGCTTAGACCCTAAAGCAACGGCCTCGTCCGATTGTGCCTCAGGGTACGGGTGCTCATCTTGCAATCTCCCTAGTTCATAGCGTGGAGGGAACCGCAATTCTCGATTAATGTCGGGGATCTAAGGCGCATAAGAGAGGTTTATGTGCTGCAACTCAATTTAATGGTTCTTGGGGATTCTTCTTGGAATAATCCTCCACTCAGGTGGGTAGCGACCTCTAAGACCCTCTTGAGATGCGGGGTATCTATTCCCCCTCATTATTTTATAGATAGCATTCTAAGACGGTTCGATAATGTTCTTCTCCAGCTGTCCGCAAATTCATAAGTCATAATCGTAGGTCTGTATAACATATATGATTGTCAATTTGGGCGAGCCATCCGTCGAGGAGCTCGTCCATCTGTATAGACTAAAGAAAGGGCAAGACAAGACATACTACCTTTCCAAGGCGAGAAATGTGTGTCTCAACGGGTTGGCGTCCATGCGTTTCAACGGACGCATTGGGACTCGGAATTTTTCTTTTATGAGGCTCGGGAGACTGGCGTTTTCACTTTGGAAGCGAGTAAGACTTCAAACTTCTAGTGCGTGCGAAGGTCGTTTTCAAGCTTTATGTTTAAACTAACTGAGTTGTTTTGCTTTGCAGTTAACGTCAAATAAAACTATCTCCCTCCTGCAAGCATGGAGAGGTTTCAAAGCGATTCAGCGACCTTTCTAACGGACAGCGTAACGTCAACAAGATCATCACGCTTCCTCACTTGAGAGCATACGACTTCTGTCGGGTCGATGCCAAGTTTCTCACCATTCTTGAAAAAGGTTAAGTTATCATTTGCTCGCGCTTATTTCTCCCACACAGATAGTTGCTCACTATTTGCTTCTCTTTTTTGTAGAAATGTGGGTCGAGTAGAGGTGGTCAAGGACCAGTCCCAAGCAGGCCTAAGCCTGGTCCTTTTGGGACTAGTCCCATTTGGGACCCGTCGCCTTTCCATGGGCACAGGGACCGAGTCCCTAGGCCCATGAGTAAGGGACCCCAGGACCCGGACCGGTCTTAGGATCGGTCCTATAGGCCTGGAAAATTTCTTTTCCTCCCCTGATCTTTTTTTATATTTTAGGGGTGAAATAAAATTTTGTTGGGGGGTTTTTAGTATTTTTCAGGGGTAGATTAGTAAGTTTCTAAAAGTTTAATTAATTTTATAAAATAATAAATAAATTAATAGTTAATTTTAACATAAATATAATATTCACATTTCACACATTCACGCTTCACAAATAAACAATTAAATAATTTTTTTTTAAAATTATTCATCTTCATCGTCAACAATATTTACATCAATTCAAATTTGATATTCCTAAAGAGTTGAGTAGTTCTAGGGATCTTCAAGGTGGTGCGTTCAAGTAGTCTTCTTTCCGCATGAGTCTAATCCCGTAAACATGTTATCACTTCAATCATCTCATCGGTTAAAGAACATTTTCTGTCTTCAACAATCTGGCCACTCATTGAAAATGTTGACTCGGATGCAATTGTAGAAACCGGCACAGATAAAATGTCACGTGTCATTTGGGCTACAATGAGGAGAATCGAATTTCATGTTGGTGCCACCATTGAAGAATATCCATGTCACGTTTTCCTTCATCGTCCATGAAGGGACAGTCCACTTGTATGTAGCGGATTCAGTCATTTGGTCCATGTATGTACCAGCTGGAGCTACTACTTCCGCCATGTTCCATATACTTCCACTTGCTTGATCCTTAACGGAGGTCTGTATCAGGGTCCTGATCATCTCTCCTAAACGTTCCACTTCCACTTCCATTGTACCTGTTCTCATATAAAGAAAAAAGGCTATCCAATTTTTGTTTAAAGTCAGCCAAATAAGACGTACAATCATGTCCTAAATGCTGGCCTAACTCAGTAATTATACAGTTAACTACGTGTAATTTAAACCTAGGATCTACAACAAGGTCTAATCCATATAAGAATGGAATATCTAACCAATATTTCTCATATTTTTCCTTCCATCTTTGAAACAATTTCCCTTAAAACGTTATTATATCTATATTTAGCAAAAGTTTTAGCAATTTGAAGTAAAATATCTAACACTAAATTAGTAATCGAATAACAAATACCACTTAATGTATTAGTGGAATCATAAATTTTTTAAGAAATGAATAAAAAAGTTCAAAAACCGCCCAATCATCATAGCTGACAACTTTCTCTGGATAGAGCTTCCGGTTGACAAAATCTATAATTTATTTTGCGGTTGGCAAAGCTTTTTCCAACATCAAGTAGGTGGAGTTCCAATGGATAGGCATGTCCATACATAACTTCAAAGGTCAAATCGGTGGGTCCTCTTGCTTACAATATTTGATGTACTCTTGCCATCTTTTATTGCTACCGCCAACGATAAATCCGATAGCCGCGTGCACCCTCTCTATCTTCGAATGTATAGCATCTAAACCTACTTTAACTATCAAATTGATGATGTGGAAAGCACATCTCTGGTGAAAAAATTTGCCTTCACCACGCAGATCCAATCTCTTTTCAAATAAAGAGATTGTCACTCTGTTAGCAGCTGCATTATCAAGCATTAGCGCTACAACTCTATCAGTTAATAGATATTCTTGCAAAACTTCAAGAATTGTAAAATAAATAGTTTTAGCACTATGTTTTTCATATAATTGTTTAAAACCCATCAATTTTTGTTGTAAACCCCAATTATGATATAAGAAATGTATTGTGATAGTTAAAAAATCAGTTTTTTATCTACAAGCCCATATGTGATGTAAGTTCAATAGATATATTCCTAAAATTTTGAAATTCGTTTTTAAGTTTATTATTTATTTTGTTATGAAGTTTTAGTATATCTCTTTTACTTGTACTTCTACTAATAGGGGTATATGCTGGACAAAATGCAGTTTTAATCATGTGAATAAAATAAGGATTTTCAGATAAACAAATGGGAGAGTCCGTAACAACTATGAATCTTGCTATTTCCTCTCGTGCAACATGCGCATTGTATTGCCATGCTAAGAGAGTTGAGGATTGTGGATTAAAATTAAGTTGAGTTTGAATTTGTCTAACTGATCCGATTGAAGATGTACTGGGCAGTTGCATTATTTGGGGGTGCTTCTTCTCCAAGTGTCGTCGCATCGTCGAAGTCCCCTTCTCAGCGCCAATAATGGTTCCACAGAAATTACATACCCCACACAATTCTTGCCCTTCCCCATTTGTTGTCCCGGCCGAATGTGGTTGTGGAATTGCAGTTGCTGCCTCTGGAGGAAAGGGTGAAAATAGATTGAACCCTTCTATTTCTTCAGTGGATGGAACGTAAAACTCATTTGGGGATGATCCATCCGAATGCATCATTTCGGGAATCCATTATGAATTTATGATAAAATAATAAATAATTAAAATGAAAAAAAATTAATTAATAATATGAATAAGAGATGATATTGAAAAATAGAAAAAATTGAATAATATAAATAAATAAATAATATGAATAAATTATAAATATAAATATAATTTGAATGAGAATTTGATTGGAGATTTGGAGTAGAGAGTAGAGAGATTGAGAGAATGAGAGAATGAGAGATTGAGAGATTGAGTGGTGTGAAAAAAATGAGAGATCCAAATGACCATTGGCTATTGTTTGGCAGCCAATGGTTATTAAACAAAAGTAAATTTTTTTTTTTTAAAATTTTATAAAATTTCCTTTTAACCCCTATAATTTATGTTTATTTCAAAATTTATAAGGGGTTTTATGTAATTATATAAGAGACTAAAAAGATTTGGGCCCAGGCTTGGGACCGGTCCTAGGCCCGAGCCTTGGAAGAGAGCCCAGTGGAGGGACCGAGCCCTCCTCCCCAAGCGAGGACCAGCCTTCTAAGACTGGGTTTTTGGACCTAGTCCTAAATGCCCACCTCTAGGGTTGAGAAGCCAAAAGGCCTTAAGAAGAAGTATCTGCAAACCTCTGGCATTTATCACATCTGCGCACATAGCTTCTGCATCGTCAAAAATTGTTGGCCAGTAATACCCTTGGCGAAACACTTTGTATGCAAGAGATCTGCCTCCCTGCATGGTTCCTGCCAATCCCCTCATGGATCTCCCTTAGAACATAATCTGCGTCCTTATGGTCGATACATCATAGCAGTGGTACATTGAATCCGCGTTTGTATAATTTATCATTAATGAGCGTGTATCGAGCAGCCTTTGCGCAAAGTGTTCTAGCTTCGATTCTCCCCTCTCGCAGGGTACCATCCCTTAGGTAGGCAAAGATTGCATCCATCCAATTATATCTCGATCTGCTAAGCTTGTCCTGTTGAGCGAGATGCTTGGTCTTGGGAGGAACTTAACTGGAATGGAATGAAATCAGCTTTCTCTTGGTTCATTGTAGAGGCTAAGCAGGCTAAAACATCAGCTACCGAGTTCTTCTCTCTTGGGATCTGGAGAATTGTGAAGGATCTAAACTGTTTGAGCTCGGTTTCCACCAGCTGGAGGTAGGACGCAATCCTATCTTCTTTTGCCTGGTATTCACTGGTAATTTGGTGGACTACGAGTTGTGAATCATTGTAAATTTTAATGGACTCTGCCCCTATTTCCTTGGCGAGGCGGATCCTTTCAAGCCCGAATCTTACTACAGCTCTGATAGGGTTTCCTTTTGGACTTTTGACCAAAAGCCCTCCTTTTGCCCTTTTCTCGTTCAAAGAGCCATCCACATACATAGTCCATTGCCATAGGTCATCGAGCTTTGGTTTCTATTGCTTGACTTCTCCGAAGGTATTTGCCCCTGGCGAGCTTAGTTCCCTTTCCGGCTGATAGGAGAATTCTGATATAAAATCCGCCAAGGCCTGACCTTTGATTGTTGTTTCGGGATGTACTTGATATCGTGCTGACTCATTTCCATTGTCCACTGGATCAATCTACCCGATGTCTTGGGCTTTTGCATTATTTTCTTCAAAGGAAAGTTGATCAGCACGTGAATGGAGTGTGCTTGGAAATAAGGTCGCAGCTTCTTGACAACGATGACAGGGGCGAAGACGAGCTTCTCCATTTTAGGGTATCTCATCTCACATCGAGTAGCCTTTTGTTCACATAGTATACTGGCCATTGCACTCCTCCCTTTCGCGTACCAATGCCATGCTGATAGCGGACTTTGATACCAACAAGTACAATAGCAATGACTCGCCCTGTATGGGTTTTGACAACAAAAGAGGTTGTCCCGAGGTTTCTTCAGCTCCTAGAAGGCTCTTTCTCACTCCATTTGTCCACTTGAAACCTTTGTTCCCCTCAAGGTCTCAAAGAATGGTAAGCATCTGTTTATGGCTTAGGGAAACAAACCTGTTGAGTGTGGCCACACGCCCTCGCAAGCCTCGCACACGGGCCTTCTTGCGTAGAGGGCTTGAATCTTTTATGGGTTGGCTTCGACACCCTGTTGATTTATGAGGAAGCCGAAATTTTTTCCTAAGCTCACTTTGAAAGCACATTTTAAGGGATTGAGCTTCATTCTGTATCTTTTGAAGATGTCAAACATTTTCCCCAGATGCTCAATGTGGCTTTTGGCGACCTTTGACTTGACAAACATGCCATCTATGTATACCTCCATAGTCTTGTCGATTTGGTTGACGAACATCTTGTTCACAAGGTATTGGTAGGTCGTCCTAGCATTCTTGAGGCCAAATGGCATAACCTTGTAACAATAAATTCCATAGTCAGTAATAAATGAGGTATGCTCTTCATGGAGCTGGTACATTAGGATTTGGTTATATCCCGAGTACGCATCCATGAAGCTAAGTAGTGTGTTTCCAATTGTTGCATCTACAAGTTGGTCAATCTGTGGTAGCGGAAAGCTGTCTTTTGGACAGACTTTATTCAGATCTGTGAAGTCAACGCAAGTCTGCCATTTGCCATTCGACTTCTTAACCAAGACTGGGTTGGCGAGCCAATCCGGGTACTTCACTTCCCTAATGAAATTGATGTTTAGGAGTTTGTCAACTTCATCCTTGAGCGCTTTGGAGCACTCTACATCTATAGATCTTCTTTTATGCCTTATCGGCCGAGCTTTCGGGTCGATGTTCAGCTTGTGACACATTACCTTGGGGTTGATCCCTATCATATCCGCATGCACCCATGCGAAAACGTCAAGGTTTTTCTTCAAAAACCCCGCCAGGTTTTCGGCCATGTCTTTGCTCAAGTTGCTGCCAACTTTTAGTATACGAGTTGGATCTTCCTCGCTAACACATATTTCTCGCAACTCTTCTGTCGGCCCTGTTGCGGGCTTTTCTCTATGTATGCGAGGATCAATAGTATTCTCGAGAGGCCCAAGGTTTAGCTCAGATTCTGTGATAACCATTGTCCTCAGGAGTGACCATTTTTGTGCTGCATGTATGGCCCGGTTGTAATATTCCCTAGATTCCTTTCTACAACTACTGATAGTCGCGACTCCCCCGAGAGTTAAAAACCTCATTACTTGGCAACGCACAGATGTGATTGCACTCAAGTCATCCAAGATTGGTCTTCCGAGGATGACATTGTATGTGATTGGGTAGTTTACCACTAGGAATTCGGCCATCACCATCCTCATCTTAGGCTCTGCCCCCAGAGTCACGGGGAGGTCGATCATCCCCTTGGGAACCAGGCTATCATTAGTAAATCCATAGAGCGGCAAAGGGCACGCCTTCAAGTCTCTTTCTGTGAACCTCATTCCTCGGAAAGCTTCCAAGAAAATGATGTTCGTTGCACTCCCATTATCAACC
The DNA here is from genome assembly GCA_026225825.1 of Pistacia integerrima. Taxonomy (NCBI): domain Eukaryota; kingdom Viridiplantae; phylum Streptophyta; class Magnoliopsida; order Sapindales; family Anacardiaceae; genus Pistacia; species Pistacia integerrima. The sequence continues at coordinate 5,480,365 of CM047739.1, read as the reverse complement.
ATCACCCTCAGTACTTTGGCATTGCTATTTCTTGTTGCGATTACGATCGCATCATGATTATGGCGAGGGGATTCTTTGCATTCTTCAATTGTGAACCCTACCACCTTGCTTCTCTTGTCTGGGTTGCTTCAGCGGTTTCTGTTCACAACTCATTATTCGAGGCACCGAATCTGTTCTGGCTTCACGAGCATATTGTTCGCAGGCACACCTTAAGCTATTTGGTGTCGGGCCCCCTTGTAGATCATGCCTACCAGGACCTCATTGTTGGCGTTTGTTGGGGCTTGTTGGACCTGGTTCTAGGCTTGATTGTTTTGCTCGCTAGCATTTTCACGAGCCGGTGCCTCTTTGACAAATTCCTTTAGGTGGCTCTTTTTCGAATCAGGTCTTCGATGCATCTTTCAAAACATGACACTCATCGGTATTATGCCCGATGTCCTGGTGGTATCGGCAATATTTTTACCGATCTCTTCTACTTAGAGCCCCTCTTATCCTTTCTAGAGCGGGCAATCTTTTTGCCTCGCGGGAGACTTCATAGATATGGGTTATGTCTCGCGTGAGGGGTGGGTATATTATCGTGACCAGGAAGGAAGGCGGTTGTCCCCTCGCATTCTCATTCTGGGCTCGTCTTTTTTGGGACCTGTTGCGATCCCTATCATTACGGTCTTGGCCCCTGCGCTTGTCTGATGGGCGATCTTGTCGCCTATCTAGGGCTTCCTCATGTTGAGCTTCTAGGCAACGCTAACGAGCTTTCCACTCGTTCATGTTTTGCAGCCATTTGGTAAAACTTGGCCAGATTTACGTGGTTTTTGCTTTGGAGCTCTTTCCACAACTCCGTGTTTGGCCTGATGCCAGCAATTAACAAAGTCTAGACCGATTTTTCAAGTGCATCCGCGACCTTCGCTTGCTCATTCTGGAACCTCGTTAAATGTAAGGTTAGGGTTTCGTCTCTCTCCTAACAAATATTGCTCAAGTAGCTGAGCGGCATCACGAACTATCTCCTTGCTTGGAATTGTCGCAAGTACCCTGAGGAGACCTGTTGCCAAGAACTGAGGGAGTTCGCCTTGAGTCTTTTATACCACCTCTTGGCATCTCTTACCAATGTGACCGCGAAGTAACGACATTTCGCTAGGTCACAGACCTGGTGTAGCTCCATCAAGTCATTGAAATTGTCGAGGTGGTCTTTAGGGTCTTCTCTCGCGTCGAACTTACTCACTGGTGCCCTGAATCCCCTCCCCGGGAGCGGGGCCCTCGCGAACCTCCTCTATAAAGGGGAAACCCACTATTTCTTCGACCGTACCGTTCTGGCGGCCCCTTAGATCGTCGAGCATTTTTTGCACACAATCCAAATATTTATTGCGGTTGCCCTGGCTGGCCCTGTTCAGCCTTACTTCGAGCAAGTGTGTTCGCAAGTCTGTTGCTTGTGAAGCCCCTCCATTGCGTGCATTGATGCGCGAAGTTGAGTCATGATGGCTAGGTTGATAAGTACTATCATGCTCATCGGTACGTTGCCCGCGACGTCGATTATAACCAGAACGTTGGTCATTGCCAGACTGGCATGCATGACTCATCTCATGAGCTTGCGAGGATCAAGCTTGTTTTAGGCGTGTGTTAAGACCAGCACGCTGACGCTAGGGATATTGTCATGCGTTTTGGGGGTGACCATTTCCTTTGCCTTCACCTTATGGTTGCTTCCTTGGTCACCTCCTAGGGTTAACTTGCCTGCGGGACTCACGCTCGTGAATGGAGTGTCGGGGGTGTTGATCGCCTCTTCGTGCTAATGAACTAGACTAGCCACCTGCTATACTCATACCTATTGGGGTGGCATTGGTGAAGCGTGGCTGATCAAGATTTTGGGCGGTTGGTTGCTGATTTCTTAACTTAATCATGTTCTATTGCACCACCTGTGCAACCATAGCTCTGATAATTTCCACCAGCTGGCCATTCTCCAGGTTTAACGTTCCTGCCCCTTGGTTATTCATGGTATGCTGAGATGGGGGCAATGGTGGTCGATGTCTAACGACATCCTGTTGCACCTCTTGATAGGTGGTTTCCATGTCGTCGTTGTTTTTGGTGGTGGTTTTTTATCTTGTACGTACCATCGTGAGTTTGGAGTGGTTAGATTACTGGGTTATTAGCCGAATTTCTGAGATGTTGGCGGAGGCCCTTCCTCTAGCGCCAAAATGTTGATATAGAAATCTGCATCAACTAGAGTGATCCGATCAACCTTGGTGGGATCAGAATTGGTGTGTGCGTGATTACGGATAATCAACAATGAACAAATAATGAATGTAAAGAAGAAGATGCACATAGATTTTTTAAGTGGTTAGATGAGATAAATTCTTAAGCCTCCATCCACTGTTCTTTGTATTTGCTATGAGAGCTTACAGTCTAAGTTCTATTAGATTTTCCTAACCCCTTTTTCATCATTTGAGGGGGTTTATATACAAAGTTTGTACAAGAAGCAAGAGCGAAATTAAAAGGATTACAAATAGATTGAAATGTAACATCAATATTCTCACGATTGGGTGCTATGATTGCGCAAGGATTGCCGTCAATTTGATCATTCCTGTAATATCTAGGATTTGAAGTTATCTGAGAATTGATTGAATGATCATTTAGATTGTTTGCGACTAGCTTGTGCTGAGTCGAGCTATATCACAACGAGCTTATGCTAGGTCAGACAACTAGTAGAGTCGGACTGATTCTAGGTCGAGCTACTACCTCGCAACTCCTCAAGCTTGGTGGAGAAATCACACATAACAGAGATGAAAAAATTATATTCTTGTCTCATAATAGAAAATTTTTTCATACAACATTATATCTAAAATGATTTTATTTAATAAATATATAAATAAGGTGATATATTTGATTTATCTAACACCCTTAATATCATATATTATTGAAACTATAGTCAAAATACATAACAATAAAAACAGAAAGATAACAAAGAGCAATTGATTTACCTTGGTTCGTTCAAATAAAGGAGCTACGTCTAACATTCAAATAGAGTATTTTATTGAGTTTCATAAATCTGCATAATACAATAATCAAAAGTATCGGCAGTTCACTCTTGCTCTCTATTTCTCACTATAGGTTTTTCACTATTACAATATGCATATAATAGTAAACTTAATCTCATTTAGGCTATCCGATCTAACCCGACCTAGACCCAAATATTTGCAATTTAATTATAAACCTAATTACTAATTGGGTTTACCGTAAAGGGGGCATTGTCCCCTTACTTGCTCAATGACAAGCGGGACCGTCGAATGCGCCAATGTAAGTTGATAATCTATCAAGGCTATGCAAAGTATGAACCATATCTAATAAATATGATATAATTAGAAACGTGTAGAATGTGAAAACTAATGAAGACATGTATTTTTAATGTCCCGATAATTTGATTCCAAATTCCATGATTTTTTTTTTTTTTCTTTATGGGTGACAACCATATATGAAGTGGATTTCATATTCTATTTATGAGGATGTTGATTAATTGAATACAATATTAAACTTATTCTTAGCATCTTTGCCTGGAAACCAACCACGTTAGTTAGCATAAGGGTTCTGAAATTGCTTTAATCTACTTTTCAAAAGAGAGATCGAACAAAAATCTCTCAAAATTTTGATCTTCTTCATTGTATATTGAACATTGTACATTGTACATTGTCTATGTTAACTAATTTCTCTTCATATTTAATTAATCTAATCTTGGTTTAACTAATAAGCTTATCTATCTACCTAAATGACACATGGTATAGTTAGGTTCTAAAGAGTAATGCTACAGTTATTGAACGATGCGCATCAAATTCGTACAATGACGTGACGTAATCTTGACCGTCGATTAATTATGAATTAATATTAATTGACGGTTAGGATTTGGTTACGTCATTCGGTGTACGAATTCAATGCGTATCCTTCGATAACTGTATTATTTTCCTGTTCTAAAGGATAATGTATTTTACACAAGTCAATGCCTTAATTTTAATTAATTAGCAGTACAAATTTAAATAAAAAATTAATTATAATATTAATCACTGAGATACGGATTGCTTGAACAAATACAAAGATTTAATTAATTAATTACCTGTAAAATATAAAAAAACTAGACACGTTGTCAAAGCGAGAGTGTGTACTTATCGTTTTTCTAACCAAACTTGATGACTTTGATTAACGCTATTTAAATTATTTAATTAAAGCTTTGGTGTAACAAATTCTTCTGGTTTTAGGTTTAGGCAACCGCCAATCACAGACAGTTTTGGGAAAACAATAAGAACGTGGGAAAAAAAATGGGAGGAGGATATGATTTTTAATATTTTGAAACTCGACTGAGACCACCAGAATTCTAATATCCAAAGGTTGATGTTCCAGAACTGGGAAAAAACCAGAGCCATGTCTCCATCTTCAACCACCTCCACTATCTTAGTTTATGTCATTGTTAGAGAACAGGAATAGCTGTTTACTATCTTAGTTTCTACAGAGCTTCTTCAGCACAGTTTATTAATTTTCATCTGTAATTTCTTTTGTTTTTCTTTCTTATAATTTGAATCATTTCAATAGACAGAGGAAGTTCATTATTTTTCATATAAGGTTTATAGATATTTACCTATCTTTGGGTAACTCAAGTCGTAGGACGAGTACTAGAATGTGTGATTAAAGTGCACGGGCTCAGATTCGAATTACTTGACTCTTAGGATTTAAACAGGTGATCACGACAGTTGAATGCAGGATTGTATTAATGTTTTACCAATAATATTCTACTTAAATCATGGCGGTGGAATGCAACAGATCGCAATTGATATAATTGGTGATGTGTTAACGTCATATTAATGACATGATTTTATGAAGTTATATTGTAGTTATTTTGTACTATTAATGTAGTTGATATATTGATAGTCACATTAACCGAGATTCTAATTTTATATGTATGAAGAATTATTCTAAAGTTTTTGACTAGTTATTTGCGAATATTGAATTGAATGTGAGTCAATAATAGTGATTGTGTATATCTCAATTTTGAAAGGATAAGATTTGAGCATGTTGTTTATGGTAATGATATTAAGAAACTTGCACAAGCATTGTCCCACTAACAATAACAAATGAGGCATAAACATTATGCCATGTCAATTTATATTTAATTTCAATCAGTCTTTTTAATCTATATATATGTATCAAAGTGAAAAAGCACTTAGCATAAAGTTGGAAATTATTCTATATGCTGCCTTCAATTTTACCCAAAACAATCATAAAGTTAAAGATAATATTATCCATCTAACCATACATTAATTAATTGCTTCTTAGAATAAGGAATATAACTATTGCTTTTTATATAAATTATTCAAAAAAATTAACAATATATATATTGTTGATGACCAGAGGTATCCATATCAGTTTACACGCACCTCAACTAATCCTCTGAGACCCTAAAACTATTAATCGGGTACGAGCTCCAGTGGTCACCCTTATTAGCAACCGTGAGAACTCGAATTTGAGAGATTATATTAGATCCCTCGTTGCTTTTTTACCATCAGACCATCCAGTGGTAGTTATATTATTTTATATTTTTTTCATATCAATTATTATTTTTTCTTTTTATAATCTAGGATTCCCTTATCTCATTCATTTTACAAGGTTGAATTCTAAACTGGAGAGGAACGATTACCTTTAATAATATTAATACCCACGAGAAATTAGTCGAATAAATTAGATTCGTGATTTGCCTATTAACTCTTAATCTTTATAAAATCTATCTATTTTTAGGGTTTGGATTTGATCTCAATTAATGGACACGTGGCACAATTTTACTAGTGGTGGACAAACTATTCCCATGTTTTGAAATCCACAGTGATTGTGACTTTATAACCTCACACGATGAGAAATGAATGGTTTTTTTTTTTTTTTTTTTTTTTTTATAAGGTTTAAATTCTCTCTTAAATAACAAAAAATTTGGTAAATGGGTTCATTCTATGTTACTCTATTCTTATTAATAATAAGAAATAAGTTTATATAAATAATTGTAAAACAAAATAATCAAGCATAAATTAATAATGTGTTAATTATGTATATAATTTATATTTTAAATATTAGTTGTATACAGTCTGAATTCTTTCTTTGATGACAAGAAGAAAGAATCTGCTGAAAGACAAAATTTTGTAATTTTTGGATATGAGAAATTTGGTACGAATTTATCTTTTAGAGATTTTCTATAAGAGAAATCGCGGTCTAGATTAAAAAACTATACTCAAAGAATTTTCATTTTGTATATTATTTACATATGTATAGAATATGGTACATTAATATAAGAATTATTTGCAATGTCCATTTAAAATGTAATTCTAAAGGGAGCTGCAGATGGGTAGAACCCACAATTTTAGGTACGATATTCTGTTGGACTCAAAGGTTACTAAATACCTTTGCCTATGATTCATCTAAAGAACCATGAAGATGAGTTATTACGGAATAGCTTTCCTTAAGGAATAGGCGAGGTGTGGTTTGGACAACTAGTTATTAGAAAACAAAAAAATTTAAGCAAGTACCAAGTGTTTGCCTTGTGTTCAAGAACTTAAGAACCTATGATGGATGCCATATGGGGGGGCGTTATTGTGTGAAAACCAGCACATTGGGGGTAAAAAAGATATATGGAAATTTCAAGGTCTAAAATATAAAACATTTTGTAGGACCAGGCAAAAACGAACTATACAATAATATCACACTGTGTGGCTAAAAAATAATATAGATTCCCACGTGTAGCATGAATAAAATTAACATATTCCACGTGAAACACGATCAAACTTATTGTATTCCCAATGACAACTCAAAAATTAAAGATAATGAACCACACTTTAATATAAAATAATATATATATATATATATATATTTTTTTTATATGAACTATGAAACCACCAAAAAATATAAAGTCCGCACTTAGGCTACCTAGCCGGCTAGCCCCATTACATGTTACTTAATCAAACTATTTTAAAATATAAATAAAATTTACTAAAATTAAAAATTATATCAATTCATTATACCGTATGGTAGTAACACCTTTTTGTCACATGTTAAGAAATTTAAAATTATATATAATTTGATAGGGTAATATTACTTGCAATGACATAATAAATTACAATAACACTTATTTATAAACCTCTTTTATACAGACTAAATGTTTTAATATAATTATCAATTTCTTTAAAGGTGAACGTGGGTATAATAGTCATTTCCCAAAATAAATAAAAATATATAATGAGAATAATAAATAGGATATGGAAAAAAAGAAAAATGAAAATGGGAAGCTCTATAAATATGGGAAATTATGCGCCATTTCCGTGTAAACGAAAAAGCTAAAGCCTGCAAAAAGAAGAAAGACTCGTCGAGTCGACCCACCTAGACTTTGTTCATTTTCTCATTTCTGTTTCCCGCTCACTTTTCTTCTAATTCCTTTCCTTTACTTTTTATATACTCACAGTGTCTCTTCCCATCATTCTCACTGCCATTAACGCCAGGCAAGTTTCACTTCTGTCTCTGTAATCTCCATTCTTCACTCTTTATTTTTTCTTTATTTTTATTGACCGTCACGCCGTCTCCGGTCTCGTTGTTTCGAGTTTGATTACTGATTATTGTTTGTAATGAATGTGGTGTTGTTTCTTTATATTACTTGCAGTTGTGGATTTTTTTTTAATTTTTATTAAATTTTGGTTAGTTATTGTAAACCCTAGCTGGCTGTTTGGTTTCCGAGAAAATTTTGTGAGAGAAGAAAAATTTGAAGTTTCCTGTTTTGGTGTAAAAGAGAATATTATTTTGATTTAATTGTTTCATTTGTGTTTTAATGGACTGGTTTTCTTAATTTTATGAACTTTCTCGGCAGCCAAACGGAATTTTGTAATTAATCTTTTTTTGAGTTGACGTAACCCAGTTGAATTTGGCTTTTGTGGATATATATTTTTATGATTTGTTTTTGCAGAAGTCTTATAGAGGGTTTTTCTGACTTTGGCTATTTCCGGTTTTTTTTCTTCTTCTTCTTAAGCAATAAAATATATTAAATTCGTGTGTTGAGAAAAGGAACCTGAGGTTTTGTTAAATTTGGGGTTAAATAAAGTAAAATTTTTGGTTATATGAATAGGGCCTGAAGAAAGCTACGAATAAATTCTCTGACTAAGGTAATTCGTTCAATTTTGAAATGGGGATTCTCATTTTCTTTCCTGTGGACAGTGGGGGCATGTGTTTGTTTTGGTTGATTCTGTGATAAGGATTCTTGTTATTGTTGGATAAATTAATGACAGCTTTAGTTTTGATTTTGGTCGTCATTATTGTTGTTGAAGATTATTATTTATTTCAATAATCATTTCATGATCGTTGTTAATATATTATTTGATCTGTTTTCGTTTAAACCTCGAGTGAGGATCATAATGAATATCCTATTTGATTTGCTTTTCTTGAATTTTTTGGTTATAGTAGTGTCTAAGCTTTTATTTTGTTTTTATTTTAAAACTAATCCTTATGGATATATCTTAAAATATAGAGACTGGAGCCGGATAAGAAAAAGATAATCTATGGAGGGCGACGCAGGAAAAGATTTGGGATGCCAGAAGACTATGGATGGGAAGGCGAGTAATAGGAATGGTTCTGCGAAGAAAATCCCTTCTTGTTGCTTGAAAGCTAAGGCGTCAGCCCCTGAGCTTGAGGCCAAATGCCACTCCACTGTTGTTTCTGGCTGGTTTACAGAATCTCAGTCTCTCCCTGGTCAGCATCTATAGTTTTATCCAATGCAAATTTTTTGTTTGATTTCTGTAGTAAATCATATAAGTTCATTGGTTGCTCTAAACAACCTGATATCATTGACTGTTATCTTTATCTTCTTTACTTCAGATAAAGCTGGCAAAAAAGTTTTCTTCAACAACCCAATGTGGCCTGGTAGGTATAACTTTCATATGTTGATATTATTGTCAATCATCTAATGCCTTCTGTCTTATAACTGTGTGGATACAAAATCATTTTTCTACCGCATTCAGGTTCTTAACACATTTTTAAGTAATGGTAAACTCTTATGTTTTTGTAACCCTTTTCTACTCTTTAAATATGATAAACGTGCCACATCAGGGAGAACCAATGGCATATTGAAACCCTTTCACTACAAGGAATAAGAAATTTAGGCCTCATGTTTGTCTTTTGATAGTTCATAATGCTTGTGTTGTTATTTGAAACTACATCGAACAATTGTAGTAGAGCTTGTCTATTTTTCTCACCTAACAAGGAAATTGCTTGTGATATATTTCTCAAAGTGGAAAAGCATTGTTATGTTTATATTTATATTTGTTTTGTACACTTGTTATTGCACAATACCCCTGGCTCATGTTGTACATTCTCTTTTTTAGGAGAAGCACATTCTTTGGAAGTGAAAAATATTTTATTCAAGGGAAAGTCAGAATACCAAGAGGTCTTGGTTTTTCAGGTTTGGAGCTGTCTAACTTTCAGTTGTCAACATTGCCTTTCTACTTTTTCCCCCTCAATTTATTTGTTTATTTGTCTCCATGTGTGTCTATGTCTATATTATAATACAGTATTTGGTTGGTTTGAAATTCTTTATCTGCAGTCATCAACATATGGGAAGGTGCTTGTTCTTGATGGAATTATTCAGCTGACTGAGAAAGATGAATGTGCCTACCAGGAGATGATAGCTCATCTTCCCCTTTGTTCGCTTCCATCTCCAAAAACTGTAATTTCCAAATTTTTTATTAATCTGTCTTTTATTTTTGGCTCTCAATAACTTTTGTCTTGTGTGGTTGCAGCTCAATTTGATTTTTGTTTTATTTTGTGCCTTGTTTCCCAATACTGCTGGTACTCTCATTTACTTCTTTAAGCTTTTTAAAATAACAGTTAATAAGCTTAATTACATGATTAATTTTCTACATTTAACTCTTTCTCTGTTAGAGAATTCAAAAAATTTAATAAATCTAGAGCAAAATTGATCTCATTATGATGACCAATTAAAATCTTGTACCCAATTAATTAGTGTAAATGTTAATTTACATTTGGACCTGCCTTATGGAACTTTAGGAGGAAATGTAGAAAGAGAAGGAAGAATGAGAGTCTGTTAGGGAAACTGAATGAATAGTTACCTGAGTTCTATCTCCGAGACTCTTGATCCACATGTGAAATTTTAGTGCTGAAGCCATACTGTTCAGTAAAGTATTTGTCATCTTGAGTACTTTCATTGATGGTTTAGGTGCTATTTTTAGTTGTCTTCCCTTCTTCCTCGCAAGATGAGAGATGATGATGCATTGCAAGAAATAAGGGGGTGGTGGAAGTTCCTTTTGGTTTAACCTTTTGCTCTACTAAGATGTAATATGGACTGTGCACTGGCTGATTTTCCTAATATTGTGTTCTATAGATTCCATCTCTTTCTTTCTTTTGTTCTTTTTTAAGCTTTGGAACATTATGTATCTCTCAACAACCAAGTATAATGTTTTATTATCACCAAAGGTTGAGAATGGTGGAAGACTGGTGATGGTGGATGTGGCTTTACGTAGAAGTGGGCAATTTTGTGGTCCGCTCTGAGTTAGGGGTGGTATTCTTGGTGTTATAAGTGCATTGGCAGCTGCTTAATGTTGTTGTAGCAGCATTTGGATACTGGTAACTCTTTGAGGATCTTGTTTAACATGATCCAATTAGTTGTGGTGTGAAAAGCCTGTTAGGAGCATACTGAAAGGGGCTTATATGAGCTTGATTGATCAGCCTGTATGAGGAGGATATAGAATTCCCTTTAAAGAGACTCTCATAGTGGTGGACTTGGTAAGCTGCTATTGGCCAATCTTCCTTCTCCCGGGGAACTGAGTATAGTTAGTAAGTACCAGTGGTAAAGATTTGGAATAGTAACTTATAATGGGGAATGTTGGATCTGAGGTTTAGCATCATAGTTAGCTATGTAGCCTGCAGTTATGTTGTAGAACATTAAGCCTGTTAGATTGCTTGTCTTCAGCGTAAATATATTTATATTGATGTCAACAATGGTTGGTATTCTTGCATTTTCTGAACTACATCAAATGGAAGATTTTATATAGCATGTATAGGGAAGGTAGAATGGAACGGTTGAGTGTATTTTTCTACTCTAATAAAGTTGCAATACAAACCTGCATGTTTAGTTGACACTTTTGCAATGCAAGATGCAGGTTCTAGTTGTTGGTGGTGGTGATGGTGGTGTTCTTAGGGAGATTTCTCGTCACAATTCTGTAGAGCTTATTGATATATGTGAGATAGATCAGATGGTTATAGATGTAAGTCTTGATTTAATTCGCCTTTTTCTTGTAATTGACTGTTGTAAAGATTATGCTAAAATTTTATTGTAATAATTTTCTTTTATTCCAGGTTTCTAAGAAGTTTTTTCCAGAGTTGGCTGTTGGATTTGAGGACCCTCGTGTCCAAGTGCATGTTGGTGATGGTATGTGAACAATACTGTTTTCCTATATCTATATTTCTAAAATTTTTGCTTGTAAATTATTGTTAAATTGGTTGGAGCACTTAGCTAGTTGTTGATCTCACTTCCATTGTCTTGACAGCTGTTGAATTTCTCCGGAATGCGCCTCCAGGAAAATATGATGCAATTATTGTTGATTCGTCAGACCCTGTAGGTATGATTGTTTTATCTCTGCATCACCGTGGTTCACTTATGCTCCAGAAGGTTTATGTGCCATTTACTAAAGTCTAGTGGTTGGCAATTTATTCCAACTGTGATAACAAATGGTATTTTAAATTTTACTTGCCTGAAATATGCTGTTGGGTAGGTTTCATTTAGTATTAACATAATACAGGGGCAACTCTTTGTTCCACATAATATTAATCTAGGATTATTACTTATTGTCATCTCACTTTTCCTTCTTGTTTTAGGTCCTGCTCAAGAGCTTGTAGAGAAGCCATTTTTTGAGACAATTGCTAGAGCATTAAGGCCTGGTGGTGTCCTCTGCAATATGGCAGAAAGCATGTGGCTCCATACACACCTAATTGAAGATATGATCTCTATCTGCCGGGAAACGTTCAAGGGTTCTGTCCATTATGCTTGGGCGAGTGTTCCAACTTACCCAAGGTAGTGGTTGACTCCATTCTTCTAATTGTGCTCGTTCCTCTCAATCTAGTAATCTTTTTCTTTGATGAGTTTGAGGACTTTTGAAGCCTACTCATCAAGATTAGTATAACTCCTAATTATTGTGCAATGCAAACTTGTGGTTGAAGCCTTGAAATTTTTGTTAAATAATGCATGTTTTTTGTGGTAGAAGATTTGTGATTTATGCATAGTCTGAAATATTACTTTCCTGAGGCTTTTCTTGTTACTTGATATGCAGTGGTGTGATTGGGTTTCTAGTATGCTCAACAGAGGGTCCTCCTGTTGATTTCGTCAAGCCCATCAATCCCATCGAAAAGCTAGAAGGAGCTCCCAAGCATAAAAGAGAACTTAGGTTCTATAACTCAGAGGTAAAGTTTCCTCATTTCAACTTTAGCTTTAGTAGATTTATTGGTTGTGACTTACCCATATGCTTAGATAAGCTTGCTTAAATGTAGTAAGTGCATTAATCTTGATGTGATATAAACTCATATTATTAGTAATTTGACTGCCTGCTTTTATCCATTCCTCTTAATACCAAATTTATGAATCCTCTGTGCTTTCTTCTTCTTGTTGGATATGTAAAAGTATACTGAAATCTCGAGCCTTCTGTTTTTTTTGGGGATCAGTTGAACTATATGTGCATGTTTGTTTCAAACATTGAAATCTGACAACCTCAACTCATCATGCTCTGCTATGATTAAACCCTTTCATTATAGCAAAATAATGTTTCTGCCATTTGATGCCAGATTCATTCCGCAGCGTTTGCTTTGCCGTCATTTCTGAGAAGGGAGGTGAACTTACTTCGTGATCCCCCAACTGCAACACAACAAATCTGCATTTCTTAAACAACGTATAGTTGTCCTCTGTTGATTTATTCTGATAAGTGCGATTAATTTAGTAGTGTTGGAGATAGTCTAATAGGGCGATTACTACATTTGTAATGAAGATGAAGAAATATGCCATAACCACTGCCGTTTGAGGATTTAGTGAGAGGATTTTATTCTAAGTATGTGTCATCATGGTCTCGTCCGATAACTAATAGATGGCCGATTATAATATACTAGTTTGCGTTGGTCATTTTATTTTGTGGATGTTAAATGTTACCATTTGTCGATATTTCCCGCTTTATGATTTTCAACCGATATTTAAGAATAATAAAGAGAGTATTGTTGCATCATTTCTACCCTGGCTGGCATCGTATGAAGAAAAAATAGTGACTTCTGTTACTTCTCACACATATGTTAGCTAGCTACAAAATAAAACAAACAAGTTTTCCCAGACATTGCTGCTTGGTTGAAGGTTTTGAACAGAACTGCCAAAGAGTTAAATCCGACTGTAATATATAGCAGACGTTAACTATAGAAATGCAAGATCCATGTGTGTGAAAGAAATAGATTATCTGCATATAAAACATTTCCATACATGTGTTAAATAACATCACTGCTATCATATACAGATTGAGAATACATGAAATAAAGATTTTAAATTTTGCCATCCCAAAATAAGACATGAAATTTAACTGTTAAGCTCCCTGAAACACTAACCAGAATTTTCCATTCTAACTTGTATCAGAGAAATTTGTTCCATCAACAATGGTCAGGAGGATTCTATAATAACGAGTACCAATCATTTAACTAGGATATGACATCCATTACATTTTATCTCTTTCTCTAATTGAATTTGAATGACCAATTTTCAAATTTCCATTCTCCCAACAAAATCATCTGATCTGTAATTAAAAATGGAAATAGGTGATCATCTCATAAATTGGCTCTCCTTCGCAAAGGATGCTGGCAATTTAAGAGACAAGAGAACGCATTCTCTCAAGTAGCTCCAAGCACAGGTCACGCTTCATGTTCTTTCAAAGCTGTTGGGAAGGTTATGGAGCAAGTTTTCTACATCAATATCTGTTATGCCTAAAGACTGCAGGGCTGACGTAAGGTCCAGTCAGCCTGCAAAAGTCAGAACATGGGTACACCGCGCGAGTCACGTGAGGAAAGGAGCAGCATGCTACTGTCAGAATAGAGGGTGCGTGCCAGGTCGGCAAGTTGTGGTGATCCCACGTGTCCAATCCCCGCTCCAAATCGCGTAAATCACTCTAGAAGGTGGGCAATGTGACATAAAGAAGGATTTGCACGGATAATCCCACCAACTCACAGATTCAGTAATGATAACTTTAATCCATCCCATTATAAATTGGGAGCTCCTCTCTCATTTAAGGGATTAGCTACTCTCTAAGAATATATATAGCATTCTCTCTCTTGTACTGTCATTTGTAAGTCAGTCCGCTAAAGCGACCTGACCCCTATCATTAATACAATCATCAGTGGACGTAGGACTTGCTTCCTTAGCATCCGAACCACTTTAAAAGCTGTTCCTATTGCATTTATTCTCATTTTTCTTGCATTCACGTGTGTCTTCTCGGGCCGCCACGCGGGTCACACGTGCATTTCGTTGGTGTCAAAATCACGCATCAACAGTTTGACGCTAGAAGAAGTGCACGATTTGAGTTCATTTTCATCGGGAGAGAATCTCTAACTTACTGGTCCTACAACAACAAATGGCCCGCCAACCTGAACCTGAGCGAACCAACCAGGGTGTTGGGGGATACCCCAAGTCCAGGAGGACACCTCTTCCGAAATACCTTCGGTTTCGCAAAATGCTGCAGGGGATATCCCATCAAGTTCACAACTTGACCCTGTCATTAGAAACTACTTGGAGAGGTTCGACAATATCCTGCACTGGCCAAGAAGGTTGGGACCGTTTGGACCAAGGTGTGATAACCAAATCAGTTGGGGCGGTGCAACCGCCAAAAACGCCTGTAGGTCGTGCGTGCGCGCAAGGAGATAGCCAGTGCCACGAGCATCGCTAGCGCTGGACGAAAGGGTGGCCGCAAGTGGCAAAAAACGGGCCTACGGGCTCCAAAGGGCCAACAAACACCAACCGCGTCATGAGCAGAATACCAGGAGCGTTAAGACTTGGTGAAAGGACGCAGCCTAAGTTGTCCCATGCCACGTCGCAGGTACACCCCCATAAAAGTGCTGGGCAGGGCGATTCTTATCACCGCCAGCAAAACGATTCCGATCGTCATCGTGCGGGAGGTTCCCACACTTCGTGGGGCGGTTCGTACCACCGCGAAGGTTATGAAAATACCCTGCACCATTCATCGTCCACATGCCTCCAGCTAGCGTGTGTCGAGAGCGGCCAGGGTCGCCGACCGAGGCGAAGAGGAATCCAACCTCCGGACTTTCCTCAACCGTAATCGCAAGGGTCGAAATCGCATGGGTGAAAGCAATCCCCAAGTGGCTCCATTGCCTCAGATTGAAGAATTGCAGAGAGCTCTAGACCGACTAAGAGCTCAGCAAAATGAGCAAGGGCAGGTCGCGTCTGTGTCCCCCTTCTCACCCGAAGTGCTAGCTTCCACTCCCATCAGGATTTAGAATGCCCGACATGCAGGCGTTTGATGGAAATTCTGATCCGCAGGATCATTTATATGAATTCAACGACCTGATGGAGCTCCACAAGGTCTCAGATTTAGCAAAATGTCGTTGTTTGGCAGTGACTTTAACCTCTCATGCCAAACGGTGGTTTAGGTCGCTCCCAGCGGGATCGATCAATTCGTGGCCTCATATGAGCGACGTTCCTAAGGTATTTCCAAGCAAATCGAAAGTTCTCGATGCCTTTGAGCTACCTCAGCAACATAAGGCAAGAGAGGGATGAATCCCTCCAATCGTACATTGATCAATTCCACAAAGAGCTTAACAAGGTAGCTCACACTCCCGAGAAGTCTGTTCGAACTCTCATCATAACGGGAGTTCGCCCACAGACTGACCTGTGGAAAGAGTTACAAGCTAAGGATGATGTTTCCCTCACTTGTTTCTATAACCTTGCGGAGAAATACCTCCGTATTGAAAGTTCGTAGCGGCGCTTTGCCGCCGCGACCACGGCCGCTTTGGGTAGTGCGTCTGGTCGGGAGGACATGAGAGTTGATCGCAGATGGGCTACTGACGACCAACGAAAAGGAAAGAAATCGCGCTATAAGCCCGAAAAATCTTATGCTCCTGTTCCTCGTCGCGATCGCGACAAAAATCAATATATGCCTTTGAATGCATCTGTATCGGCCATCCTTGATAAATCAGAAGAGGCTAGCCTGCTGGGAGAGCCTGAGCCCATAAAGAATCCCCCGTCAGCCAGAAATAGTAAAAAGTACTGTCGCTTTCATCGGGATAACGGGCATCACACCGATGAGTGCCAAGCTCTCAAATAGGCAATCAAAGAACTCATCAAGAAGGGGCATTTCAAGGAATATATTGACGAATCTACTCCCGCGCAAGAGAAAAGTCAAGGGGAACAAAGGAAAGAAGCGTCGTGATCGCAAAGGCATATGCAGTGTCAACATGATCTTTGGAGGGTCCACACCTCGCTGGGAACAAGTGAGGTGCCCAGGAAAGATATGCTTGCGCGGCTCATCACGACCCTATCAGTGTGATGAGCACGACGCAGCGACCACAAAAGGTCCGTAGGGAGGAGGAAATTACCTTCTCCGAAAAGGATGCAGCCCATTTGCATCATCCCCACGACGACGCTCTTGTGATCACGCCTCTTATAGGGCGCCATAACGTCCATAGAATGTTGGTGGATGATGGAAGTGCTGTGAACATCCTGTTCCAGACAGCCTTCGAAAGAATGAACTTGGACGAGGCCGACCTGAAGCCCGCCTCGATCACTCTATGTGGTTTTACCGGGGACCACCTGATCCCCAAAGGAACGATCTTACTTCCAGCCACGCTGGGTGACTATGACGAAATGACCAAGGTAACCGAATTCTTGATAGTGGATTGCCCATCTGCTTTTAATGGTATCCTGGGGCGACCTCTGCTGAGAAACTTCAAAGCAGTCACTTCAATATACCATTTGAAGATGAAATTCCCTTAGCAGGTCTCAGCGCGAACCTCGCGGTTGTTACATAAAAGTAGTAAAAATGGCATGCAAAGGGAAGGGTATCTCGCGTGGCATCCCCCGACAGGCTATGGCGATCAGCTGGATCGAGCCGTAGCCTAGTCCAGCCGAGGATAATATGGATCCTCGAATTCAGGAAAGATTTTCCAGTGGGCTAGTTGAGGATCTGTCCAAAGTGTCGGTCGACCTGAACGAACCGAGCTGAGTGTTAAGGATTGGGAGCAATCTCAACCCCCAGCTCGCCTCCGAGCTGATCAGCTTCTTTAAGGAAAATATCGATGTGTTCGCCTAGTCGCACGCAGATATGGTCAGGATCAGCCCAGATATCATTTGCCATGCGTTGAACATCGACAGCGAAGCCAAGCCGTTTGCCAAAAAAGAAGAGCGATGGATCCGGAGCAATATGCCGCCTTAAAGCTAGAGGTGGATAACCTCCTTCGAAATGGATCCATCCGGGAAGCACTACCTGACTCTGGGTTGTCAACCCGGTTCTGGTAAAGAAGCCCAATGGCAAATGGCGAACCTGTGTCGACTTCACCGACCTCAACAAAGCATGCCCGAAAGATAGCGCCCTCTTTCGCCTAATAGCACATGGGGCATAAGGGCGCTAAGTTTTATGGACGCGTACTCGGGATATAATCAAATTCTGATGTACGCTTGGGACGAAGAAAAGCATACATCCTTTGTTACAAATTGAGGACTGTACTGCTACAGAGTTATGCCCTTTGGCCTCAAGAACGTTGGAGCGACCTACCAGCGGTTGGTTAACCGGATATTCTCCAAACAAATCGGTAAGTCAATGGAGGTCTATGTAGATGACATGCTAGTCAAATCCCATGTCGCTTCAGATCACATAGTACATCTCGCTGAGATGTTTGATATCCGCCGAACTATACAAAATGAAGCTAAACCCCTTTAAGTGCTCGTTCGGAGTATCCTCAGGGAAATTCCTAGGATACATGGTTAACCAACGAGAAATAGAGATCAACCCTAAGAAGATTCAAGCTCTCTTCGATATGGCAAGCCCGACTAGCAAAAAACAAGTCATGAGCCTTAATGGGCGAATAGCGGTGCTAAGTCGTTTCATATCGAGGTTAACAGATCGCTGCTTACCGTTCTTCAATGTTCTGAAGGCCAATAAAAAGTTCGAGTGGACTACCGAGTGCGAACAGGCGTTCCAAAGTATTAAAGAACACCTCGGGAAGCCACCTCTCCTGTCCAAGCCTCTCCCGCAAGAGATCCTCCTTTGTACCTGTCCGTCTCTCGCCTGCACGGTAGCACCTTAGTTCGGGAAGAGGAGAAGGTCCAATGGCCAGTGTATTACGCGAGCAAGCGTTTGTTGGATGCCGAGATGCGGTATCCGAAAATGGAACGATTAGCCTATGCCCTACTGATCGCTTCCAGAAAGTTACGACCTTACTTCCATGCCTATACGATCCATGTAATGACTAATTACCCATTCAGGCAAGTCCTCCAAAAGCCAGAGGCGTTAGGTAAATTGCTTAAATGGGCTATGGAATTGAGTTAATTCGATCTGAAGTACAAACCAAGATCGACTATCAAAGGGTAGGTTGTTGTCGACTTCATATTAGAATTTTCATATCTCCCAAGTGAGTCGGAGTAGTAGCCCAGCGAAGTCTTTCAGGAAACTACTCAGAATCTGTCGACTTGGAGCCTCATGTCGATGGATCATCGAACAGAAAGAGGGCCGACGCAAGTCTTTTCCTTTTGAGTCTCGAAGGGGCTCGCATTCATGGTATTCTCCGGTTCGGATTTAAGGCAACCAATAATGAAACTGAGTATAAAGCTCTGCTCGCTGGGTTGCGATTGGCCAGAGAAATGGGCGCAACCACGATCAGTATCCACAGCGACTCCATGCTGGTCATCAACCAGATTTTAAGAGAGTACCAAGCCAAGGGAGAAAATATGATCCGCTATTTGAAGGAAGCCTTAAGGCTGCACTCGAGCTGTTCAAGCACTTCGCGATCACTCAGATTCCCAGAGATAGCAACTCGTGGGCGTAAGCCGGCGAGGATAGCCTCATTGTTGGACTCAGAAGCACCGGATAGCATTCCTGTTCGATTCATCGAGGCCCCTAGTATCAGCCCGATCGAACAAGTCGTGAATGTAACAGAGTCAGATTCCTGGATGACTCCCATTGTCCAGTACCTCGAGGACGGGACCTTGCCCGATGACAAGGTCGGGACAAGAGTTCTGCGAGTAAGATTTGCTCGTTACACCCTCATCGAAAACCAGCTGTACAGGCGAGGGTTTAGCGCCCTCTCCTTCGATGTGTAACCAGCGAAGAAGAGGATTATATCATGAGGGAAATACATGAAGGGATCTGCGGTAATCACACCGCCGCACGATCTCTTGCTAACAAAGTTGTTCGTCAAGGGTATTACTGGCCCCGAATCCAAGAAGACACCTACAACTTTGTCAAGAGGTGTGACAAGTGTTAGCGGTTCGCGAACATACCGCGAGCTCCTTCCCACCAACTGATAACAATGACCAGCCCCTGGCCATTTTCCATGTGGAAAATCGACCTAATTAGCCCTATGCCAGTCGGTAAATAGGGAGTCAAATATGCCGTGATCGTAGTAGATTACTTCACCAAATGGGTAGAAGCCGAGCCGCTCGCCGCGATCACGACCAAAAAGCTCAAGGACTTCGTTTTCAAGAATACTGTGTGCTGCTACGGGATTCCTCATACCCTTCATCTTAGATAATGAAAAACAGTTCGACAACGAGGAGTTCAAGCAGTTTTGCGACGAGCTGGGCATCCATAAAAAATTTGCCTTAGTCATAAGACTGCAAGCAAATGGTCAAGTTGAAGCTCTCAACAAAACCATCAAACACACCCTAAAGGCCAAACTTGGCGCAGCCAAAGGGAATTGGGCCGACGACCTTCCCGAAGTCCTATGGCCATACAGGACAACTTCGAGAACCTCTACCTCAGAAACCCCTTTTTTCGTTAGCATATGGTTGCGAAACGATGATCCCTGTTGAGGTAGGAACTGGTTCACTACGGATAGACTTGTACAATGAAGCCGACAACGAAGCGCTTATGCGAGCAAGTCTGGACCTTGTTGAAGAACATCGCAGCAAGGCTTCGCTAAGAATAGTAGCCTATCAGCAATGTGCCAAAAGGTTCTTCGATTCTAAGGTTAGACGAAGAGACTTCCAGGTCGGTGACCTCGTATTGAAGGAAGTTCTGCTCGGTACTAGAGAACCAAGTGCGGGAGTGTTGGGACCAAACTGGGAAGGCCCATACCGCATCACCAAAGTGATAAGGCCGAGGACTTACCACCTAAAAAGGCTAAATGGTTCCATAGTACCGCGAGCTTGGAATGTTGAACACCTTCGACCTTATTATCAGTAATTCCGAGCTCAGTTTTCCTTGTAAAGATTATTTTTTGATCTTTGTAAATGTAATCAGTATTAGTCTGTTCGCTTGTAATAGTCTTCGCATGCAATTTTGTTCGTATAAATGTGTTATCATGTTCGCACAGACTTGTTCCAATATTATAAGCACTTAGAATGTAAGCTCATGTATAATAAAGCGAACAGAAATTGTAAAAGCAAAAATATTTCATTAATGTAAAGAGTACAGCAGGCAAGACGGTACAACTGTTAGCCCTAATTTGACTCCTGGAGGACCGACCTCATCTTCCTAAGGCTGCTCGGCTGGGGGCTTCTTCGAGGCGTGTCCCGAACCTTCTGTCTGATCAGATTTTCGGGCGACCGTCACTTCATCATCCTGTCGTGACATGGACATGAGAGTTTCTCGCCAGTCCTCCGGGAGGTCGGACATATCAATGCGCGGATTCTTCGGCCACAAGGCATAGATAGACTCGATCGCCCATTCGGCAGCCTTATCCTCGACCTCTGTTGCCTGATTTTGCATCTCTTCGGTCAGGGAAGCAACTTTTCCCTGACTTGTTAGAGTTCGGCCTCGAGAGCTTGCCTTTGCTTCTCGGAGGCATCCCTCTCTAGTTCTGCTCGCGAGGCCCGCAGAGAGGTCGTTTTGAGCTCCTAGTCCCTCTCTCCGACCTCCTTGGAGAGTCTGGCTATGGTCTTTTGGAGCTTCTTTATTTCCTCCTCATGCTTCTCGAGCTTGGCTTTTTGGAAGTCCACAGTAAGAAGTTCACGGACTCAAAGGATAGGTTTCTTTCTGCCTCGACGGCTTCCAGCCTCGCTTGAGCTGTGCTCTCTTCCTTCCTTTAGGCGACCTCCCCCTTTGTAGCTCCCAACCGAACCTTCTCCAGGGACAGTTGCATAGAAAGCAGGGCCTGCGATCGAGGACAGTTTGTTTACCTTGCTTAAGTGCTGGAGCGATGTGGACATTAGGTCCACGTCGCTAGAACCTACGAACTCCTCGAATGCCTCCGAGAGTCCGCACTCCAACAAAGTGTAGACTATCGGCTGCAAGTACTTCGGCAGGTTTCCCAACAAGTCTAGCACTGGAGTTTCCTTCTTCGCATCTTCAACAGAGATCGTGTCACCTGCTGGTTCCTTACCCGACATCTGCTTGCGACCTCCCATCGCCCTCAGATTTGGTCTCTGACTCTTCGACCTGAATTTGCCGCCTCTTCTTCTTTGCTCGCTGAGCTGTTGTCTTTAGCCTCTAGCGAACAGCTGATGGATGGGAGGCCTTCGTGGGTCGTATTGGTGCATCCTTCGGAGGTTGAGAAATTCTAGAAGGTCACGCCGAAGGGCCCGATGTGGCACCTCCAGCCGGGGGATCGGTAGGAGCAGTATCGGTCGCCCTGGCGGTCCTTGCCCGCGGAAAATTGAATTGCCTTCGTCACGGCGGCTCTGACTCTTTCGGAGGCATGGTCACTGCATGCGAGCATCGTTAGCAAAAGTAATTCATTGCACGACCAGAAAAGATCCAGTTAGCGAAACTTACTCAATGGGGGTTCTAAGGACGCGTTTGCGTTGAAGAAACCGTATTTTCGCAGATTCGCGGTCGTCATGATCTTCTTCGCGTCTCAACTAGCTTCGGGTAGGAAGCCGAAAGCTACGATCCTATCCGGATCGAAAAGTAGCCTTAAGTCGGTCGTCTTGTTAACTGCCACAAAAGAAACAGGTCGTTAAAAAAAAAAAAGGAGAGAGAGAAAGAAATGCACTTCAAATTTAATGAATTCGCCAAAGGAAAAGAGCCTACTCGGGTCCTGAAAGCGGCAATGACCGTCGTAACGAAAGAAGAAAAACTTTGTTTCGTAGGCCCCCGCATTGCTAGGGTAGCTGTGTATCCCCTCGACTATAGTAGGTCGCCTGGACAAGCAATAATAATCCTTGTCCTTGCTCTTTTTCAAGAAATACGAGCAGCCGAGCTCCACCGCGGTTAGCTCGCCCAGCCCATTCTCACGACACGCGATGTACATGGTAACAACAATAACATACGCGTTTGGCGTGAGTTGCATCGGCGCTATCCCGAAGTGATCTAAGAACGACCTGACAAAAGGGTGGAAGGGGATCAACCCCCCACCCTTGAAAATCTCCTCGGAGATCACGGCCATCCCACTTGATGGGTATCGCGATGAGTGGGTCCTATCGCAGAAAACTTCCATGTTGACACCATACTGTTTTATCACCCTCTCGAGCTTTTCCCTGGTAAGTATCGAGTAGACCTCAGGAGTGACGTTCGGAGCACCCTACGAGGACGAATCGGTTCCTTCTTCGGATCTGGTCGTTGAGGGGTCCATTCTATTGGTCTCGCAAAGCGCATTGCGGGGAGGGTCATTTAGCCATCGTACGCTATTCCGTACGATGACGTGGAAGAAAACAAACTCCCTAAAACCCAAAGAAAACCCTAATAGAATGATTCAAGTTGCCATTCATGGCTCGAACCCGACATGAACGTCTCGTCTTCGATCAGCTATCGGAAGACTAACGCCATTTACCAACCACGGCGAATAAGAAAATAAAAGCAGAGAATGATTCTTACCTCTCGGAATACGAAAATGGCTCTTTCTGCTCCAAATATCAAAAACACGCTGGTTTGGAAGGCAAAAATTCCAAGCTTGCAAAAGTCTCTTGCACTCTCTGAAAAATACGAGTGTGGTGACATTGCCTGAGATGGATTTGAGTTTTTATAACAAAGGAAACGACGTTTGATTTTCTCAAAATCAAAACGACATTTGGGCAGAAAAATGTCTCACCGTTGATCATGACCATGTGTCGCAGATCAGTGAGAAAGAGTGAGCGTCACGATTAAAGAAAACCAAACCATCATGTTTTTCCGTTGAAAAACTCAAGCGATGGCACTCTCTCCCTTAGCATTAATTGCGCCCCAATCTGCATTTAATGCTCTGATAAGGGGTGTCGTTTCAGCATGTCATGCATTTAATGTTCTGATAAAGAGTATCGTGTCAGCATACCACGCATTTAATGTTAGTGTATATTAGTGTATGCCCTAGAAACCATTCGTGTTGTTGGTTTGAGCATTTTGTCTTGTATATATATATATATATATATATATATATATATATATATATATATATATATATATATATATATATATATATATATATATATATATATATATCATAAATAATAGAAGAAAGAGTTCTTCAATTCATATATGTAAATTGCTTCCTTTATTCAGTCATGCATTTAAAATAAAGTATGTATATGAATTGTCCAGATGATTCATTTAATCGATAAATGAATTATCGAAAAGAGTTCCCTACGGAAGCAATATAATTTGGGACAACTATATTGCACAGTAGGCATACCGGATGCTTCAAAGATATCATGAGTTGATATAAGTACGGATGACGATGATAGTCATGTCACCGGGGCATTGGTATGGATTAACGGTTGGTGAACTATTTTTGAACGTGACCGAATAACGACAAATCACTTGGAAAAACATGTAGTCAATGATTTATCGCTTGGTTATATCGTTGCATGATGTAGTCCTTTGACTTGAGACATTGTAGTCGGATCCAATATGGATGCGTATGGTTCATACGGTGTATAAGTACGAGACTAATCATGTTTCGTATAATAAAGCCTATTTGATTATGCGTTGTTCATATGCGGAAACGAACGATGGTCAAGAGGGGATCCATTGACTCGGAAATATAGGATCGGGAGTACCGTTGACTCCATCCGTTCGAGTTCCTAGACGAACATCGATAAATGTCAGAAAACTGAATTTCTGGCCAGAGTCTATTATTAGTCATACAAAAGTAAGTTTGTGATGACAAGTTCCGGACATATTGATCGACGATTCGGTAGAAGATCGAGTTTAGGATTTTGACGTTCCATGAATCCATACTTGATTAGGATATCTCAATGGAGGGACTTTACCTGCATGGTACGTATGATCTGAAATGGGTTCGATGAAGTATTTCTTCATCGTGGTTTAGGACTATGGCACATTGCTAGATGTTTACCATAGTCGTTGGGCCTCCGGACAGGTTTTCGGATTCATTCAGAACCGGCTCACGGCTAATCCACGGTGGACCTACATGGTCACACCAATAGCCTTGAGAAGTTAGAGAAGGATGAGAGAGAGAAATGATTATCCGAAGAGGGCTAGCACCTTCCGAGGGTAATAACGGGATTTCTATAGTAATAGTTACATAGAAATCATTTGTGACATTTTAAGGGTTAAAATGGTCAAGCAATAATTAATTATATTTAATTATTATATCTTAAAGTGTTAAGATTAATGAGATGAACAAAAATAACCTTTTAATAGTTAAAGGGTAAAAAGGGGTAAATTTTTGGGTTGTTAATGTAAACTAGTTTAGTTTACATGGGCCCTTGAATAATATTAATTATTCAAAGGGTAGCATATTAAATTGTGGGGAGGTCCCTTTATAAAATAAGATTTTATTGGGCTTGGAAGTGAAAAATAAATAATTGCAATATTGCCCAAGTATATATAAGTGCAAAAGGTTGCATTTTTGTTCATTCTTGACTTGTTCACAAAAACACAAACCAAAACTCTCTCTCAAACCCAAGGCCACTCTCTAATCTCTCAAGGTGGTGTTAAAGTGTGGAGGTTTCATCCTTTTGAAGCTAATCTTCATCAATCCAAAGCAAAGGAGTAGGTATAATCTCTTTTCCAAGCTTTGTTTGAAAACCGGTTTTAGAATCCATGCTTTCATGCTTTCATTCTCCATCTCCACCACTCTTCATGCATGCTGATTCTTACATTTAATGCGCCTGGTTGGCACTTATTACGCACAGGACACGTCTGTCAGAGCAGGGGCTGTTTCATTAAATGCATCCATATCTGAGGTACAACAAATAACGCCTGACGAAGTCAGGTCGCTCATCCTTAACAAGCAATGACCATGCGAGGTTGAGTTCGCAAAAAGCGCTACCCCGACCTATTTTTAGACAGGTTGTAATCACCATAATTTCCCGAAGGCATCCA
This sequence comes from Pistacia integerrima, assembly GCA_026225825.1. Classification (NCBI taxonomy): domain Eukaryota; kingdom Viridiplantae; phylum Streptophyta; class Magnoliopsida; order Sapindales; family Anacardiaceae; genus Pistacia; species Pistacia integerrima. The sequence continues at coordinate 5,454,911 of CM047739.1, read as the reverse complement.
ATCGCGACATAAATTATAGTTTCCAAGGTTCAATCCTCAAACCTTAAAAACTAGGGGACTTCTGTTATGCCTAAAATGCGAGGGTGGCGTAAGGTCAGTCAACATGCAAAAGTAATATGGGTACACCCGCGGCCGAGTCACGTGAGGAAAGGCGACGTACTCTATCGAATAAGGTGGGTGCGTGCCAGGCCAGCCAGAAGTTGTGGTGATCCCACGTATCCAATCCCTGCTCCAAATCGCGTAAATCACTCTAGAAGGTGGGCAATGTGACATAAAGAAGGATTTGCATGGATAATCCCACCAACTCACAGATTCAGTAATGATAACCTTAATCCATCCCACTATAAATTGGGAGCTCCTCTCTCATTTAAGGGATTAGCTACTCTCTCTCAAGAATATATATAGCATTCTCTCTCTTGTACTGTCATTTGTAAGTCAGTGCGCTAAAGCGACCTGACCCCTATCATTAATACAAACATCAGTGGACGTAGGACTTGCTTTCCTTAGCATCCGAACCACTTTAAAAGCTGTTCCCATTGCATTTATTCTCCATTTTTCTTGCATTCACGTGTGTCTTCTGAGCCAGCTCAGTGTTTCACACATGCGTTTCGTTGGTGTCAAAATCACGTATTAACAATATTACTGGTTTTTTTGATGTGTTGAAGATTCTCAGAGAGGTTTTTGAAGGGCTTTCATTCCTCTATTTCTTGCCTCCTTTGATCTTACAAATTTGGACTGCATACATATATATACCTGTTTAAGGAGTATCGTTGATAAAATTAAAATCTATATTATGCTTCATCTAAACAATGTAAAAATGGATTGAGAGATAAAGAGAAATACCTGCATATTTCCAATGAGGAAGAGAAGTAACACTCAGCCATATTATGAGAAATATATTCTACAACACATAGACAGCTTTCTTTCATCCATTAAACTTGAAGTAATAAGAATTAGCAACAAGGGAGTAAAGTTGAAAAGAGAAAAAATCAGGAATAATCCATGGACATTGCTTCGTCAGAGGTAAGGTGATAAGGATTCTGACCAAAACACTGCAAAAAAACATATGCAACATTAATATTAGAAATTGCAAGTACCAAGGTTTGCAGGCCCCATAAGAAACAATGTAAAAACTTCTAGGGAAAATATTTCACCTCCACAATGCCAGATTGAAGAGCATCATGGATACATTCCAACTTCATAGACTCTTGTATTTTGTGTCTTTATGCAGTTGAGGTTGAGTTGCCACCATCACCATATTTATTAACATCGGAGGTGTCACAGAGCAAGTAGTTCGTCTCCTCTGAACAGCATTATCCCATGAGTGTTTATGCACCACTTTTAATACATCTAAGGCCATTGCTACTTCCCTTCAGCCTCATCATTTTACGAGTCTTGATAGTTTTCTGGAGGTGAAATTGACAGGCAGAGGCATTCCTTGAGAGAGAATTTTTTGGCGTGAATGTTAAAAGATTTGGAATACAAACTGATAACGTGTAATGTTGTAGGAAATTATAGGCCGGATATGAGGTTTAGCATCATAGTAAGCTCTGTAGCCTGCAGTTATATTGTAGAAGGGTAATGTTGATTAACCTTCTAGCTCTTTGAGTATATATATTAAGCATATGTATCACTGTGTCGTCCAACAACTAATAGATGGCCGAGTATAATCATATACTAGTTTGCATTGGCTTTTTATTAGGTGGATCTGGATTGTTACCACTGAATTGAAATGGTTTTAACGATTTGATGATGTTTTCCTCTTTATGATTTCAACTAACATTCAGAATATCATTTTACTTTTGGCCTTGCTGTGTCTTTAACTTTCACATTGGTAAGAAGAAAGAGTAGATTTCTGTCGTTACTTCTCACGTATACAACAAAACCAAACATATAGATTATTGTTGCACACAGTAGTTTCTACATCAAATCTGATTGCAAAAAATTACTTGTACATTCTCACACAACCTATAGGTTTTTCTATATTTGTACATGTTGCTTTTGTACATGATACTATAGTTCCAAAACCACACATAAAGCAGGAGATCATATTATACAAATGATATGAGCAATTAACTTGTAGGCCAGACTTTAATTCCCAGGATACACTTTTGCTGGATTCCTTCGACCACGACGGAGACGTCGAGCTACAGTTGGCTGGTTATTCAAGTTCAATTCAGTAGAGCTAGAGACCCTTTGCTCTATGAATACATTTTTCAGGTCATCTGCCATAAGCCCAAAGGCTTCAACATTTGTGAGTGCCTGAATGGTACTGGTTGACACAGGGAGGTTGGATGAGTGACTATCTAGAGCCCAAGCCACAAGTTCTTCTCCACAGAAGTCACCATCAACCAAATGATGATCATTTTCGCCATCATCTTCGCTATGATCACTGCCTTGTAGAGGCAGTTATTGTGTCCATGACCAAGAGCTTGCCTTGCACCACAAAGAGCATCTCATAAACTGGCTCTCCTTTGAGAACGATGTGAGTTTGCTCAGCGTAGAAAACTGGCTTCAAACTATCACACAATAAATCCAGTGTTTCTTCCCTTAAATTCTTGAACGCTTCTACCTTTGGAACACATTCAAGAATAACAAAGAGAATATGTCAAATATATATCCATTGATAGAAGGAATGTTGGCAATTTTAGAGACACAAGAACTCACCTTCTTTAGCAGCTCCAAGCAGAGCTCACGCTTCATGTTCTTTCTAAGTTTTTTGGGAAGATTATGGAGCAAATTTTCGACATCAATAGTACTGGTTTTTTGCCGTATGTATTGCTGGTATTTCTTAACCTGTTGTTGAAGACTCTCAGAGAGCTTTCTGAAGGGTTTCCACTCCTCTATTTCTCGCACCTTGTTTCTCCTCTCCTTTGATCTTACAAATTTGGATTGCACATATACCTTTTTCAGAAGTAGTATGGTTGATAAAAATTAAAATCAATACTGTGCTTCATCTAAACAATAAATATATATATAAATTGAGAGATAAGAAGCAAGAAAAAATAGATAGCAACCTGCATATTTCCAAAGAGGAAAAGAAGCAACATTGACCCACTGATGGTAATCAAAATCGCAAATAAGTTTTCCCACACATTGCTACTTGTATGCAGGTTCTGACCAAAACAACTGCAAAATGAATTAAATCCAATTGTAAAACATCAAACATTAGTATTAGAAATTTCAAGTACCAAGTTTTAAGATGATAGATAATGCTCATATCTTGAAGACTATGATAGTCTTTGGTTAAATCTCTTGCCATGGAAGCAAAAGGTCTATAGATCAAATCCTTTTCAGACCAAATTTAGAGGGGATCAGTTGAATTTGATTTTGTGCACTGAAAATGGTGAGAAGAGGTGTATTGTAAAATAAAGAATAGATAATGCAATTTGATAAATGCTTGAAAAACCTGACTTAATTCATAGAAAGTGAGAATAAATGAAACAGAATTGAAAAATCACACCCAAAATAAGAAAACATGAAACCATTATAAAAGCATAAAGCTCCGCAAAGGATTACCAGAATTCGATCAGATAAGCCGACACTTAGTTGTGCCATCTACAATGGTAACATAGTCAAGGTAAGTATAAACAACAGGTATCAATAAACGAAAATTGTAAGAACAAAAATCAGACTTACAATTTTTGTTTATTGATACCATGCTTAAAAACAAAATTTTATAATTTTCAATGCCAAATGATTGGATCAAGGCTTCATATTTTTTTGGGTTATTTAGTAATAATAAATTGTTAAACTTATAGGGCTCACAAACTAAATTGAAAACAGAGATAAAAAAGTACTGAAAAGCAGATCAGTATGGCAGAGAAGAGGGCCTCATAAACTGACCACGTCTCGAATGGAGCTTCCACCACCATGAAATGTATAAATCATATATGCACAAACCTGAGGTTTTGCAGGCCCCATAGGAAACAATGTAAAAACTTTTGGGGAAAATTTGTCACCTCCACAATGCCAGACTGGAGAGCATCATGGAACATTCCAAAGTCATAGACGGCTGTATTTCGTGTCTTTGTTGGGCAAAATCCGTCTAGAAATGTGTAGTTTCTTGAACTGCTACCACAGTAAAAAGAACCCAGCTGGCTACAACCAGTTTGATTTGTGTAGGCTTTCTCCCAGCATTCAGTTTCTTTTTCTATGGCCGTTAAATACCATATGGCTCCAAATGCCTAAAAAATATACACACAGTTATCAAAATTTCAATTATCTAATTAACTAACACATAAAATGCTGTTTAACTTACATGAGCAGCAAGCATGTAAAGAAGAAAAGTAAATGCAGCTTTGACCCATGTCGCTTCTGCATGATTTTCTGAAGTCTTGATAGCTTTCGTAAACAATGGATAGATTCTAATAACCCTTGGAACGTCTTGTAAAAACACACAAAATTTCAGCAACTTCATTGCATCCCAAAATTTCAACCTCATCATATTTGAAGTGATATTCCATATCAGCAGCTGCTCAGAGCACAACATTTGAGTCCATAAATTATATTAATTTCATCAACAGAAAATTGTATAAATTATCTCGACAAACTAAGGTGAGAGCATAAGATTAAATTCCTGTGTAAAAAAAAAAATTATGCGTGAAGAGTTTGCCTTACCTGAGGGAGGGGAAGGACAAGTAGAAGGTCAAATAAGGAGAGATACCCGAAAAAAATCGATGTAATATGAGATGGTTTTTCTCGTCCATATCTCGCAGGAGTAGGATCATAGGAATCAGAAAACCGTTCCAGAAAAAAAATGACCGTGAGAAAAACATCGAAGAACGAACGCAAGAGAATAGCCTTAGCTCCCAATTGTGTATCCAGTTCAAGGCACTTTTCATCGTCATCGATCACAGGAATGTAGAAAACCAAAAAATCAAATGAGATTGAAGTCACACACAGTGCAAAATAAGCCCAGTACTTCAATGTCTCATCTGGATCAACCATTTTCTTCAAATGAAGCACACTCTTGACCGCATAGTTCGTTAACTCGTAAAGGCTTTTAGACCATTCAAGTTGTGAAGCTCTTCCATGTCTTCGCTCCTCTGAATTCAAGTCCGAAGGCCTGAAAGAAATATACCTTGAATCATTCTGGACATAAATATACCAAGTTTTATGACATTTGGAACAGTAAATGGAATGTACACTTACATGATGAAGAAGGAGAAGGAGAAGGATAAGAATTCTTCAGATTTCTGCAAATTTAGGTAAGGTAATCTTTGTTCCAATTGCTTTACAAATGAAAACTTCAATGGAAAATTCAGATCAGACTTTGCAGAAAGAGTTGACTATTGAGCAGGGAAGGGGGGTGATTTGAAAAAAATTAAAATGACCATACATGAAAAAGGCTGATGCATCCCGAAACATTATAAATTATTAATAAAATACCTTAAATAATATTCCTTCGTAGTTTCCTCCTTCATTTTAATTGTCTAACCATTTCTGGGTCGTTCTTGGATTTATTTTATATTTTTTTGAATAAAGGCCTGCTTTATGAATTTGTAATGATTTTATCGTGTTATTTACTGTGGATAAAAGAAACCGTTCTCAGCCACCGGTTTTCACCGTGTAGGGCATGTTCAATCTTAAGATCTTTTACAATGACCTAATCAATTGAATAATTAATACCCACAATAAACTGTTAACCAGAATAAATTCTGAAAAGTCTGATGACATGTGAGATGTTATTTATTTAATGATTTGGAATGATTTGAAAGTTTAAATTATTAAAACAAATTGGATTATATTATAAAACAGCGGCAAGAAACTTGCTGACTTATCCCAAGTCAGTTGAAACTTGCAGCTGAGGTAATTAATTAACCGATGCTTTGCCCTTTCTCCAAGTGTCAGTTTTGACTTTCATTTTTATTTGTTTGATCATATGAGCTTTTACTTAAACAACTAATGGTTGTGTTGTGATTGTTAGATACTGTTGGTACCAAAGCCTAATATTGGCTAGAAAACGAGAGCTTTGGTTGCTTATATGGCATAATGATACATTCATCATCTAGAGACGTCTTTTTAAGATAAAATTATGTGATTTTTTATTCTAAAATAGATAATATCTCTAGAAACGCACTTATTATGTGTATCTAAAAGTACAGAAAAATTCAGATAAGAAGAGAATGCTAATTAAATTTTCATTCAAGCTGTTCCATTTCTAGGCTCTTGTGAAATCAAGTCTGAAGACCTGAAGACATATGTACCAGTAAAAGAAACGACTACTTCCCTGATAAATAGCGCAGAAGAAGAAGACAGCTTCGGATTTCTGCAGATTTGAATAGGTAAACTTTCTTCCAGGGATGAGAACTTCAATGGGAAATTATGACCAGTCTTTGTGGAGAGAGTTGACCCTTTAGCGGGAAATAACCAGGTATTGATACGGATAACCATCAAAGATACTTGTAAAGTCTAAGCTCAAGATTAGACTATTTTTATAAGTAAAAAAGAGTGATGTAACCATAAACCTTCTAATGTATTACAATATACCTTAAAAAAATATTCCTCCACGGCTCCACACCCTCATTTTAAATCTAGGAAGCCAAGTATATATTCCAAAGTCAATAAGTAATAACCTAACGAAACAAGAATCACACTTGCTTAAATAATACTTGTTTAAATAATACTCGTTTAAATAGACCACTTCCAATATAATACTGTCAGGCAGGTTTATTTAATCTAACAATGACCTAATCAATTAATTGAACAATAAATTATTAATCAGAATTAATGTTGAGAAATAATTTAATGATTTAGAATGATCTGGAAGTTCAAATTATGAAAACTTCATTAAAAAAATTATATGATGAAGAACCGCAGCCAGCTTGCTTAATTGTACAAAGCCAGCTGCCGTCAAGCTAAACAAAGCTTTGCCAATCGTCCAAGTATTATTCAGTTCTTACAAATTCAAACGGATGTTAAGCTGAGACTCCTATACTTATACAGAAATACTCAATTCACAGCTTGTGCATTAACGAGTGCAAGCTGAAAAGTAGGGTCAACGCATGGGGAACTTAGAAGTGCAGTAAAAATTAATAAAATCTTACTGACACGGTGACACTCATAATAAATTACCTCAAAATTAACACTAAAATCTAAACAATGAAATTAAAAAAAGAAACCAGTAGTGGTAGTCAACAGAAAGATTAAATTACTGTTAACTTTTTGCCTTAGACATCATACGTGCATATGTATCATTTAATGTGCCTTGAAATACAAAGCAATAATGTTAAATTCTAACTTTCTTTCCCAATTTAATTACTATATGAAAATTGATATGGTATGAGATAAAGTGAAATAATTTATAAAACCATACAGATAAATATTACATAGTTGTTAATAAAAATTGATGCAGCATTAGGTATTAATACAACTACGGTTATGTTTCTATTGTGTATTTTTTGTAAGAGTAAACGACTTTTTTTCACCCAAATAATGATTTAATATCGGTTTTTTACCCACAGACTTTCAAAATATTATTTTATTATCCAAATTTATATTCCATTTCCGATTCCGGCATCATTGTGACCTCTCATCACCACAATTCTTTTCACTTATTATCACTCGTAAAAAACCCTCAAACCATACTCCTGCCGACTCCACCAATCACCGATAATCGAACAATTAGGGTTTGCACAGTCGTCCTTCTCAAGTCAAATCCGATCAATCACAACTACCAAAATCTAACATTCTACCATCAAAAGATTCATTAGTCTCCCCTCTTCAGAAGCCTTAATAATCTAGAATGAGTTTGCTTTTTGTTCACTGCCAGAATATAAACTTGGGTAGTAAAGTAGTATTTTTAAAGTCTTGTGAGTGGGAAAATGTCACTATTTGGGTGGGAAAAAGTTGTTAAGTCTTTTTGTAATAGTGAAAAACCTAAGGTGTGAGAGTAGAGAGAAGAGTGAGCTATCAATACTATTCATCTTTGTATTATGTAGTTTTCTGATACTCAATAAAATCGCTCTATTTAAATGCTGGACGTAATTCATTAAAAAAGGAACGAATTAGGGTAAATCATTATGTTATGTTGTTATTTTATGCATTTCTTGTAACTTGTTTGCTTTCAGTTTCAAAGCCGCATCACTCTTTTATTACCACGTCGTTATAGATTATTTGCATTTATTGAATTTTTATGAGTTCAAGTTTTTCTATACAATCATTCGCCATCTCATGTCACCTCTCAGTTTGTATGCAAAGTTTTTGTGGGACAAATTAAGTTTTTTCTTGTTAACAAAAGGAAATATTAACTCGCAAGATTTGGAACCCTAGTTGCCTAGGGTTGACCCGCTCCTGCATTCAAGAATCCCTGTACAACCTCTCTCAAGTCTTCAGCCATTAGAGCAAATGCTTCAACTTCTGTAAAAGCACAAAGATTTCCTGGTGAGCGGGGTAATGGGCGCAAGGGGTTAGGATCAAAAGCCCATACGGTAAGTTCACCCCAATAGGGATCCGCCATAAAGACAATGCCTCCACCGTTCATACTCGTTGATAGACTGCCTTGCATCACGAAGAGCATCTGCCTAATTAGCTCACCCTGACTTACAATGGAAGACCCTGTCCCGTATTGCACCGGCTGAAGACGGTTACACATTTGGTTCAAAAATTGTTCCTCCATTCCTCCAAATTGTGGCACCTAATTAAACAGATCCAGGATTAATAGACGTTTCAGTAGAAAATTTGACACTATTTAATAATGTTCATCCATCATCTTTGTTTTAATGTTTGAGTTGGCATTATAACTATTACATTTTAATTTTCTTTTCTTAACCATTCATTCATTCTGTCTTTCTCTCTCTTTCTCTTTTTCGCCCTTTTGTTTTCTTTCTTTGCCTCTCCATATCCTTCTCTCCCTTTCTTCTCAAGTTATGCTCCACATGAAATATTGCATGTAAACTACAAAAGCCTTCCTAAGGATTAGTCATTCACTAGCTTTTTTTCTCCTCCAGTGCAGCCCGGTTCTGTATTTTTTCACCTTGACTATTGAAAAGATAATCAAATTATGAGTAGAAGGTTTGAAAACGAACTCACAGTCCTGAGCACTTCCAGGCAAAGTACTCTTTTTATTTGGTTACGCAGGTGCTCTGGGAGATCGTTGAGATAATGTTCTACGCTAAATTGTTGGTTATACGCGTAAACCTGCCGTTGAAGATTCTCAGGCAGCATTCTAAAGATTCCCCACTGCCTGGTATCTCGTGCCCTCAATCTCCTCTCCTCTAATCTTTGCGTTTCAGATTGCAGATATATCTGTTTCACACATGAAACACAGTTAAAGTCATTGTGCTTTTGCAATTCATCTAGTCTGTAGCATAATAAATCAACTATATAAGAGACAAGAACTAGAAAAATATATACCAACCTGCAATCTTCCATATACAAGGACAAGTAGCATGAGGCTGGTTAGATAAATCGAAATCACGAACAAGTTTTCCTCAACATCGGTACTTGTACGGAGGTTTTGGGCCATTGAACTGCATGCAATTGGTACATAAATTTTAGTCAATAAAAATGCATATGTTCAATTTGTTAAAATGAGTCCAGCAAGAGAGTTAACATGATATAAGTTTTACTATTACTAACAAAGGAAGCACTTTTGCTTAATTATGTGGAAGAAGAAAAGACTTCCCCAAACGAGGTGAGTCTCGAATGAAAGGGGAACTACCCAAGACAAACACATAGGCGAAGTTCTTAATTTACACGCGCCGGAAGGTAAAAAAAAAAAGAAGAAAAAAGATATTTTCAACAAAGAAAAAAAGAAAGATATAAAGCTCCGCAAATCTTTTATTCACAAGCTACGAACTTATTGCTACTACGTTACTAGCAAGAGCCCAATAATGTTAATGGGTTAGTTTAAACATTAGGATAGGGCTTCTGTTATGGCCTTGAGGGATATAAATTTAAAGATGATCGTATGTAAGGATACCAGGAACCATAGATATAATGTATTATATATTTTCTGTTCTGGACAGCCTCTCTTTTCTAAAGGAGTTGGAAGAACGTAATAATTAAATATGGAGATAGAGTGAACGATCCCTGTTTATATATTTGGTGTCAGAGAAATAACCAAGAGCCACTTGGGCATTGGACATGACATGCACACAGCTACAGAGTCCAGTCAATTCAATTAATTAGATGATAGAAACAGGTCAATTGGCTAGAACAGCTAGCTGAACTCAACTACATCTTTCCAACAAACCAAATCATTTATATGTGTTAATGCAGATGTTTAATAATGTAGATATCCTTCTCTTTAATCTTCAAATGAGATTTTATATATTTATATACATAGATAACAAACCTTGTAGTTAGCAATCCCCATCTTAAACAGTAGAAGAGCTTGGTCGTAAATTTTGTCTCCTCCACGATACCAGATTGAAGAGCATCTTGGAATATCCCGAAATCATAGATAGTTGTATCTCGTATGATCTTTGGGCAATATGGACCCAGAAATTTGTTGTCGCCTGCAGAACTGTGATAATCACAGTGCAAAGCGCCGCAGCTACGTCTACGGTAATATAAACAGGCTTCGTTCCAGCAATCAGTTTCTCTTTCTATAGCCATAAAAAACCATAGGCCTCCAAATACCTAAAAACAGATCAGTGACTTTTTGTTAAAATTATATCAATACAAGGGGCTCAAAATACTACATTAGCTTAAAATGATTCTATATACTCTATATCAATATGTATACATAAATTTTGTATTATAACATGAACTTACATGACCTGGAAGCAGGTAAATAAGGAAACAGGAGGCAGCGTTGAGCCATTTTATAACCTCAACAGGTATGCCTGGAGCTCTTTCAGCTTCTACATATGACTTGCAGATACGAACAAGCTTTAGTAAGTATTGCACAATGATGGTATATTTAAGCCACTTCAATGCATCAATAAATTCCCAGCCTCTTGCCCTATGTATGATCAAAGTCACCATCTGGACACAGCACATGCATCTAAGTTTAAAATCAATATATAAGCCACAATATTAATATTTATAAACGAAGATATTGTACTTTTATGATTATGAATACTTAGAAAAATGATCAGAGAGCAAAATTGTCTGGGCATAAATTGTAATATAACTTTGCAAGACGCAAATAAAATTCATAAATTATACTACATCTTATAAATTACCTGTGGGAGAGGAAGAATGCAGAGGACATCTAAGACAACAAAAATTATTCGCCTTCGTCTTTCGTGATAGAAGACGAAGATTATATGACATAAGTCAACAAGAAACCGAAGAAGACATACAGCAATCATCAATTTCGTATCCAACCGAAGGCATTTTTTGTAATCATTGACCAGAAAAATGTAGAAGAACATGGGATCCAATAAGGTTGATATTATGGACACCCAAACTAAAGTCCACTTGTAGGGAGCTTCCTCCAGTGGGTCAAATATATTCCTAAAACGAGGAGGCAAGTTTATGGACACCAAAATTTCATTACAAAAGTTTGCAATACGTTCTCTTAAAAATAAAATTTGCGCTGCCATATCTTCTTCCAAATTCCAGTTCTTGAAACTGAACAATACACGAAGCTTTAAAATCAAAGTTGAAGAAGTACAAATCTGGATTTTGAAAAACCTGATCTCAAAGGCGATGCTTTTTTAATGTTTATTGCTAAGTTGAAGTAGAAACTATTAAACAAGTCAGAAATGCGCTTTTAACTAATTGTTAAATGAAGGAAAGATCATTCTGTAAGCTTTGACTTTATGTTAATAATGTGAACTCGAGCGAGAGCTGAGATGTCATTCTCTTCGAAAATACCTCGAAAAGCTCTAGTTAAAATTTAGCCTCCCTCCTAGTGGGAGATTCAGAGTTTTTGTTTGGGGATTCAGAATAAAACATGCCTAAGTTTGTATAGTAAATTGGAAACTAAGTAACTTCATTCATAATTTGGAGATTTTGTAGATGGAATTTAGAATTGAAAAACATAATATGAAGGGGGCGTTTGGTTGGGGGTTACGTTGAATTATTGGGGTTAAGTCATCTTATATTATTTGATTATCATGTTTAGTTGTCAAGTAATATAAGATATCGGTAATCTTCAAATACCAATAATGGCTATTGGTAATATTGGAGGTAATTTGATTACCTTAATTTTCCTTGGTATTCTAAGATTATCATGGTTATCTTTTTTTATTACAATTTTATCCCTTATTAATAAAATTTTAGGACAATGATGCCTTTATTTTTAAATTTATTTACATGAATATGACTTTTACTATTTCACCCAAATTAATTAACTTTTTGGATAAAATTACCCTTGAATTCAAAACAAATTGCAGCCCACCCACCCAAGCCCCCACCCACCCCTGCCGCCATCTACCGCAGGCAACCAATCCATCGCTGACTGCCATGCCAGAGCAGTGCTCGGAAGGCCGAAAATGGCCGTTGTGAGCTGATATGGCCATTTTCGGCCTGATATCTGGCCGAAAATGGCCGTTGTGCGCCGATATGACCATTTTCGGCCAGATATCTGGCGTCGTGCGCTGACGCGTCAAAGGCGATCCGTCGCGCCGTCAGATCCGCGATCCGCTGCCGTCCAACGGCCATATCGTCATGTTTGGCCATTTTCGGCCAGATCTTTGGTCGGAAATGGCCATACGATGCACGCAAGCCATTTCCTGCCTTCCGTGCTCGTTAGGCTTGCCGAGGCTTGGCGGCATGTGATTCGCGGCGCGGCGGGTACGGGTTGGGTGGGGGTGCTTCGTTGATTTTCTAAACTTTTATTATGAGATTGTTTTTGCTAAGTTTTTAAATGCAGGGGGTTATAATAATCCAAATAGTAATCAATATTAAAAAATAATATAATAATAATATTTAATTAGAGGACAATTCAATAATTTAAATAACATACCCATAAATTTATTCCTCATAACCAAACATATTAATATAACATACCCACCAATTAACCAAACACATTTTCCTAAGGATTCCTTAATAATTTTCAAAGTAATCTAACTTTTCAGTAATCCAACATTTCCTGAACCAAACGCCCGAAAGGTCAGTGAGATATATTGGTTTATGAGCTTAATTTGGTTAACCTTGTCAACTCAAATAAAATTATTGTATTCTCATAGAAATGGGGATGGTAATTTAATTAAAATCAATCCCTTAATCAATTAAATAATAAATATAATAGTTGGATTACCAATGAAAAACGAACAAAGACGCTTAATTCTGCCAAATTAAATAATAGCAATTAGACTTATTAAATTGTGTGGAGCCCATTTATGACATTTTTCCAGTATTTTATGAGATAATAACTTATTCTAAGTTTTATTCTCTGTTTTAATTTACAAAAAGTCAGAGGGATAAAATTGTTAACTACAATGACTAAAATTGTTCGTAACAGACTTTGAATACGGAGAACGACATTTTCCCACCCAAGGTTTGGACAAAACGAACACTTTTTTTTTTTTTTTTGGATAAGGTAAGTATGTGCAAAACAACACTTTTCCACCCTTTGAGTTTGAAATGACACTTTCCTACTCTTCGTTAGGTTTTGTTATGTTTTCTGTTAATATTTTACTGAAAAGACGAAAATACCTTTAAATTTTGACTTTATAAATTTTTTATTAGTAAAAAAGTCATATATTAAAAAATCAAAAAAGAAAAAATAGTTAGCATTGCCTAAAAAGTTAGGAGTAATGTTATGAAAATGCTATGGAATTGTTTATCGACCGCAGCAGACTTTGAACAATCATAATTATAGACAATGGTTAGGCAACAGATTCCATACAATTCGTTAGACAATTTTTTAAAGATACCGAACTATAATATTAATAAACAATTAAGTGGCTTAATGTCTCTTTGAGTTGATATCAGCCAAGCTGCTGAACTATAATATTAATAAAAAAACTGAAGCGGCTCAATGTCTCTTTCAGTTGAAAATTTCAGTATCAATCTATAAATGATAAAGTTTATAATTTGCATTGTAATAAACCATTTGCTGTGCTGTAATTTATTCAATATATCAAATGTGTGGTTTCTAAATCATGGTATTTTATGCGAATGAATTGTAATAATCAAATTGCCAAACTAATCATGCAGCCCGATTATAGATGATGATTTTTTACTTCTTTTGTTAGTATGGCTGCATTACATTGGCATCCCGAAGGTCTAACCATTTTGACACGTCGGATGTGTATTAATAACAATTTTATAAATGTATTGCAAATTCATTTCAAAGGTCTAAATAAAGATATATAAAGATTGGAGTTAGTTTCTTAGTAATATGATAAATTTGATGATTTTGATTATAATAAACCATCTGCGGAGTCATAACTTATTCAATATATCAAAGGTGTGTTTTATTTCAAAAACTCAATGGTTAAAAATAATATTTATACTAATGAATTGTAATTAATAGATAGTCGAACCAATCATTCTATCAGATTATGAATGATGATTTGTTACTTTTTTTGTTAGTATGGGTGCATTGCATTGGCATTCCAAAGGTCTAAACATTTTAACACGTTGGATGTGTATTAATAACAATTATATAGGTGCATTGCAATGGTATTGCAAAAATCTAAATAAAACGATATAAAGATTGGAGTTAGCTCTTCATATCTTGTTTTGTAGCTTTACAATTTCTCCTTTTTAATGTGTTAGATTTGTAGTTTAATGACATCTACGTAGGATTGCTATTAATAATTATATAGGTGCACTGTGTTGACATTGCACATGTTTATAGATATATATTTATCTAAAATTGATCGGTGCATTATACTGTTATGTGATATTTTTAATGTGAGATTACTATTAATGGTCAGGATATTAGAATTTTGGTTTAATAATGGGTTAATGTACTTATTTTTTCATTGATGTGTTCGGTATTTCGATGATGTTAGGTATTCTGATATTTAATGTCGTTCTTAATGGTGTTAGTCTCTTGATATCCTGTTTTGTAGCTTTACAATTGCTCATTTTTGATGCATTGGATTTGTACTATTAATAATTATATAGGTGTATTGTGTTGACGCTGCAAATGTTTATAGATATACATTTATCTAAAATTGATTGGTGCATTGTACTGTTATGTGATACTTTCAATGTGAGATTACTATTAATGCTCATGATATCATAATTTTGGTTTAATTAT
The DNA here is from genome assembly GCA_026225825.1 of Pistacia integerrima. NCBI lineage: Eukaryota > Viridiplantae > Streptophyta > Magnoliopsida > Sapindales > Anacardiaceae > Pistacia > Pistacia integerrima. Next base: position 5,439,796 of record CM047739.1, on the reverse strand, counting down.
GGGTTAATGTACTTCCTTTTTGATTGATGTATTCAGTATTTTGATGATGTTTGGTATTATGATATTTATTGTTGTTCTTAATGTAGTGTTTTTGTTAAAGTGTTAATGAAATAAATGATACTGTTTATGTCACATAATAGTATAAGTTGTATCAAATACAACTTAAATAAGAATTACAGTTGCCCACATAAAAAAATCCCAGCTTTCTGCTAAAGACTAAGTAGATATTTATTTTAATGTAGCAGGATTGTTATATATATGTTTTTGCTTCACCTTTTAGGATATTTTCGTGGCGTCTGATCTGTTGTTATTTAATTTTGTTATTACTATTAGCTTGTTTATTAAGTGTTATTGAATTTGATGTAATTTTGTGGATAGATATTTATTTGAAAGAGATCGATACATTGTATATGCTATGGATTACTGTTAATGTGAAATTAATGTGAATTGTGAGGAGTATTTATCTGACTGTGAAAGGTTTTATACATAACTCTTGAAATTAATGTGTTTGTTATAGATATGTAGTTGTTTATGTTCTCATACACGATTAAGATAAATAAGTAAAGGTACTTGAAAGTACATGATTAGATCATTGTTCCCTAAAAAAAAAAAAAAAAAAAAAAAAACAAATTGCTGGCATAGTTGCAATATAGTTACAGGTAATGTGATACCTTCAATTGTTTTTATCTTTCTATTTTAATACTGTATATGTTGGACTATGAATTCGTCTATAAAAGCTATTAATTTGCGTATAGTTATATTATAGAATTGTAATAAAGAAACTAACGAACAATATTGTAGTGACAATTGTAAATCAGTAAGTTCTTCTTGGAGTTTAAAATTTCATTACTGAACAAAAAATTATGCACACTATTAAATTGTGATAAGAAATATTTATACTATGAATTAGATTATATAATTGAAAATATTTATAATTGTGATACACCAACATCTGCTTTAGTTGTAAAATCTCCGTTGGGAATCGTTATTGCTTTTATAGAATTGTACTACAGATGAATTTCTTTTTACAGGCAAGTCATAACAATGTCTAATAATTTGCTTAAAGATATTGATGAATCAATAGATGATTGGATCGTCACTGTCCGAGTATCTAGATTGTGGGAATGTAGGAATTTCAGAATGGGTGATGAACTTATGAGATTTGACATGATTTTGATTGATCAACAGGTATAAAATATAGTCTAAAATAATGCCAAGACTTTTATTTTTGATTTATACAGGTTTGTTTAAATTTGTGATTTTCATTGGTTTTTTAGAATCAAGTTATTCATGCCTCGATACCAAAGAATTAGCATTGTGAAGTTTAAAAATTAGCTTCATGAAGGGTCGATATATTTGATCATACATATAAAAGTCATACCATCTGCTCCCTCTTACAAACCTATTGACGGTATATACCGTATACAATTTCTCATGATCATGACTGTGCAAGAAAAAAAAAAGAACTGAGAATTGTTATTCCGAGATATAAATTTTATTTTGCTGTTCTTCGCAATCTTCAGACTAGAACAAATGATGCAAGGTTATTATCAGATATAGTTAATTTGAATATTTGTATTTTAAATGCAAGAAAAATATCTTTGTACATCAAATATGATAAATTATATGCAAATAACATTGGAGTTTTGAATGAAATAGGAGAAATTAAAGAGATAAAATCAACAAAGATTAAAAAAGGGACATCAGATTGTAGATGGCATAGTACTTTCTTTTTTTAATGTTTTTACGTTCTTCTTCCACTATAAATAACTTACTCTAATATTAATTTCAGAGAAACAATTGACATTACGTTATGGGGAAAATTTTCTGAAGAGATAGGTGAAGATTTGCAATCAGCAAATACCAACACAATTGTCATAATTGTTACTTCAATAAATGTTAGAGATTTCCAAGGTAAAAAAATATATTATATGAAATTAATATATTTTCGATAAGTACCTTATTTTTTTTCCGTACAGGAAGATTATATATCAATACAACTTCGGCATTTAGAATTTATATAAATTTAGATACTGAGGAGGTGCATTCTCTACAGAAAGAGTATGTGTTTGACAAACAGTTTATTAAAGTAATTTCACATATAGATTCATATTTAACATTTTATATAGTCTTTGTTATTTTAGAAAGGGAATTCTACCCGTAATTCAATTACACAAGAAGATTCTAAATCAAGTTCCGATTGAGAAGGAAATGTTTGAGAATAGAACTTCACTGAAACATATGTTACCAATCTCGTGTGGCATGATGTTGATGAGGTATAGTATTCACTAAAACGTTAAACTGATTATTATAACATAGTTTGTGAACAAAAATTACAATTGGATAGTTGATGGAGTATACAATCAAAGCCAAGATAACCGAAGTTGATGATAGATATGGTTGGTGTTACAATTCCTACACCTATTGCAAGAAGAAAATTCCTAGTATTAATACCTATTCATATTGTGACAAATGCAACAAGGAATCGAAATCTCCTCAGATGAGGTATATCATTGTTAATTTTTTACTATTTATAATTATGTATTGTTAATGCAATAACGAGTACATTCAATTTCAGACATTTATTTGTAACAATGTTTATTTAATGTTATAATAGGTACAAGGTAGAGATGAGAGTGTCAGATGGAATTGCTGAAGCAACTTTTATATTGTTTGATATAGTGACCTAGAGATTGGTTAGGTTATCATGTTCTCAATTGTTGAACAAACAAGGTAATGATCAGAAGAATATCCCAAAAGCTTTAAATGATCAGTTGTCTGGATAGATGTTCATTTTCAAAATCAAGTTGAGAATGAAGGAAGGATATGAATCTTACACTGTCACAGAACTTTTTGCGATTGATGAGAAACTTGAGGATGAATATAAGTTGCGAGAACTGCAAAGGGCCAATATAATTTTTAATCTTAAATAGTTAATTTTCATAATATTGAAGTGATATCAATGTTTTGTTAAAAACAACAGGCAAATAATAGAGAATATGGATCACAATCCTCAACGTCCGACACGATACAAAATACTAACACCAAAAATCAAAGACGTGTTTGAAAAAATGGTAGCAAGAGTACAAGCTGATGATGTTGAAAACAAAATAGACAATTCTTGTACAGACATGTTAGACACATCAAAAGAGAGGGAACGAGGAAATGAGCAGAAAGAAAGCAAGGATGAGAATGTTGAAAGCAGCAATAAGGGTTACAAAAGCAACCCAAAAAAAAAGTTGAGGTCTTGATAAAGTGATCGTGTCACATTTGATAGATTAAGTATATAATGTAATTGAGACTTCATTTGTGAAAATGCTTTGTCTTGGTTGATGGATGCCAACATAAATAAATATAACATTAAACCACAATCTATGTACATTCATAGATTTCAATAAAACAGTAAACAAATTATTTCACGTAAAAAAAGAAAAATATCGCACCCTTCACTCAAGAATAACAAAATTGAACCTTTGACTCTATGAACAATAAAGTTATATGGTTGGAATATGAAACATGATCAAATTATATAACACATAGCAACAAAAGAAATATAAAAATGTCATTAATAATCAGGTATAATTCTAGGTTCGGCATATTGTTTACTACAATTAGTATAAAATGTTATGGTTTAGTTTTGATATTCTTAGTCAAAGCAGACAGTGAATTACTTCATAGATGTTACTATGAAAGAATTAAATGCATGCTGTCTCTAGAAATTCATGTCAGTATTTATCTGCATATTTATAACTGCGATGAATTCTATGTCAATATTTATTTATGGGATCAAATTTGTTTGAATTATAGTTTATTGACAATAATACATTATTGAGGAAATACAATTTTTTAAGATAAATTATCACGACATTAATAGTTCGATATACTTTTATATCTGAAAATCTTTATTTAAAAAAAAAATAATAACAATGAAACTATGAAATTTCTAATCAATTATAGTTTTCAAATTATTAAGTTTTTTGTTACTATTTTAAATGAATAAAATAACATATTTTATGGTTGGTTAGGCAATGGGACCATTCTCGATTTAATTTTAGTAAAATACATGAATATTTCCTTAAAAACAGAGATGAATAAATAATAATTGTTAACTACAAAAGAAATCAGCAAAAGTTAATTCATAGTTTCATTATTGTTTAAAAATCTAACAAGGAATCAAAACCTCCTCAACTAAGTTATATCATTGTTTATTAAGTTTATGATGATGTATAATGATGTTTCATTAATGTTATAACAGGTAAAAGGTAGATATGAGTATGTCGGATGGAATTGCCGAAGTAACTTTTGTGTTGTTTGATATAGTAATCCAGAAATTAATTGGATTATCATGTTCTCAACTATTAAACAAACAAAGCTTTTGAATGAACTGTGTGAACAAACGTTTGTTTTGAAAACTGGACTAAGGGTTACTCATTTTAAAGAAATATATGAATCCTATATTGTGAGAAAAGTTTTAGTAGTCAATGTCAAACTTGAAAATTATTATAAGTTATAAAAATTACGAAAGGTCGGTATAAATTTTAAGTTTAAATAGTTGATCTTGATAATATTCAAGTGATATTAAATAGCATGCATAATTCACTACAAAATACTAACATCAAATATCAAAAACATGTCTGCAAAAATAATATCAATTGTTCAAGGGGATGATGCTGAAAATATAATTAGACCATTTTTACACAAACATATTAGGGGCATCACAAGAGAGGAAAAGAGGAAATGAATAGCAAAAAAGTGAGTACGAGCGTTTTTTAAGTTGACATAAAAACTATAAAAGCAATCCAAAAGAAACAACATCGAAATTTTGATAAAGTATTCATTTCATATTCAATAGATTAAATACACGAGTGAATTGGGTCTTCATTTGTGAATATTCTTTCTCTTGCCTGATGGAGGTTTACCTATGCGATGAGGTTGTTGCTCATGTGCTGGTTGAGAGGATACATTGACTACATCTTGAACTTCTATTGAATTTGTTGGCAAGACCATGTCGTTCCGTTTCTTTATCAATTCTAAACATAATGCAGTGTACTTCTTTGTCCGCAAACAAACAAAATAAACACATTTTTTCTGATCTTCACAAGTGTTCAAATTCATTTCACCAATTTCATATATAAAATATAGTTTGTAAAAATACATATTATTTTGCTATAAGAATATTGTAAGATTATAAAAGTGATATGTAACGCCCACATCGAGGTACGTAGCTTTATTTATGCCCTAATACCCTTAGTTGAATTTTGTTAAAGTTATCTTGAACAAGTGTGAAGAAAATTCCTTAAAATTTCATTAGGGGTAAAATGGTCTTTTCACTCATAATTAGTTGAAAAAGTGGGGAGTGAAAAGAAGTAGAATAACATGGAGAAGTTAATAAAAATGAGGGCATTATGGTAATTGATTAAGGGACATAGATGAAATTTTATAGAAAGTGCAAGGGTAAAATAGGATGCTATAAGTAATATTTTGTTATATTAAGAGTTCAAGAATGAAACCCTAGCCATTCTTCCCCTTCCATTCATGCCACTTTCCACCCAAGTTCTCTCAAATTTCTTCAATCATTTTTTAAGGAAATTCATAGATCTTGGTTCATTTTTAGTGGAATTTCAATCCCAAGCATCCTTAGGTAAGATCCTTGCACTAAGATGTGAGATTTAATTTTTAAAGTATTGAATTCTTATGATTTGTGTTCATAGGGTTTAAGAGAAAGGGAGTTGTATCAAGGAAGACTACTAAAGTGTTGGATTGCTTATATCTAAGGTAAGTAAATCCAACCCTAGTCATGATTGGAGCAATATTGTGTAGAAAACTTCTTTTATGCATGTATGTGCTTATATATGAAGAATTGTTGATGGAATGGATGTTGAATGATGGTTAGAATTTATCCATGAGAAGTAATGTTTGTGTACTTGATGTTTGATGAGAGTTTGGATGAATTATGGAAGAATTGGAGTAGAATTTATGAAGTGTAAATCCTGGCCAAGTTTGACATTGATTTTAGTGAGTTTGATTCCAAATTTTGGTGGCTTAGAAGAGATGCAGAAGTGTAGCCAATTTAGAGTTTGTGTTGCATATAAATTGTTTGATGAAATGTCAAAGAGAAGTGCATGCATGAGTATGATTATTTGTTATCTTGAGATGAGTTTGTAGATGGTAGAGAATTACATGTTCACATTCCATGTTGCATTATTGCATCCAAACATGTGAATTTAGAAAGAATAATAAGCATGAGCCCATCTACATGGATACATACTCATAAGAGCATTAAAGAACAAATAGAAAGAAATGAGAAATATTAAAGAACACTTTTAAAGAAGAGAAAAGAAAGTTGTTGCAATGGGGAACCCATGAGTGACCTAGCCCCGCATGCACACCGCCTTTAGTGAGCGGCCTCAGAATCAGAAAGAAGAATTGTACAGTCCGTTAGAAGTGCATGTGGATGAGGACTGTACCCAGAATTAAAGAATACACTCACATGGCCAGGGTTTCGAATCCATGTCTCAACCGAGTCCGATCGGCAAGAAAGAAAGAAAAAGAAAAGAAAGAATAGAAAGAAAGAAAGAAGAGAAAGAAGAGAAAAAGAGAAAATTGAAACAGAAAAGAGAATGCACATCCTATGCATTTGAGCATTTGCATCATACCTATGCATGATACTATGCCTACTATCATGAGTAGTGAGAAATTAGAAATTGAGAAAGAACAAAGAAAGAACCGAGAAGAGTAGAAAAGTTTGATGTAAGAAAAGAAATTCAGAATATAAGCAACGGAGAGAGAAGAGTAGCATAGCGGGTTTACTTACTGAACAATTAGTGCTCACCCCGTTGTTTTCAATGTTTTTGCAGGTAGTAGATGAGATTGCGGTCGCTTGGAACGTCAAGAAGCGGAAGGGTTTGGCAACACTGTCGAGTTGATGTTTTGTGACTTTATTACATTATGTAAAGATTTGTATATAAAGAAAAATTAGATATGGGCCCATTATTTCATACTCATCTATATATATATATATATATATATATATATATATATATATATATATATATATATATATATATATATATATATATATATATATATATTTTCTTATATTATTTATTTTACGAGTATACTAGCTAGAGAGAGAGAGAAAGTATTACATGATACAACATCATATCTGATTAACAATGTGTAGAAGTCATCTTGCTTCAAGTTTTCTAGATGCATTTTGTAGCTTCAAAGCCAATTGATGATTTTCTTCTATTAAGGTTTCAACCTGGATTTGAGTGAAAACAAAATCATTAAAATCATTAATAGTACTTAAATAGATATAACATTTGAAATTATCCATAAAGGCGAATGATATTCCACCGCACTCTTTATACCTTCTTTTGGGATTCGAAGTACAAATCTCTATATCTGGTTTACTGATTTTTGATTAGTTGTATTAAATGGTCAATCTTTCCTTTCAATTTTTCAATTGTGTTACTTGGTTTAACCTGTTCCATTGCTAAGGTGATTGCAGTTTGACATCTTGGTCATTGTCAGTAAAAACCACTGATTCTATCAAACGCTGAACATCGTCATTGTGACTATCGACAACTGTTCCTTGAAGTTGTTGAATATTTTTGTCAAACTTATGTTGTATGTGTGCATAGCCATTGTGTGTGTTCACACTAAAGTCAGACATATGCATGTTGCATTTCATCTCGCATTTTACTTCGTGTATGCGCACACTCTTCTTTTGTGCTAACATTGCATGTTTGACTCACTTTGCACAAGTTAAGTTTTTATCTTTATCAACTGAGATATTTTTGTCCATTTGTTGTGCTGTCATGAGGGCCATCTACAGGTGTCCCAATATACTCTTATGGTCCAGGGAAATAAGCTTTTTTCCTTTTTGGTTGTGGTCCCAAAAGATTGGTGGAATCTTTTCCATTTTTAGACCAACATATGTTAGCCCTTGTTTGCTGACTTGGAAAGAATTTGGGAGCATGAAATTGGCCTTTATCATCTTCATTCTTGCTCATTTGTAAAGCCAACCTTTGATATTGTATTTGCTTATACTTTGATTCTTTTTGCACATGTGGCGTCTTTCTTATATTATCTTGCCCATCAAGTTTTATCTCTTTCATGATTTTTGTGTGAGTTTTCTCTTTATAGGTGTCCACCTCTTCTCTTGTGGTCCTGCAAAGTTGGTGAGCTTTTGTTTGTGGTCCCAACAAAAGATAAAAGAGATTGGTCAATCAAGGATTATTTAAACCCATCTTTTTCTTCCTTGCATCTTCGAACCTGGTTTTTTTCATTGTTTAATTCTCTGAAATTTTAGAGAGCATTTCAGTCAGGTTCCCTTCTTTGTTTATGGGTTTTTGTTCATTCTTTGATCATCATATCTTAGCCTGTTGATGAGTATTTATTTGGAACACAGTTCCTTTATTGTGAGATAAAAGGAAGTTCATCTTCTTCCTTGTTTGTTTTCTTTTTGAACCTGGATATTATTTTGTTTGTGCTCTGAAATTTTGAGAGTTTATTCCTTGACTGATTCCATGTATGGTTTAATGCTTAAATCATTTTGTTGATCTTTGTTTATTGTTTGTTGTTATTGGAACTAGAGGTGTTCTTGGGCAAGTGAAGCTTGGGTGGAGCTCAACCATTGTCCAGGAGTGTTCTTGGTGTGGAGTGATTCTAGAAGCGACGAAACATTAGAGATTCAGAGGGTGATGTTTAGTGTAATGTAGAACAGGGAGTTTTCTTTGCTATAGTTAAAATCAACTCTGAGTGATATCTTGCAATGTTTGTTGTTATAGTGGATTAGCTTCGATCTGGACAAGGTCCCATGGATGCAGGCTAAGAGTGGTTTTAGCCTAACCATGTATATGCTTGTGTGCTTTATCTTTACTGTTTGTGGTTGTTGATTCATGCTTAACTTGGTAACCATTAATTAACTTGGTAAAATCTTCCACTACACTTTAAAAATGGGTATATAACGTTGAATAGAGTTCACCGGCTCTAACGGAATTCTTGCAGAGCACCTACCAGGACCCCTAGCAACTTTCTTTCATTTGATTTTCGAAGATAGATTCTTTGCATTTTCTTTCACCTCAGTTTGTGATTCTAGCATCTTTGGTGATTGATTCGTTTTTTCCATTCTACCAAGATTACATAATAAAGCAGATCAAATATGAAACTGAAATATATTAAGAAGAAAAACAAATGGTTGGAAAAAAAAAAAAAAACATCATTATCTCAAACATGTAAATTCTGAAACAACAAATTTCTCTCTAAAAGCAAATGTAACAAATTTTTTTTTGTTTCTTCCCTTTTTGTGACCCTTCAAGTATTAATTTCTTATGAACGGAAAACCTACGTTTTCATTTTTTATAACGTTTGATCCAAATTTTTTTGTAGGTGTTATAATTGCATAGAAATAACTCCGATTCATAAGAAGGCCCATCAAATACACCTGTATACTATAACATTAAACAAATTTTAACGATAAAGTACACAAACAAACAAATGAAACTGTTACCAAAAACAAAGAACTGTATTAAAAAGAGGGATGAGATATACAATAACTGAATCGGCAATGTAGAAGATGTCGACACGAAAGCTTCAAGCCCTTCGAAAGAAAATCGGCATTGACAAAAGAGAAAGCCAAAACGATTACACTGATAACGTGTTCGAAAGACAATGGGAGTGAACACTGCTTAAAGAAATAGAAAATGTGTTAAATAAATGTTGGACCGGTCGTCACGGTCACAAAATTAAACCCAAATACTGTAGTTAGCGGTAAGCAGGGTCGAATCCATATAGAGCAAGACTAACGACCTAATGTATATTTGAGTTAACGGAAGAAAAATTGGCAGAGTGATTGATTAAAACTAAGGAAACTAATTACTTGCAGGAAATTAAAAAGCATCAAATAAATTGCTAACTAAAACACAATATTAAAAGCGTTGTCGCTACGGGTTCGGTTTGACTCAAGACCAACTTTCACAATTCCTCTCCTCGCTCTTCAATTTCCTAATCCTACAAGGCTAGGCAAATCAATAGAAATATCTCCCGGCAATCTAGGCATAATCTCTCCTGTCTCCCCGTCGTCTTAGTTACAGATCGATTGGTTAAAGACTATCATTGACTAACCAAAAAATGCTAAACCCTTAAACACCACTAGTTGGTACAACGTTAACTAGTACAACCTATCAACTTGTATCATCCAATCAACTAATTACACAATAAATGCATTCCTAGTAGAAATGATATTAAACGCTACTACAACTTGATTGCAATCTGTAATGAAGCAATTTAAAGTCATAATAAACATTCAATGATCTCAAACCGACATTCAATTATGTGAAAAGTTATATATCAATAAACGTTCTCAATGGACATTATCAATTCAACACGTCGAGCATAAGAATAATATTAAAGCATCGCAAACAAACTGAAACGAAAACAAATATAATCTGAATACAAGAAACTTAACCAAATGTCCAACATTCGGGCTCATCCAACTAGTCGAGAGCTGATGAGGAGATCAATGGAGTCAATCTCAATCTCGCCTACACCGTAACTGACAACCGGGAACTCAGAAGCTCATGGTGGTGATGACGGAGGCTGAAAGAGTGGAAACGGAGCTGATCATGGCGGAGAGGAGGTAACTGACAGCGATATAATACGAAGAAGGGGCGAAAACGACCCATGGATAGCCCGGAATACGAGCACTGCTCGATGAGGGGCGTTAATTTTCCGACGGGTCTTCCAAAAAACGGTAGCGAAAATGGGATCCGAAGGTACCGATGGAAAGCTTTGGTGATGGGGAGTTCAGACCGGGTCCTGGGGAGGTGAGAAGTCGTTGGAAATGAGCAAGATCTGGGCTGGAAGTTGAAGAGGCGCGAAGGCAAAATCGCGGATTTCGACGGTTTTTGCGGCGGCTGAAGCTTGGAAATGCTAGATCCGGTCGTGGGGGAGGGAGATCGACTCTTGGGGAGCTGAAACATCACCAAAAAATGGCCAAATCTAGTCGGGAAGACGAAACGTTGCGGTGGGAAGATGAAGCTCATGGTGGCGTGTGTGTTTCACGGTGGTGATGAAGGGATGATGGTGACCAGAGCAAGGGGAAGCCGAAACGTCACCGAAAAAGGAGATGAAGGCTCACCGGAGCTTTATCAAAGAAGGTGAAGAGTTTTGGTGGGCGGCAGCCTCCCAATCAGCGAACTTGTATTGGAGTTTTATACAAAATTTGACAAATTTCCATTTGGTCCCTGCACGATTGAAACATTATAAAATTAGCCATTTGAAACATGACATTTTACCCCTGAACAGCATAAATGAGACAATATTACCCCTAATCCATAGACCTGGCAAAACGGGTTTAGACCCGCGGGTCGGCCTGTACCCGGGTAAAAAATATAGGGTACGGGTCCAATATATTAAACCCGTTTTTTTGACCCGCACTGCATTCGCATCGACCCGTATCGACGGGTTATATGGGTGAACCCGTGGGCACCCGCGAGTACCCGTTTTTCAAATCCCTAACCCTAACCCCCCTAAGTCTAACTTAGTAACTCTTTATGCCGCCTCTCATCTCTCTCAATCTTCAACATAACAATTCATCCTCTCAATCTCAATCTCTTTGCCATCTTCTTCATACCTCCCTCTTTGCCATCTTCTTCGTACCTCAACTCCCTCTTCGATTAATCGTCACTCGTCAGTCATCAGTACCTCACCTGATTCATTCATCCAATCTGTCATTCCCATTCCCAGTACCACAGTCGTCGGTCGCCTTGCTCATCCTCGTTGGCTGGTCATCTCCTCTCTCTCATGTCGTCGGGACTGGGGCATCGGCTCGTCATCTCCTAAACTCCAGTTCTTAGAGCTCCTATTACCTTAGTAAGCTCATTTTCTCTTGAATGTGTTTCAGCTCGTAGATCTGTGATGGAGAATGTGTTTCTACACATTTCCTGTATTTTGCCTTGGTTTTTCCATTTTTCTTTCAAATTTTATGTGTTTGTTTTTGTTTTTTTGACACATTTTGTGTTTTCTTTTTTGTTTGAACGGTTAATGTAGGTTACTGCATATTTTTGCTCTCATTTGATTTTGTATTTATTGAAGAATTGGATGCTAAAAGTTGAAGAATTATTCTATTTATTGATTTTGTATTTTAATTTTTGTTTGTGAGATTAAAATTGTTTACACTTATATTGTTGTTTGGTTGAGCTTTCCCTGTACATCGATCTGTGTAGAGTTGTTTTCGTTGAATGTGTTTGTGTTGGGTTGCATTTGCAGATGTGGAATACCGGTGTGCATTCGTTGAGTTTCTTGAATGTGTTCAGCTCGTAGATCTATGTAATGATTATCTGATAACAATTTTTTTCTCAGCTCATGATATTTTATTATGCCTGTTTTGGTAAAATCATGAAATAATTTCCTCAAAGAATTTGCTAAGATAGTATGATATTTTATTATATAAGTTTGCTTATTTTAAGTCTTGGCTAGAGTGGAAATACTATATTAAGAACTTAAAGCTTACATTTTTGTCTTTCTTCAAACACAATGTGCTAGTATAGAGCAAGAGGGTAGTTTCATGTTTGCTTAGCTTATTATTATATCATGCTTTCTTACTTAAAATTAGCAAGTTCGTTTTCCCTATTAAGTTGTTTTTAATGTGCAATAATCCGATTTGTTTTTCTACCAGCATTGGCGGGACTTCTTTGCTGTCATGTGTAGCAGGTTCAGACGAAAGATTGTGTCCTGCTTTAGTCTGTGACCAGAAACTCTTCATTAGCATGTAAATTGCCTGCAAATGCTATGAGCCTAAAGCAATAGGCAAATTATTCTGTAATGAGGTATGTTGTACACGTTTCATCAGGTTTTTCTCCAAGTTCTGCTTATCCTGAAGCTCAGTCTCTTGATTTGTAAATTATTTGTTTTTAAATTGCATTATTGATTGACTTACTGAATGTTTATCCATATATAAATGCCTACAAGTTATCTCTGAAGCGACCTTAATTCCTCCATATTTTTATTGGTTCTTGAATATATTTGAAGTTAGATCAGGAACATCATATTTGCTCATCATTGTCAAGTATACTTGTACTGTTTGCTTGCAATATAAATAATAACAATGTGCCCATCTTTTACATCCTTTTTTTTGCCTACATTTTTAACAAGTATACTTGTATTGTATTTGACCGTGATGTTTGCGGTTGTATTTATGATTCTTTGGTGTATTTCTTCTTTAGGGAGTAATGATTATTTGATAGCAATTTTTTTCTCAACTCATGATATTTTATGATGCTTGTTTTGGTAAAATCATGAAATAATTTCCTCAAAGAACTTGATGAGATAGTATGATTTATTGCTGTTTTTCAGATTTCGTGACAAAAATTAAAGCCGAGAATTAGAGACCAACTACAAATAGACATGGGATTTGCTGTTTTTTTCCTGCAGATTCGAGCATGTAACAAAAACTGTTTTTGGTGGCAAAAATTTGAAGTAATGCGAGAGTTTAAAAACAAATGACAAATCTCCTTTGAAGCAGAGTAGTGAAAATTTTGCAGAGGCAATTTTTGTTGTTATGTTGAGTGTACATACGTCATCAGCTCCAGTGGCAGATATATGTTTCATTTGATTTGTGTATGACATAAGGTACACTACCCACAAGAACAAGAAAAACAGTAGAAAAAGCTTGGCATATCTGGGTGTGGTGGGGATGGAATTTTGTGCACATGTGCAGAGAAAAAGCCAAAGAGGAAGTTGCCTTATCTTGTTTTCTCTTTTGACATTTACTATTCGAATGTAAACATTTAATCTAATTTCCTAGTTGATCACAATGTAATTATCAACATCCATCTCATAGCTTGTGTAAATTTTTCTGTACAGTACATTGGTTTTTATACAGAAGGAAACAAGCAACCTTTTGGTTGTAGTTGTACCTTCTAGTAAGCTGCTTTGGAGGTAAAGGCTGCATCAGATTCATGTTCCTTGCCACCATCTCATTTGGCCTAGAGGCTACCGTTTCTAATTTATTTGAAAACTGTTTTGCGGCAACAAGATTACTATTATTCTGGCTTGCTGAAGGTGGCAAATTCAATTCAACTTGCTTTGAGACCTTATTTTGTATTTTGTATTCAATTCAATTGATTAGTGATTTTATATTTGTTTATTTTGGTTGGTATTTGTAGTTTTGTATTATATGTTATTGTTTGTTTATGTGTTATTTGTTTATTTTTGGTTCCTATTTGTTTATATTTTAAATTGAATTCAATTTAGAGTAGTTGATTTAGGGGGTGTAACTGTTATAATTGAAAACTGTTATGGGTGAAAGTAAAAACTAAAATCTGGAGAGAGAGAAAACGGGTCCACCCATACCCGTATAGGGTAGGGCATGGGTCCAATATTTTGGACCCGTATATCTCGACCCGTATAAGGACCCATACCCGTTTGACCCGACCCGTACCCGGCCCACCTACCCGTTTTGCCAGGTCTACTAATCCATAAACCACAACCTAATATCAACTCACACCATTTCCAAATTCATCCCAAATAGTAAGAAAAACTCAAAATATGATTTTTATACATAAATTCATAATTTTCCTTAATTGTCTCAATATAACTTCAATTCAATTACATATGGGATCTTTTTATCAATGAAATAGAGTCACTTTCATGACTCTAACACACTCCCCAACTTACTCTTTGCTCGTCCTCGAGTAAAGTTAAAAGAACTATTTCAACATTCTCACAAAACCATACACCATCAACAACCAAGATATTCATCAAAAGGTAAAGTGAAGAATTTAAACACAACAAGCAAACAACACAATCCTAAATAAAGAACTAAAGTTTCTGTCAAGATTTGCCCATCTCCAGTCAAGCTTCTCAAACACACATTTCATATTCATATCACAATGTTAAAATGTCATGCAAAACTCCCTAACTTATGTACACGCAACATAATGCTTATTTTCCACACAAGATTTTGACATATAATTTCTTTTTCATTCATCATCCATTTTTTTTTTTTTTTGTTTTGTTTTGTTTTGTTTTTTGTTCTTGTCTTAACTTCTTAAGCTTTCTAGAAGGTCCGTGTAACAGGCTTTAGGTCAATGACTCCCAAACTAGATGGCTATAGGGCACTAAGTGTAGAATACTCCTCGAACTTACTCACCCGAACCAACTAGGCTACAAGTCAAGACTTTATTTCTTTATTTCTTATAAAGCTCATGATCTATATAATGACTTATTAAGCTTTCTAGAGGACCCATGTAACAAGCTTTAGGCCAACTGCTCCCAAGCTAGATAGCTTTAGGGGATTAGGTGTAGAACACCCCTCGGGCAGACTCACTCGAGTCAACTAGGCTACAAATCAAAACCAAATCATCAAGCAACATTTAAGCACTTTTAACACACGCAAGATAATAAATGAAAATTTGCCCATGGGCATGTAAAGTACGTGGGAGACTTGCATAAACACTAAAACACATGACATTTACACAAAACGGTGTCTAACCACAATTATGGACAAACCTAGCACAAAACAGAACCAATAATTCAATGTTTAAAACCATGTTGCAACAAACAATTTTCAAAAACCTCACAAAACCTTTCAACTAGCACCTCAATTGCTTCTAAAATGGTAATTATGCATGAATTCATGAAATTTTTTAAAAATAACTCACTTTAGTTCACTTTAACCACTTTTGGACTTACAAGAATAAGATTCAACATATTTTCACAAAAACATCATCATGCCACAAAAATTTAAGCACAATCTCCATAAAAGTCTCATCAACAACACTTCACAAAGCTATCACAATCTCCACAAAAGCATCATCAACAACACTTCACAAAAATATCACAATCTTCACAAAAGCATCATCAACAACACTTCACAAAAATATAAAATCAAATCAACACTCCCCAACTTAAAATGTCATTGTCCTCAATGACCCACAACTACAAACATCCTCCCCAACTTAGCATCAAATGATCTCAAATGGCAATATGATCAATAACATTAAAAGCGTCCAACATATTTGAGAAACAAGAAATCTAACAATAACAGCATATAAGGTGGAGAGATGCAACCTGAGGAACCATGATGGGGTTGTCACCAACGGAGTTCGTGGAGCATGCGTAAGCGAAGCCTTGGACTAGTTAATGAGTTTCCAAACATGACAATTCCTGCAAAGACAAAAACAACAAAAACATAAAAGCAATAAAAACATATTTAAAAATGTGGGTTGCCTCCCACTAGTGCTAAGTTTTAAGTCTTCAGCCAGACTGAATGCAAACATCAAGTTCAAGGTGGTTGAAATGTTGGCAGTGCCTTACATGACCCTCGCCATTCAGCAACAAGTAGGGTATCATGAGGTCCCAAGAAGGCATATTTGAATTTAATACGCCATTTCCATGACAGGGTATCATGAGGTCCCAAGAAGGCATATTTGAATTTAATACGCCATTTCCATGTGCACAAGTCTTTTAAGAACTTGGCATAGGCAGGTATGAGCTTAATGGCATCTAAAAGTGGAATACCAATCAGCCATTGTCTAAACAACTCAACCATTTCCTCCATCCTAGTAGTTTTCTTAAAGTCGGATGCATTATTCGACTCTAGGGATTGAGGACAAGGTTCTATCGGCATGTCAAATTCAGGGGATGGTTCTTTCTCCCCAACTTCCTCGTTTTCATGTCTTGGCACACCTAACTCTATGGTTGGTTCTCTTTCACTCCTCTCGGTTTGGTTTCCTTCTAAGCTCTCTTTCTCTCCAAACTCAGCATATAATTCCCTCTCAAACCTAGCTTGTTCATGACACCTCATTTGGTGAGGTGTACCATTAGGATTATCTACAACTTGACTCGGCAAATGGCATTCCTCTCTCTTATAAACCGCTTCAGCTATTTGACCTATTTGGGTCTCTAGCTTACTAATAGATTGGGAATGGGAATGTAATATCTGATAATGCTACTCTAAGTCATTGAACCTAGCATTAATGTCATCTTTTTGTTCCTACATGGTCTGGAGCATTTGAGCCATCATTGATTTCAGTGGATTGGGCTCGAGAGTGGGCTATTGGACGGGAGGTGGGATCCTAGGTTGGGCGGGTGGTTGGACCGAATACATGTCCCAATAATTGCCTTGTTGATTGGAAGAACTATATGGCATATTATGGGAGACATTCTGAGATTGTTCCTGCTTCCATCCAAAATTAGGATGGTTATGCCACTCACTATTAAATGTGTTTGAATACGGATCATTCCGTCTCTGGAAACCTTGTGCATCTTGCACTTGCTCCTCAAAAGTGTAGGGAGATGGTTCCTCAAATGTGTACTCAACAGCTAAAAGGTCTGAAGGCATAGAAAAGACATCCTAACTTGGCCAACTAGGAGGTGGTTGCCTAGAAGCTTGCCCTTGTATGGATATGAATGTGTCAAATTGATAGGCTAAAGACTCCAACTTGGAGTCTATATCATCCAAAGGAGAAAACTCATAAATGCCACCATTCCTAGGCGACCGCCCTATGATAGGAATCCTAGAAGCTAGATGGTTGTGCATGGGATACAGATTATCATCCATCCTAAGTGCTTTCTATTTTCAATCCAAGGGTACTAAAATTGGTTGATACGACTATCTACCAAGCATTCATCACAAGTGTACCAAAGGTTCCACCAACAATCCACAACATCAAAATTAAAAGAAAAAGAACTAAAAGCAAATTCAAAAACCACACATAAAGAAAAATAAAGCTAAATATGATAACACCCTTAAAAAAAAAAAAAAAAAAAATTCCACACAATCAACAATTAAAACAAACAGTCAAACAAAAAGAAATTATTACTAAATCAAAAACTAAATCCAATGAATAAAAACAAAATATGCAAAACTAATACAAACATGCAAACTAAATGAACACGAAACATGCAAATATCGCACAAACGATTAACAAGCACTAAAAAGAACTAAAGCTAAAAAGATAAGAAAATATCACAATCGGGTCACGCTTAAACTTTGAAGCACATGACGCACTGCAACGTTTCCCCAATTGCGATCTTCCTGCAACATAAAAACAAACACGAATGAAACTGTCCTAATGAAAATTAAAGAACATAGAAAAATTAGACTTAAAGTATTTACAAACCCAAATACACACAAAGTCAAAAGCACGTAGCTCCCCGGCAACGGCGCTAATATTTTGTTGGGACCGGTCGTCACGGTCACAAAATTAAACCTAAATACCATAGTTAGCGGTAAGCATGGTCGAATCCACAGAGAGCAAGACTAACGACCTAATGTATATTTGAGTTAACGAAAGAAAAATTGGCAAAATGATTGATTAAAACTTAGGAAACTAATTACTTGTAGGAAATTAAAAAGCATCAAATAAATTCTAACTAAAACATAATATTAAAAGCGTTGTCGTTACGGGTTCGGTTTGACTCAAGACCAACTCTCACAATTCCTCTCCTCGCTCTTCAATTTCCTAATCCTACAAGGCTAGGCAAATCAATAGAAATATCTCCCGACAATCTAGGCATAATCGTTAAAGACTATCATTGACTAACCGAAAAATGCTAAAGCCTTAAACACCACTAGTTGGTACAACGTTAACAAGTACAACCTATCAACTTGTATCATCCAATCAACTAATTACACAATAAATGCATTCCTAGTAGAAATGATATTAAACGCTACTACAACTTGATTGCAATCTGTACCGAAGCAATTTAAAGTCATAATCAACATTCAATGATCTCAAACCGACATTCAATTATGCGAAAAGTTATATATCAATAAACGTTCTCAATGGACATTATCAATTCAACACGTCGAGCATCAGAATAATATTAAAGCATCGCAAACAAACTGAAACGGAAAACAAATATAATCTGAATACAAGAAACTTAACCAAATGTCCAACATTCGGGCTCATCCAACTAGTCGAGAGCCGATGAGGAGATCAATGGAGTCAATCTCGATCTCGCCTATACCGTAACAGACAACCGGGAACTCAAAAGCTCATGGTGGTGATGACGGAGGCTGAAACAGTGGAAACAGAGCTGATCATGGCGGAGAGGAGGTAACCGACAGCGATATGATGCGAAGAAGGGGCGAAAACGACCCACGAAGCGCGCACTCGCGAGCGTTAATTTTTCGACGTGGTCTTCCAAAAAGGGGGCGGTGGCGAAATGGGATCCGAAGGTACCGATGGAAAGCTCTGGTGATGGGGAGTTCAGATCAGGTCCTGAGGAGGTGAGAAGTCACTGGAAATGAGCAGGATCTGGGTTGGAAGTTGAAGAGGCGCGGCGGCAAAATTGCGGATTCCGACGGTTTTTGTGGTGGCTGAAGCTTGGAAATGCTAGATCCGGCCGTGGGGGAGGGAGATCGACTCTTGGGGAGCTGAAACGTCACCGAAAAATGGCCAAATCTGGCCGGGAAGACGAAACATCGCGGCGGGAAGATGAAACTCACTGTGGCGTGCGTGTTTCACGGTGGTGATGAAGGGATGATGGTGACCGGAGCAAGGGGAAGCCGAAACGTCATCAGAAAAGGAGATGAAGGGTCGTCAGAGCTTGATCGGAGAAGGTGAAGAGTTTTGGTGGGCGGCAGCCACCCAATCTACGAACTTGCACTGGAGTTTTATACAAAATTTGGCAAATTTCCATTTGGTTCCTGCACGATTGAAAGATGACAAAATCAGCCCCTTGAAACATGACATTTTACCCCTTGAACAGCATAAATGAGACAAAATCACCCCTAATCCATAAACCACAACCTAATATCAACTCACACCATTTCCAAATTCATCCCAAATAGTAAGAAAAACTCAAAATATGATTTTTATACATAAATTCATAATTTCTCTTAATTGTCTCAATATAACTTCAATTCAATTACATATGTGATCTTTTTATCAATGAAATAGAGTCACTTTCATGACTCTAACAATAAATGAGCAGCAGATAAATGAATATATTAATGAAACATAAATCACTATTAATTCGTCGACTATAGAAAATTGGTTGGACCGATGTTTTTGAAATAGTAGGTGTACTTTTTAATAAAATAATATTAATTTTTTTAGGAATACCTTGAATAGCATTATTGTTAGATATTGGAAAAATTAGGTGAAATATATTTAATTCAAATAAGTAAACTGGCGAAACACAAGTTGAATGAAAAACTAAAATGTCATTAGTAATTTAATACATTATTCACCTAATTAATATAAAACCATCAACCAAATTAAAATAACAAATCACTTTAATATACAGTTTCATATTAATTAACTTTGGTAATGTTTATAAACATTATATCGTTCATTAAACTATAACAGTCTTACCATTGGTCTACTGATTGGATTGATACTTTATTATAATACAATTTGTTGAGCAAATTGTTATGCTAATATCAAATTGTAACCGTTGCATGAAACAATTGATTGATCAATCCAGTTATTGCAATTGTTTCTTTACTATTATGAATTTAACTCAATATATTTTATTGTTTCTTTTGAAATCATCCGAACAATTTTTTTTAATCAATATACTTATTTATTAGTATTTCTCAGTTGGTTTTCCAGATGTAATCATTTATTAAATCAATGAAATATTTCAAGTCAGTACATATCATCTAGGTTGGGTTTTTGATATTTTAGGGTTCTTCAATTGTTGTATTCATTTAATAGGACATGTCTATTTGTTTTCCATATGTTCGTTTTCTCTTCTTATTTAAGTTGTTCTCCAAACTGTATGCATATATAAGTATCAATCTCAACTTCTATTCGTATAACTTTCATATGTTTGTAGACTTTCTTTATCACTTTTACCTTTAATTGATTCGATAATGGCTGGAGAAAAAGCAAACTTGAAACGGATTTTGAGTGACATCGACCACAGTGTTACCAATATAAATATTGCGAAAACAAAAATTAGAGAAGGCATGCATTTGCTGGTCGAGGTCATGAATTCTATAATTGTTGTTGCTTTGGATCTCAAAGCAAAGGATACTTTGCTATCTGTAGATAAGGAGAGACTTGGAATGGGAAGGCGTCAAGAGAGAAGGTAATACAAATTTTGTGTAATATAAAACTAAATGAAAAATATTATAAATTCTCTTTCATTTGTTGACTTATTTATTTGGAATTCAACTTTATATTATCCTATTATTTTTATATATTATAGTTATAATGCAATTTGTATTTCTAGCATGTTTAAATATTTATTGAAATTCATTGTTTTTTTAAACCTGTTGGTGCGGCAATGGGTGACAGACAAAATGAGTTCAAACATATACTACCCAATGTTCGCAGCAACATAGAAAATCTAAATGGTACAAGAGAAAAATGCAACGATATGATTGATGCTTTGTTTGAAATTGTGGACGATGTTAAGCTTATTGTTGCAGATCTTAATACATGGGAGTATTTGGTCGATCTCAAAAAAGAAGAATCGGAAAGTTCTGATAAGATGAGTACAAAACCTGGACCTACACCATATGCTGAACCTTGATAAATATATAAAGCAATGCACACATGTATTTTGATATTAAAATATATTAAATAAATCTCTCTTCTCATATAAATTGTTTTTTTTGTTTTTTTGTTTTTTTTTGTTTACTCTTTGAAATTATTTTGTGTTGGTTAAACAATAGGTTCGCAATACGGCACTAACAGTATTTCAATATTTGCTGATACAATCCAAATTAATGTTCTTAAGAGTGTACCAGTCATTAACCAAATATAGTAGTTAGAATAGCTCCACACACAGTTTAGTAATAATATATTTAGGAATATTTTACAAATACAAACATATCTAATATATAAACATTCACAATAAAAAATAATGAAAATTAGTTTGTACCAGTCTTATCAGATGCGATGCATTAGAGATGAGGAATATCATACGAAACAGTAGTAGTAACAGGGTCTGTCTCTTTGTCTTGCATAATCAAATTATGTAAGAAACTAAAATCTTCATCTAGAAATCTCGACTTAAATGCATCACAACAGGCTTCTCAAGTGTTCAAGAACATGCGTGAGACAACATCAAAAGCTTATCTCTTTCCTTTTCAACTGCAACAAGGGTAGATTTCAGCTTGCTATTGCAGTCCAACAATTCTTTCTCATTTCTTTCAAGAACACCGTTTTATAACTTCGTATTTGAACATGATTGTTCAATAACTTATAATTTCTTCTTATTAATCTCCAACTCATTCAAAGCTTCTGCCAATTGTTTTTCTAAATCCATTTTTTCCGCTATGATTTTGGCCCTATGAACAACAAATCTTTTTTTATTTGTTTCCAAATTTGCAATGACCTTATCGGAGACTAGCCATCGCCTCCTGATTTCCAAATAAGCCATAAATCCCTGCCCCACAAACATGTCAACAACAACAACAATACTATACAAAAATTTAATAAACTAAAAATAAACCAAATTTATCAGTTTTAAATCATAGAATTGATCTCATCTGATGTAAGTTCTTCAAGATCTTTGTAGACATTGTCTTTAAACTATTGGGAGGAATTGAAACTCGAACTTCCTCATCACACACTTTTTTACGCTTGCTTCTCCTAATCAATGATAACTCTTCTATATCTTCATCTTTATCTTCGATTTCGAATGCAGATGGTCTTGGAGAAATAGGGCCTATCAATTTTGGCGTAGAAGTTGATATTGAAGTTGTTGAATTTGGGGAAGCTTTTTCGAGATCCACTTTAACCCAAAAAAAAAAAAAAAAAAAGCTATAGAAGAAACAGTTAATAAATAAATGAAAACCGATCATATAAAAAATTGCAATACCTCTTTTGAATTGAAGAATTAAGTATTTCTCCAACATATCGAAAACATCAAATGTTTGTTGATCATGAATAAAATTCTCCAATGTCTTGATGCTAGGTTTGTTCACATCTATTTTACCGAAATTGTTGTGGGGTATTGTAGCTTTTGTCCATTTAGTGGGTAATCCACCCCATCCTTTTTTGCAACCCAATAAAAAATATCTAACATTCCATCCTCACACTTTACTGGACAATCCTGTTAACAATACTCGCCCCTTTCTACCCTTGATAAAATAAAACGGACTATTCGACCTCTTTTTCAGTATATAAAAGTAGTTAAAAATATAAAACATGGTTAGAATATCATGCATCAAACATAAAGCTTCAAAATCCAAAACTATTTTCCAGGCATTGGGATGGAGCTGGCTGGGTTTAACATTATAAGAAATCATAACTTCTTTGACAAAAGAAGAGAAAGGAGGAGCAAGACCACACCACAAAAAAGTTTCAAAAAATGTAAAAAACCTAGGCGGGGGCTTTGAATTTATAAAAAATTTAAAACCATCGCATGGCAACAAATCAAAATCGTTGGGGATATTGTAATCTTTTCGGAATTCCAAAAGATCCTCACAAGTAACTGTGCTAGGAATTTCTATAATCGACATGATCAGACATAAAAATGAAATATAAATAAAACCCAATGGGAAAAACTAAACTTACCCACAAATTGTTTGTTAATGTAGGTAAAAGCAGAGTTGAACAGCAATGTGAGCCGGTAAAAACAATCTATGGCAATGGAATTTTAGTTGTGATAGATTTGTAAACGATCAACTGTTGCACCAAGTCTCATACACATTCAAATACAAATATTACAAAGATTCAACCACTGTCAACACTGCTCTTAGAGTTTCTGCTTTCTAGATATGCATGCACGGTATTATATATAGACTAGAGGTTAACAACCCAAGAGATTCAACTAACTGAATAAGCTAATACCAATGATTAGATAGTTATAAAGACACAAAATAAGCATGCATGATGACTGGATGTAATTCTTTGATTCAAATACGATAATGGGCTATTTGGCGGGGTTCTCCTTTACCATAATCAACAAAGCTATAATTCCAATTACCCTGTTATTTCCCATACACAATTGACTGAGCCAAAAAAGAGGGCTAAATTTTTTTAAAAGCAGTTACAAGTTGAATTTTCTTCCTTATGTTGTTACACACAACTGTCTGTCCTTGGTTGCTTCATTAAACTACATATAAAAGGAGTTAACTTTTAATTCTATGTCCAACTTCAACATCCAATTCCTCCCTCAAATCTTCTCCCCCTAAGTTGCAAACGGCATACAAATAAGGCACTAATTCCAGCAAAAATCAATTATCCTTCGTCTGAATTTGAACCTTCATACTCTCAACTATAATTCTACTATTTTTTAGAGGTCCTTTAAGATCTCCCACACCACATTTGCATCAACTTTCAACTTGAGATTAATGGCTCGTTTTTTAGAAGAGAAAAGATTTAATTAACAAAGGATTTCTTTCACAGTCCTAGAAGTATTCTTGTTTTGTAAATATTTTTTTCAGGAAGTTTTATTCTAGAAATTGGTTTCCTTATAGCTATCCTTATAGGTTTTTTTATCACGGGCAGATTTATTCTAGAAAATAATACAGATTGTATAAGTAATGTTGTTACTAAGAGAAACAAATCCTTGCACCTACAAAGAGTAATACTACATATACAACATTATGTGGTAAAATATGATTGATTGATTAATGTAATTCAGTTTGTTGATACATACAAAAGCTTTTGAAGTACAACTCTGATTACAAAGTCAACAAAAAAAATGCCCGTAATCCCTAATTTGCTTTTAAAGACGATGAACATGTTAAATGGCAACGTTTTAATCAAGCGAAAAATGTCCAACTCTGGACATAATTACACCTGATAAAAAACTTATTGTAGTCGTTTAAAACAGTAACAAAATATTTAATAATTTAACAACTATAATTAATAATGAACTTCATGGTTTCATTATTGTTTAAGAAAAAATATAAACATTTTAAAATATAAAGTTATATTGAACTATTAATTTCCTAATGATTTATTTTGTAAAATTTAATTTCCTCATTAATACATTGGTCTTAATAAATTGTAATTGAGATGAATCTGATCCTATAAATAAATGCTGATGTAAAATTCATGGCATTTATAAATACATATATAAATAGTTATGTGAATTTCAGAGGACTCATACATTGTATATGTTATAGAATATTGTGTTTGACTGATTATTGAAATTATATATATATATTATATTGGTGGGGATTGGTTAAGACCACTTTGGTTTTGGGTTACCCATTTAATGTGCAACGGAATATTACCAAGTTGATTAAAAGATTTCCAGCTTTAACCACAACAAACATAAGTGCAGAAAGTAAAGAACACAACCATATACATGGTTTGGCTAATCCACTTTTAGCCTACATTCATGGGACCTTGTCCAGATCGAAGAAATCCACTAAGTTAAAAACATATTACAAGATATAGTTCAAAGCTTATCTAAGTTACAGTAAAAAGAACTCCCTGTTCAACTTTACACTTAGCACCACACTTTGAATCCTTAACAAGTAGCAACTCCTTGGAGCTTCCTCACGCCGGGAACACACCCAAAAACAACTTGTAAACCACCAAGCTTCAAGCACCAATGCCACGCACCAGCATCAGCAAATGAACCATGTTCCAAGAGCCATCAAGTCTTTGTTTGATATGGTGAGGTTTTGGCACAAAATGGAAAATAAACCTTGAACCTTAAGAGAAGGAATACTCTAAGAAATTCAGAGTAAGATGAAATAAAAGATCAAAAGGTTAGATACATTTATGCAAGAAAGAGTATTATATAATGAAAGTTTTCTTGCTCAACAAAACAGTGCCACATCAGCCAACAAGGGGTTGACCCATGTTTGTCCAAATAAAGAAAGTATTACTTCTTTTGGTTTGGACCAAAAAACAAATTGGGAAAGATAACTTTGTTCCCTAGGACCACTTAAGGAAAAAATGACACGTGTAAAAAGGTCCTAAATATCAAGAGACAAAGATAAACATGATCTTTTTCTCTTTATCAGGCATGCAACTCGTGTTCGGGTTGCAAAAAGTCTGAAGCGAGAGTGTAAGCACAGACCATTGTGCACACTCACCACTCACTCGAGATGAAACAAGCCAAGACAGATGTCTAGCAAATTGTGTGCACTAAGAATTGATGTGCACACACACAATAGATGATACAAGCTAAATAAAAGAATTGGCAGCAAGTGTGCACACATAACTGTTGTACACACACACACAATTCATAAGTTTGACAAAAATAAATATTATATATATATATAGAGAGAGAGAGAGAGAGAGAGAGAGAGTTATCTGAATCTTAGACTACTATTATCTTATGTATGGCGTATGTTAGAGTCATGAAAGTGACTCTATTTTGGTGATAAAAATACCCCATGTGTGATTAAATTGAAGTATATTGAGATAATTAAAGAATTTATGAATTTATTCACGAAAATCGCTTCCTAATATTTTTCTTATGAATTTAACGTGTTTGGAATGATTTTGGAAAGTATATGAGTTGATATTAGGTTGTGTTTTATGGATTAAGGGTGATTTTGCCTCATTTATGCTGTTTAAGGGGTAAAATGTCATGTTTTAAGGGGCTAATTTTGTCACTTTTCAATTATGTAGGGACCAAACTGATATTTTACAATTTGTTCTATAAAAGAAAAATGCAGTTCGCGTTTTCCAGAGGGACTGTTCATCATCTTTTCCTACGACCCTTCGTCTTCCATTTTCGGCGACCTCCGGCGACTCTTCGGCTTCCTTGCGCACAGATCGTCGTCATCCCATCGTCCCGGACCACCACCGCGAATCACGGAAGCAGCCGCGGTGTTTCATCTTCCACCACCGCGACTCTTCGTCTTCCAGGCCAGTTTTGGCCGTTTTTCGACGTCTCAGCTCCCTAAGGGTCGATCTCCCTTCCCCACGGCCGGATCTACACTTCCCTAGTTTCAGCCGCCGCAAAAACCATTGGAATCCGCGATTTTGCCATCGCGCCTCTTCATCTTCCAGGCCAGATCCTGCTCATTTTCGGTGACTTCTCACCTCCCCGAGACCTGATCTGAACTCCCCATCACCAGAGCTTTCCATCGGTACCTTTGGATCCCATTTCCGCCACCGTTTTCCAGAGACATGCAGGAAAATTAACGTTTTCCGGCAAAGTGCGGCTGTTCGTATTCCAGGCTGTCCGTTGGTCGTTTTTGCCCCTTGTTCGCATCATATCGCTGTCGGTTACCTCCTCTCCGCCATGGTCAGCTCCGTTTCCACCTTTCGGCCTCCGTCATCACCACCATGAGCGGCTAAGCTCCCGGTTGTCTGTTACGGCATAGGCGAGATCGGGATTGACTCCACGACTCTCCTCATCAGCTCTCGACTAGTTGGATGAGCCCGATTATAGGACATTTGGTAGTATTGTGCTTCGGATTATATTTGTTTTCGTTTCATGATTGATTTCGATACTTTAATATGATTTGAGCATAACTTGTGATGAATATTGTTGTCCATTATGATTTAATGTTTTCATAGAACTTGCTGAATGATAAACGTTGGTTTGGAATAATTAAATGATGAATATTGCTTTTCATTACTTCGCATCCATTGTAATTGAGTTGTGTTCGGATTTAATTTAATTTCTACTATTGTTGCGTTTATTGTGAAGTTGGTTGATTGGATATTACGTGTTGACAAATTGTATTTGTTAATCGCGTACCAACTAGTGGTATTGCCTTGTAGCGTTTATCAACGTTCAATGATAGTCTTTAACCAATCGAACTTGAGTGATCGGGTGAGACAGGATAGATTATACCTAGAGTTTCGGGAAGCCATTTCATTGATTTACCTTGCCTTGTAGGTTTAGGGGATCGTAGAGGGTGGAGGAGAATTGTGTGAGTTGGTCTCGTGTCGAACCAAAACCGTAATGGCAACATTTTTATTATAAAGTCTTTATTTGTTTTAATTTCACTATTTCATTATTTGCATTTAGTCTATTTAGTTTCATTAATCCATTGCCAATTTCATTTCCGCTACTTAAAATACATTAGGTTGTTAGTCTTGCTCCCTGTGGATTCGATCCTGCTTACCGCTAACTACAGTATTTAGGTTTAATTTTTAGACCGTGATGATCGGTCTAACAAAATTTTGGCGCCGTTGCCGGGGAGCAACGTGCTTTTGACTTTATGTGTTTGGGTAGTTATTAGTTTTTATTCTAGGTTTATTTTAGTCTTTGTCGTTTTGTTTGTGTTATTTTCTTTGTTGTGATTACTTTGTTTGGGTGAATTGTTTAATTTTTGTGTTCCATTTAGTTTGTCTCTTTGCATTGTTAGTTAATTATTTTCTTTTTAGGTTGTTTGCGTGATTTCATTTTTACTTTGTTTTATTTTATTTTCATTGGAATAGTTTCATTTGTGTTTGTTTTTGTTTTGCAGGAAAATTGCAATTGGGAAAATGCTTCAGCGTGTCGTGAGCATTGAAGATCCTGCACGTCCCGATTGTGAAATTCTCTTAACCTTTGATTTTTCTTTTATTCCTAGGATTTAATTTTTGTCCTTAGTATTAAAATAGGTTGCATTGATAAATTTAGTTTTGATTAAACATTTTGTTGTGTGAAATTTCATTGAGTATAGTTTCGTTAGATTTTAGATTTGTTTTAGTTTTGTTTCGTGTGCTTAGTAAAATTTGTTTCTTAGGTTTTGCATTTAGTTAATTTTCTTTGACATTGTTGCTGCGTTGCTTGTTGAGCCTTTTGTGTGTTTGGTTGGTGAATGCAAACTAGAAGGTCTTTTAACGAAGAGTTATTACCTTTGAATCTTGAAATTGAACGCACTTGTAAGAAGAATAGAAAACAAGCACATAGGATGGCTGACCAGGATGAACCCGCACATGTGCCCCTTAGCCAACATTTCGCACCCACCACCTACACTTCAGCCTCATGTATCCATATACCCCAATGTCTAGACACAACACTATGAGATCAAAACTAGTGTCATCCAATTGTTGCCAAATTATTATGGGAATTTAAATGAGGAGCCATACAAACACTTAGATGAATTTTTAGAGGTTTGCTCCACAGTTAGACTTCAACATGTGAATGAAGATGTCGTGCGCTTAATTTTGTTCCTATTTTCACTTAAGGATCGAGCCAAACAGTGGCTCAATTCTCTGGCAGCAGGGCCTATTATCTCTTGGACCCAAATGCAAGAAGGATTCCTAAAAAAGTATTATCCCATTGGTAAAACCAACAGCATACGACGAGCCATTACTAGTTTCGCTCAACTTGATGGCGAGAAATTTTATGAGAGTTGGGAACGTTTGAAGGAAATGCTTAGGAAGTGTCCCCATCATGCAGTCCCTAGGTGGCAATTATGTAACAACTACTGAAAACTAGTACAATGCATGCATAATTACAATATAAAATTGGGCCCCAAAATTTTCTTTTCATTATAAAACATATGTCTTTTATACACAAAGATTACTGTTTACAAAAATGCATTTTAAAAGACCAAACAGGGGAAACAGTGTAGCTATTCCTCTTCGCTTGCCGACGCCCCTCCGACTGCATCGTCACCTAGAACCTGCATCCACAAAGGAAAATAACGGGGTTGAGCACAAAATAATGCTCAGTAAGTAAAACTCTCTCTCTGTCATGTCCCTGTATGAATAACTCTTAATTCTTTCCTTATACTATTTCTGATTCTATTTCTGTTTCTAATAACATCATGGCCTCATCTTACCGGAGGTACGGCCGGATGGCGTTCACACAGCACCATCTCACTCTCTATGGCTATCGGGTGGAATTCACACAGTACCAACCCGTTCTTAGTGACTACCGAGTGAGGATCACAAAGCACCAACTCGGTTCCTCCTAACTATCGGGTGGAGATCACCTAGCACCTACCCGTTCCTCATGAATTTAGGGTAACGATCACCAAGCATTTACCCGTCTCTAGTCACTATCGGGTGATGGTCACAAAGCATCAACCCACTTCTACTAAATGTCGGATGATGATCACAAAGCATCAACCCACTTATCTAATAACTAACCGGGTAGTGGTCACAAAGCATCTACCCATTTCTACTACTCATCGGGTGACGATCACAAAGCATCGACCCTTCTCTAAGGGCTATTCGGGTGGTGATCACAAAGCATCAACCCGATTCCCATAACTATCGGGTGATGATCACAAAGCATCGACCCATCTATTCTCCTCTTCTAATTCACTATATTCTAGCATTTTGCATTCTCTCTACTCTTAGAGTAGTTGCATCCACCAAGCTCTCTACTCATAGGGTAATTGCATACACAATTTTCCTACCCTTTCTTAGGTCACTTTTCAATGCACAATTAGTGCCTATGGATGGTTCATCACCACTAATGCACTTATGAAATGCCAACATGCAATGTTGCAAGAATTAAGGTTCATTACTCACACTCAAACCTCTATTAGGCATTTCATCAAACAACTCATGTGCACTATAAAACTCTATTATAGCAATGATTCTAACCCTTTTTCTAACCATCCAAAATGGGGAAAAACCCCTTCACATAGCCACAAAACCTGTCAAACAAAACACTTCTAAAAAGGGATCCATAACACCCCTTCAATTCCATCTCAAACTACCTTGCCAACCCAACAACCCATTTCTCATATTTGCAATATGTAAGCATTCTTGAGGCATAGAAATCTCTATTAAGACCTCCATACATGGCATATTACATGTACATCACATACATATATCATGTCTATCAAAACCCTAATCAAGAAATTTCATAAATCTCAACTTGGGTTGGGTTTTACTTACCTTGTTATGGAGAGACTTCACCAACTCTTCCTTTCACTTGTTTAGCTTGACTTTTCCTCTAATCTTAACCAAAAGAATGAAAACCCTCAAACTTCAATATTACCAAAAACCAACTTAAATAAGAGCAAAGGAAGCAACAACAACTACGTACCTCAAGTGGGGCGTTACAAATTAGTTCGTAGTTTCTATGACGGACTGACCGAGAGGCATAGGAATATGGTAGACGCCTCTTGTGGAGGAACATTTATGCACAAGGACGAGAATGAGTTATGGCAACTCTTCGAGACCTTAAGTGAAAATTCAATGCACCACATTTCTGCGTCTAGAATGCCTATCTCAAGGCAGCCATCCAAGAAGGGTGGCCTGTATGAGGTGTCACTTGGCCTTAGATGACATTAGTTCCGGTTTAGAGGTGTTGGCCCACCGATTTGACCAGTTTGTATCTATACAAGGGCAACCCTCTACACAATCATCTCAGAAGGCGAACCAGGATGTTTTTGCCATGCACTCCACTCTTGACCATCCGGTTGAGGAACCTGCCCGTGACTCTTTTGAGGAGCAAGTGCAAGTTGCACAAGGCTTATAGAGACGGAGCGATCCGTACTCGAACACATACAATCCTGGGTGGCGTAACCACCCTAATTTTTCATGGAAGCCACAACCACCTCAGAATGTCCCTAATAATATGCCATACAGGAACAATCCTTCCAATAAGTAAGGCAATTATAGGGAGCAACCTTCAATCCAACCACCCATCCAACCTAGGTTCCCACCTCCCGTTCAGCAGCCTACTCCAGTGTCTAGTTCACTAGAATCAATGATGGCTCAAATGCTTCAAACCATGCAGGAACAAAAAGCCGACATGAATGCTAGGTTCCAGGATTTAGAGCAGAATACACAACTTCTACATTCCCATTCCCAATCCATTAGTAAGCTAGAGACCCAGATTGGTCAAATAGCCAAGCAAGACAGTACATGGAGGGAACAAGGCCAATTGTCTCGTCAAGTCATTGGTAACCCTAGTGGTTTTTCTCAGCAGAGAGGGTTTTCCGAACAAGCTAAGGCCGTGATGACTCTTCGGAGTGGCCGAGAGCTAATTAGGCCTGAGAGGGAAGTAAAAGTCTAGGGTAGAGAAGAGGAAAGTCTAGGTAGAGACCAAGCCAAAGAGAGTGAGAGTGAGCCTCTTGTTGAGTTAAGTGTTCAGAGACTGGGTAAGGAAAAAGTTGGGGAGAATGAACCATCCCCTGCATCGTACATACCGAGAGCACCCTTTCCTCAGTGCTTAGAGTCCCCAAATGTTCCCACTACTAGGAAAAGCGCTAGGATGGATGAAATGATTGAGTTGTTTAAGCAAGTGCAGATTAACATTCCACTCTTAGATGTCATTAAGCAAGTACCTGCTTATGCCAAATTCCTCAAAGACTTGTGCACGCAAAAGAGGAAAATGAAATCTCACACACCTAAGATTGTACATTTACCGGAAAATGTAAGTGTGGTTGTCTCAAACCGCATTCCCCCGAAGTTAAAGGATCTTGGAGCTCCTATTATTTCTTGTGTGATAGGTAATGTCACGATTGATAGAGCACTCTTAGACTTAAGGGGCGAGCGTGAACTTATTACCCACTTCCGTGTATGAACAGTTTAACTTAGGTGAGCTCAAGTCGATTGAAGTCATACTACAGTTAGCTGACCGATCGGTCAAAATGCCTAGGGGCCTAATTGAGGACGTGTTAGTTAAGGTTGAGGAACTATATTTTCCAGTGGATTTTCTTGTCTTAGACATAGAGTATACGAGTAGTGGAAGTATGCCACCGATTATTTTAGGGAGACCTTTTCTAGCAACGGCAAATGCTTGCATTAACTGTAGATCTGGAGAGATGGAAGTGTCTTTTGGGAATAGGAAATTGAGACTGAATGTGTTTAATGCTGGGTTAGGACCAATGCGTGAGGACGATAACGAGTGTTTCATGGTTGATGCTATTGACAGTCTAGTGGAGGCTCACGCCCTACAGATGTTATGTGATGATGCAATTTACACTCTTATGAATCCATTTGTTGAGGAGATATCTAGCTTGAGTGTCGTGTCTGAGATTCAGGAGGTTAGTGCGTATATAGCTAGGTTGCCCACTCTAGAGCGTCGACCTTGGAACATCAAGTATGAAACCTTACCACCTTTGTCTAAGACAACACAACCGAGGTCAATTGAGTCTCCACCAGTCTTAGAGTTGAAAGCCTTGCTTGATACTCTAAAGTATGTTTTCCTAGGACCCAACAAGACCTTACCTGTGATCATTGCTGCCAACTTAGATAGTGAGCAAGAGGAGAGATTAGTGGCGGTCTTGACAGCACATAAGGAAGCAATCGGTTGGTCGGTAGCCTATTTGCGAGGGATTAGCCCTTCTTTGTGCATGCATCGCATATTTTGTGAGGAGAATGTTAAACCGGTGCATGAAGCTCAAAGAAGGTTAAACCCGAACATGAAGGAGGTGGTGAAGAAAGAGGTGATCAAATGACTTGATGCAGGTATCATTTACCCTATATCCGACAGCCAATGGGTGAGTCCAACCCATGTTGTACCTAAGAAGAGTGGCCTCACCATTGTTGAAAATGAAAAAGGTAAGCGAATTCCTACCCATACTCCCACAGGATGGAGAGTTTGCATTGACTATAGGAAGCTCAACTTAGCCACTAGGAAAGATCATTTCCCGCTCCCATTTATTGACCAAATCCTAGAAAAACTTGCAGGGCAAGCTTTTTATTATTTTCTGGATGGCTATTCCGGATATAACCAAGTACCAGTTGCCCCCAAAGACCAAGAAAAGACCATGTTCACATGTCCTTTTGGCACGTTTGCCTTTCGTCGCATGCCCTTCGGGTTGTGCAATGCACCGGCAACGTTTCAAAGGTGCATGTTATCGATATTTTCTAACATGGTGGGTCAATTCCTTGAAGTCTTCATGGATGATTTTTCTGTATTTGGTACATCTTTTGATGATTGTCTCGAAAAACTTGAGTTGGTGTTAAAACGTTGCAAAGAGACAAATCTTGTTCTTAGTTGGGAAAAGAGTCATTTCATGGTTCAAGAGGGAATTGTCTTAGGTCATGTAGTTTCCAAGGAGGGGATATCAGTGGATAAGGCAAAGGTAGAGTTGATTTCTCAACTACCACCGCCTTCGTCGGTCAAACAAATTAGATCTTTCCTAGGCCATGCAGGATTTTATAGGCGTTTCATCCAGAATTTTAGCAAGATCTCCAAGCCTTTGTGTGATTTGCTTGCTAAAGATGTGCCATTTGTTTTTTATGACTCTTGTATGATTGCCTTTACCATTTTGAAGGAAGCGTTGACCACAGCACCTATCATGCAACCTCCTGATTGGAATCTACCTTTTGAAGTGATGTGTGACGCGTCGGACTATGCCATTGGTGCAGTCCTTGGCCAACGGGGGAATAAAAAGCCCATTGTGATCTACTATGCAAGCAAGACCCTCTCCGATGCTCAATGTAATTACACCACCATAGAGAAAGAGTTGCTTGCAATAGTGTTTTCCCTTGATAAGTTCCGGTCTTATCTTCTTGGGTCTAGGATAGTTGTCTTTACAGACCACATTGCAGTTAGGTATTTGTTAGCCAAGAAAGACACTAAGCCTACACTAATTCGATGGATTTTGTTGTTGCAAGAGTTTGATCTAGAAATCAAAGATAAAAAGGGTAGTGATAATGTGGTCGCTGACCACTTGTCTAGACTCTTTACAGAGTTTGTCCCTGGTCAATGTTTGAATGAATCTTTCCCGGATGAGCAATTGTTTGCGATATCCCAATCCAAAGCACTTTGGTATGCCCATATAGTCAATTACTTGGCCGTAGGACAATTACCATTAGGGTGGACCAAAACTCAGAAAGATCATTTCTTTGCAACCATCAAGCATTATTTTTTGGGAAGACCCGGACCTTTTCAGGGTGTGTGCAGACCAGATAGTTAGGAGATGTATTCCTGACCACGAGTTTAGTAGTGTACTTGCATTTTGTCATTTTTATCCTTGTGGTGGTCATTATAGTGGCAAGAGGACCGCTTTAAAGGTCCTCCAGTGTGGTTTCTATTGGCCCTCTCTATTTTGTGATGCATTCTCTTATTGTTGTGCTTGTACTTCATGTCAAAAAGTAGGGAATATTGGTAGACGAGATATGATGCCCCTGAATCCTATTTTGATTGTGGAAGTGTTTGATGTGTGGGGTATTGATTTCATGGGTCCATTTCCCTCATCTTTTGGCTTTGAATATATCTTGCTTGCAGTTGATTATGTGTCTAAATGGGTAGAAGCCATTGCCACTAGGACCAATGATCATAAGGTGGTCGTCAACTTTGTTCAATCGCACATCTTTAGCCATTTCGGTCATCCGCGCGCCATTATCAGTGATGGTGGCTCACATTTCACCAATAGGCACTTTGGCTCACTATTGAAAAAGTACTCAATCACCCATCGAGTTGCCATACCTTATCACCCTCAAACTAGTGGACAAGTGGAATGTGCTAATAGGGAAATTAAGACTATCTTAGAGAAAATGGTACGGCCCGATCGTAAGGATTGGTCAATGCGTCTGAATGATGCACTTTGGGCCTATCGAACCGCATATCGTACCCCTATTGGCATGTCCCCTTATCGGTTAGTTTTTGGGAAAGCATGCCATTTACCTATAGAACTTGAACATAGAGCATATTGGGCCATAAGGAAATTCAATTTTGATATGACCATGGCCGGTGACCATAGGAAACTCCAACTTTCAGAGTTAGATGAGCTAAGACATGAAGCTTATGAGAACTCTCGCATCTCTAAAGAGAAAACTAAAGCTTTTCACGATAAACACATTGTTAGGAAGTCATTCTCTCCTAATAAAAAAGTGTGGCTCTTTAACTCTAAGCTTCGCCTCTTTCCGAGGAAGCTTCGGTCGCGATGGGATGGCCCATTTTATTGTTCTTAATGTTTTCCCTCACTGAGTCAAGTTGAAATCCAAACCCAAAAACGGGACAAGTTTTTAAGGTGAATGGCCAAAGACTTAAACCTTATGTCGATGGCATTATTGATGGAGAGGTGATTGAGGAGTGTTCTTTATTAGAACCATATTAGCCATGTCAATGCACGTCTGGCTGAAGACTTTAAACTTAGCGCTTGTGGGAGGCAACCCACCTTTGTAAATATGTTTTTATTGCTTTTATGTTTTTGTTGTTTTTTGTCTTCGCAGGATTGTCATGTTTGGAAACTCATTAACTAGTCCAAGGCTACGCTTATGCATGCTCCACAAACTCTGTTGATGACAACCCCACCATTGTTCCTCAGGTTGTATCTCTCCACCTTACATGCTATTATTGTTAGATTTCTTGTTTCTCAAATATGTTGGAGGATTTTAATGTTATTGATCATATTGCCATTTGAGATCATTTGATGCTAAGTTGGGGAGGATATTTGTAGTTGTGGGTCATTGAGGACAATGATATTTTAAGTTGGGGAGTGTTGATTTGATTTTATATTTTTGTGAAGTGTTGTTGATGATGCTTTTGTGGAGATTGTGATAGCTTTGTGAAGTGTTGTTGATAAGACTTTTGTGGAGATTGTGATGTTTTTGTGAAGTGTTGTTGATGATGCTTTTGTGGAGATTGTGCTTAAATTTTTGTGGCATGATGATGTTTTTGTTG
The DNA here is from genome assembly GCA_026225825.1 of Pistacia integerrima. NCBI lineage: Eukaryota > Viridiplantae > Streptophyta > Magnoliopsida > Sapindales > Anacardiaceae > Pistacia > Pistacia integerrima. Next base: position 5,403,418 of record CM047739.1, on the reverse strand, counting down.
AAAATATGTTGAATCTTATTCTTGTAAGTCCAAAAGTGGTTAAAGTGAACTAAAGTGAGTTATTTTTAAAATTTTTCATGAATTCATGCATAATTACCATTTTAGAAGCAATTAAAGTGCTAGTTGAAAGGTTTTATGAGGTTTTTGAAAATTTTTTGTGCAACATGGTTTTAAACATTGAACTATTGGTTCTGTTTTGTGCTAGGTTTGTCCATAATTGTGGTTAGACACTGTTTTGTGTAAATGTCATGTGTTTTAGTGTTTATGCAAGTCTCCCACATACTTTACATGCCCATGGAGCAAATTTTCATTTATTATCTTGCGTGTGTTAAAAGTGCTTAAATGTTGCTTGATGATTTAGTTTTGATTTGTAGCCTAGTTGACTCGAGTGCGTACGCCCGAGGGGTGTTCTACACCTAATCCCCTAAAGCTATCTAGCTTGGGAGCGGTTGGCCTAAAGCTCGTTACATGGGTCCTCTAGAAAGCTTAATAAGTCATTATATAAATCATGAGCTTTATAAGAAATAAAGAAATAAAGTCTTGACTTGTAGCCTAGTTGGTTCGGGTGAATAAGTTCGAGGAGTGTTCTACACTTAGTGCCCTATAACCATCTGGTTTGGGAGTCATTGACCTAAAGCCCGTTACACGGACCTTCTAGAAAGCTTAAGAAGTTAAGACAAAATAAAATAAAATAAAAATAAAAAAAAGGGGTGATGAATGAAAAAGAAATTATATGTCAAAATCTTGTGTGGAAAATGAGCATTATGTTGCGTGTACATAAGTTGGGGAGTTTTGCATGACATTTTAACATTGTGATATGAATATGAAATGTGTGTTTGAGAAGCTTGAATAGAGATAGGCAAATCTTGACAGAAACTTTAGTTCTTTATTTACGATTGTGTTATTTACTTGTTATGTTCAAATTCTTCACTTTACCTTTTGATGAATGTCTTGGTTGTTGATGAATATGGTTGTGTATGGTTTTGTGAGAATGTTGAAAGAGTTCCTTTAACTTTACTCGATGACGAGCAAAGAGTAAGTTGGGGAGTGTGTTAGAGTCATGAAAGTGACTCTATTTTGGTGATAAAAATACCCCATGTGTGATTAAATTGAAGTATATTGAGATAATTAAAGAATTTATGAATTTATTCACGAAAATCGCTTCCTAATATTTTTCTTATGAATTTAACGTGTTTGGAATGATTTTGGAAAGTATATGAGTTGATATTAGGTTGTGTTTTATGGATTAAGGGTGATTTTGTCTCATTTATGCTGTTTAGGGGGTAAAATGTCATGTTTTAAGGGGCTGATTTTGTCACTTTTCAATTATGCAGGGACCAAACTGATATTTTATAATTTGTTCTATAAAAGAAAAATGCAGTTCGCGTTTTCCAGAGGGACTGTTCATCATCTTTTCCGACGACCCTTCGTCTTCCATTTCTGGCGACTCTTCGGCTTCCTCGTGCACAGATCGTCGTCATCCCATCGTCCCGGACCACCACCGCGAATCACGGCCGCGGCAGGGCATCTTCCACCACCGCGACTCTTCGCCTTCCGTGCCTTTTGGCCCGCCCCCGAGTAACGCCTCAGTTCCCTCCCCAAGGGTCGATCTCCTTCCCCACGGCCGGATCTACACTTCCCTAGCTTCAGCCGCCGCAAAAACCGTCAGAATCCGCGATTTTGCCGTCGCGCCTCTTCATCTTTCAGGCCAGATCCTGCTCATTTTCGATGACTTCTCACCTCCCCAGGACCTGATCTGAACTCCCCATCACCAGAGCTTTCCATTGGTACCTTCGGATCCCATTTCCGCCATCGTTTTCCGGAGACCCGTCGAAAAATTAATGTTTTCCTGCGAAGTGTGGTTGTTCGTATTCCGGGCTGTCCATTGGTCGTTTTCGCCCCTTCTTCGCATCATATCGCTGTCGGTTACCTCCTTTCCGCCATGGTCAGCTCTGTTTCCACCTTTCGGCCTCCGTCATCACCACCATGAGCGGCTAAGCTCCTGGTTGTCTATTACAGCATAGGCGAGATCGGGATTGACTCCACGACTCTCCTCATCAGCTCTCGACTAGTTGGATGAGCCCGATTATAGGACATTTGGTAGTATTGTGCTTCGGATTATATTTGTTTTCGTTTCATGATTGATTTCGATACTTTAATATGATTTGAGCATAACTTGTGATGAATATTGTTATCCATTATGATTTAATGTTTTCATAGAACTTGCTGAATGATAAACGTTGGTTTGGAATAATTAAATGATGAATATTGCTTTTCATTACTTCGCATCCATTGTAATTGAGTTGTGTTCGGATTTAATTTAATTTCTACTATTGTTGCGTTTATTGTGAAGTTGGTTGATTGGATATTACGTGTTGACAAATTGTATTTGTTAATCGCGTACCAACTAGTGGTATTGCCTCGTAGCGTTTATCGACATTCAATGATAGTCTTTAACCAATCGAACTTGAGTGATCGGGTGAGACAGGATAGATTATACCTAGAGTGTTGGGAAGCCATTTCATTGATTTACCTTGCCTTGTAGGTTTAGGGGATCGTAGAGGGTGGAGGAGAATTGTGTGAGTCGGTCTCGTGTCGAACCAAAACCGTAACGGCAACATTTTTATTATAAAGTCTTTATTTGTTTTAATTTCACTATTTCATTATTTGCATTTAGTCTATTTAGTTTCATTAATCCATTGCCAATTTCATTTCCGCTACTTAAAATACATTAGGTTGTTAGTCTTGCTCCCTGTGGATTCGATCCTGCTTACCGCTAACTACGGTATTTAGGTTTAATTTTTAGACCGTGACGATCGGTCTAACAGCGTATTTGATCTACTTTAAGATTTAGATTTTCTTTTTTTCTTTATATCGTACTGCTTTTGTTTTTTAAATAATTTATGCATAATAATATATATATATATATATACTTCTTACTAGTGTATTTCTCTTATAAATTTATTTTATTGTTCGTTAATGTAGATATATACAGTTGGATGAAACGATTGCTCCCTATAGTTACAGTATAGTTCCTATTAAAGGTAATAAATATATTCTTTTTGTGAACTATTTTTGTATAATTGTTAAATTGAATATTGATTGTGATATCAAATTCAAATCACTCAAGTTTTTTAATATAAGTGACTTTGGCGATCCTAATTTTTGGAAATATTTATATAAATTCTTGGAAAACCAATAAAGGACAAATTGAAAACTTCATGGTTCATCATAATTTTGCATTAGAATTGTAATCCATTAAGTTTTCCATGAGATCAAAATTTAATTGATGAACCATTTATTTATATATAATGGGCTTGTAAAATTGTGACGAGTCAACTAGAATATCATAACATAAGTATAATTGTAATATATGCAGGTATCTTTTTGGTTATAATGTCAGAGTCGAACGTATTCTCAGTTGTCAAACCAACAAATGGATGATATACTTTTGATAGACCATTGCCGAACCAACAATTTATTCATAGTTTTGTTGCCGAACCATTTTAATGCGTGGCTGTAACATATGAAGCTCTGTTTCGGTTCAAATCTTGCTGCAAAACCATAATATTCTATGCTATAAAGTTATAATAAAACATTTATCGATCCATAAATTTATATAAAAAATTGTAGTAAATCATTTGTTATCAATTTTTGCATACAATTATAATAATCTAGACTCGGCAAAGGTAAAAAAAAGAATGGAATTAATAAATATATTTTTTGTTTTGGTCAGGTACAAGATTGTAAGATGGTCTTACAGATCAAGATGCAGCAACTATACAGTCATATATTCAGGAATTATACTTGCAAGTGACTGAAAACTACAGATTGGTATATGATTCTGGAAAAATAAGTATCATTGATTTGAGAACAAAAGTATGCAAGGAGAATTGAAAATTGAGAATGTTTATATGGAACAAAAAAAGACCTAAATTTCCAAAGCCAATCAAAAGTCAATCTCCAAAAGGAAAAAAGGTATTTAATATTAGAACGTCATATAATTATTATCTAGAGAGTAAACAAGTTCAATTTATGTCTTTGTTGTGTTAGTTTGTTTTAGTTATCTATCAACCATAAATTGGTGTTTTGACATAAGAACTTCAGAGCAAAATGATCCATAATAAAGTTCTGAACGAAAGTTACTAGCTTCTTTGTTTTGGTATAGTCATACAATTATTTTGTATATTACATGGTTGTCAATACTTTTTTGATAGATATGAAATAGTTGTCAAGCGAATTAATTATTGTTTTTTTTAACGATATAATTTGTTGTGTAATATAGTCTCAATCATATTATTATTATTTTGAATTCCAGGCGAGGAATTTGAAAAGCAAAAACAATGTGTATCGAAGACAAAGAAAGATCCAATAATTTCTTTAAATGCTTCTATAAATATAAATGAGATACTTAATTACTGTTTTCGCCTTTTGGTTAAGTTTTTTGATGATATAATTTGTTGCATGATATAGTCGTAATTATATTATTATTATTTTGAAATCCGGATGAGAAATCTAAAAAGCAGAAACAATGTGTATCAAAGACAGAAAAGGGTTCAACAAGTTCTTCGAATGCTTTTGTAAATGTAAACGAGATATGCGAGGAAAATAGAACAGAGAGAATGTCTAAATTTAAAAGGAAGAGAGGTAAAAAAATATCATATTAGTGGTTACCTATGTTTTGTAGATTATCATTAGTTAAATTGGCTTACTAAATGTATGTTTTTAAGGTGTTTCTCCATGTGTAGAGCCTGATTCTAATATTCCAGTTATTGATGCAGAACAATACAATTGTGAGTTTTGAATTTGACAACATACATCTAAACATCCAGTTTGTTATATTTTAAAAACATAATATTATTTCATTGCATCGTGAAAATAAAGGTGTGGAACTTTGCCGAACCATTTTTAACATTGCAAGTGTTGTTGAATATCGTGATGATCTTTTTTTATTATTTTCATTTCTAGGTCACACATTGAAAAAAACAAAAGAAATCTTTATCAAAGACAAATAAAGGTTCAAAATCTCGCTCAACAGAAAGAGGTAACAAATGTCATATTGTTAGTTAGATATGTTTAAATGTTAACTCAAATGTTAAAGTTACTCAGATAAAAGAATGGCATCGTGACTTTCCAAATTAACAGAACACATCTAAGTATTAACTTTATTACTTTCTAAAAATGTCATGTTATTTCTTTGCACATTGGAAAAAGAGTCCTGGAACTTGGTGAACAATCTTACAAGTGCATTCATTGTGGATCAGTTATGTGGTACGAAGCGTGAATTGTTAAGAACCGACAGCCAATCATTCCTTTTGTTTTCATTATGTTGTATGTGTAAGAACAACATGCATGAAGAGTGGTGGAAATGAAGAATCAAAGCATGAAAGGATGGATTTCAAAAAGGGTTTTCAAACAAAGCTTGGAAAAGAGATTATACCTACTCCTTTGCTTTGGATTGATGAAGATCAGCCTCAAAATGATGAGATCTCCACACTTTAACACCACCTTGAGAGGGTTAGAGATTGGCCGTGGCTAGGGAGAGAGAGCTTTTAGTTTGTTTTGAGTGAACAAGTGAATAATGAACTAAAATGCAACCTTTTGCATTTATATATACTTGGGCAATTTTGCAATTATTTGTTTTTCACTTCCAAACCCAATAAAATCTTATTTTAAAAAGGGACCCCACGAATTTATTATGCTACCCTTTGAATAATCAATATTATTCAAGGGCCCATGTAAACTAAACTAGTTTACATTAACAACCCATAAATTTACCCTTTTACCCTTTAACTATTAAAAGGTTATTTTCGTTCATCTCATTAATCTTAACGCTTTAAGATATAATAATTAAATATCATTAATTATTGCTTGACCATTTTAACCCTTAAAATGTCACAAACAATTTTCTATATAACTATTACCATAGAAATCCCGTCATTACCCTCGGAAGGTGCTAGCCCTCTTTGGATAATCATTTCTCTCTCTCATCATTCTCTAACTTCTCAAGGCTATTGGTGTGACCATATAGGTCCATTGTGGATTAGTCGTAAGCCGGTTCTGGATAAATCCGAAAACCTGTTCAGAGGCCTAACGACTATGATAAACATCTAGCAATGTGTCATAGTCCCTAAACCACGATGAAGAAATACTTCATCGAACCCATTTCAGATCATACATACCATGCAGGTAAAGTCCCTCCATTGATATATCCCGATCGAGCACGGATTCATGGAACGTTCAAAATCCTAAACTCGATCTTCTACCGAATCGTCAATCAATATGTCCGGAACTCGTCATCACAAACTTGCTTTTGTATGACTAATAATAGACTCTGGCCAGAGATTCTGATTTTTGACATTTATTGATGTTCGCCTAGGAACTCGAATCCGAATGGAGTCAACGGTACTCCCGATCCTATATTTTCGAGTCAATGGATCCCCTCTTCACCATCGTTCGTTTCCGCATATGAACAACGCATGACCAAATAGGCTTTATTATACAAAACATGATTAGTCTCGTACTTATACACCATATGAACCATACGTATCCGTATCAGATCCGACTACAATGTCTCAGGTCAAAGGACTACATCGTGCACTGACATAACCAAACGATAAATCATTAACTATATGCTTTTCCAAGTGATTTGTCGTTACTCGGTCACGTTCGAAAAATAGTTCACCAACCGCTAATCCATGCAATGCCCCAGTGACATGACTATCATCGTCATCCGTACTTATATCAACTCATGATATCTTTCGGAAGCATCTGATATGCCTACTGTGCAATATAGTTGCCCAAATTATATTGCTTCCGTAGGGAACCCTTTTCAATAATTCATTTATCGATTAAATGAATCATCTGGACAGTTCATATACATATTATTTTAAATGCATGACTGAATAAAGGAAACAATTTATATATATGAATTGAAGAACTCTTTCTTCTATTATTTATAATATATAGATACAAGACAAAATGCTTTGAAACCGACAACACGAATGGTTTCTGGGGCATACACTAATATACACTAACAGTATGGATGGCTATGTTTGGTTACTGTTATTGAAAGAACCACCAGAACCATTAAAAGGTTTATTGGATGTGGCCAGTGGTAACAAGCGGATTAGTTTCAGAGGCAAGATAAGGATATACAATTCATTGTTCTCATTTACATCGATGGGAGGGCATGTTGACCATGAGATTAACCAAGGGGGTGGCCCATACGTTTTCAAACTTTGCGGGCAGAATTCCCACCGAATAGGATCGTTGCTTCCACCTGAAGGAAGGAAACCTCAATTTGCACAACTTTATATTTATGACACAGAGTATGAAACTAGTCACAGATTAAATTCTATATGAGGTAATATAGCCGATGGTATTGTTGACAGGGAATTAGTGTAGGAATTGCAATTGATGTTTGATGCGAACAATGAATTGGTTAAAAGTTTTCATTTTGTTAGGAATCATATGCATTGGAATGATATTAGAAATATGCATTTGTGGTTAAAAATGAAAAGGGAAAAAGATGGAAGACAATACAATTTGCCAACTGCATTTGAAATTGCAGGTTTAATTGTTGGTGACGTTGGAATTTTAGAAACTGGAAAAGATGTCATCGTTCATCAATCAAAAATAGATCTTCAAAGGATTTCTAATTTGCATCCAACCTTTATGGCATTAAGTTATCCAATATTATTCCCATATGGAGAAAATGGATATAGAATTGACATTAACCATAAGGAGTTCCCCGAAAAAAAGTCTTCAAAGAGAAACAGGCTAAGCATGGGAGAATATTATGCATTTTGATTGCAGTACAGATTGTATGAAGGGCATACTCTGCTCTGATGAGATCTAGTAGATTATTACAGCAATATACCGTGGATGCATATATGGCTGTTGAAGAAGAAATATTTCATTGGATTAGAAACAATCAGAAAAAAAATTGAGGAGTGATGTGTACAACAAATTGATGGATGCCATTTCAAAAGATGATGTTAATGCACAACATCTAGGAAAATCTACGTTGCTCCCTTCGTCTCACATTGGTAGTCCTCCATATCATGTTCAGAATTATCAAGATATTTTTCTGAATTTCACCTGTAATCCCAAATGGCCAAAGATACAATATCTACAAAATTGTATTGGACAATTTGATCAAGAAGGTAGAGTAATTGCAGTTTGTAGAGTTTTTGAGATCAAATTGCTTCAGCTGATGCGAGAGATAAAAAAAAAAAAAAAAAAGAATATTTTGGTGAAACAGTGGCAAATAAGTAATCTAATGAATAATATTTCTACTTTCTTTAAAAATTGTGGTTCATTGATAATTTATGATATGAAATTATAATATACCAACTATTGCTAAACATTTTATAATTTTTTTGTCAATTATCTACACTATCGAGTTCCAAAAGAGAGGCCTCCCACATGCTCATACATTGGTTTTTCTATATCCTAAATATAATAATCCTTCGGCATCCAAAATAGATGAAATAGTTTCTGCTGAAATACCAAATAAGGAAACTGATCTTGTTACCTTTGCAACTGTCGAGAATCACATGATCCACAGTCGGTATGGTGATGTTAACAAGAATTCACCATGCATGGAGAAAGGGAAATGTAAAAAAACATTTTCCAAAGAAATTTTTCAATCAAACATCTGTGGATGATGACGGATACCCAATGTATAGAAGACGAAATAATGGAGCATTTGTTGAGAAAAAGGGTATCAAACTGGATAACCGTTTTGCCACTCTTTATAATAGGAATCTTTTGGTTAAGTTTGATGCTCACATGAATATTGAAATATGTAATCAACATAGATCAATCAAGTATCTATTCAAGTATGTCAACAAAGGGCCGGACAGAATGACAGTTTCTATGGAAATTGAAAACAATTGTCAACAGAACAATCAATGCAAGATTTTACAGGAGAAAGATAAAATAAAGGCATTTCTAGTGGTATGTAGAAAATACATCAAATATAATGTTTTTATGTTTTTTGTTGATATTTGTTATAAACATGATATTAATTAATTCAATCAAAAACATTATAGATATATCTCTTCTATGGAAGCTTGCTAGAGGATATTTCAGTTTGACATTTATTATAGAGAACTGGCTGTTGAAAGATTGCCATTCCACTTAGAGAAGGAACAAACAATTATTTTTTTATCCAAATAAGTGTTTAGTTAAACTTTTGGAAAGCAAGGTTTTTACACAAACGAAATTGACTGAATGGATGAAGTGTAATCAATGATACCGTTCCGCAAGATTCATTGACTTATTCTGATTTTCCAAGCAAATGGGTTTGGAACAATACAGAAAGACAATGGTCCCCACAACAAAAATCAAGGTGTATTTTACAGTCCCAGGTAGTGGTGAGAAATATTATTTGCGAATGCTTCTCAACTTAATGAAAGGAGTAACATCATTTGAAAATATTGGAACTCTCAATGGAGAAATATTCAGTACATTCAAAGATGTGTGTTATGCATTAGGATTGTTGGATGATGATAAAGAGTGGAATGATTGCTTAGATGAAGCATCAACATTGTGTACCGGAAGGCAGTTAAGACAACTCTTTAATTGTAACTATTCTTGTATATAATGAATTGGTGAGTCCTAGAGACTTGTGGAGAGCAAATGCAGAATGCCTGTCTAAAGATATTCCCTACATTCTTAAATAGAAAATGCGGATGACAGGATTGAAATGCATTGAGGAACATATTCAGGATCATGCATTGTTTGAGGTTGAAGACCTGATTAAAAAGGGAGGAAAATCTTTGGCTGATTTCCCTGGAATGCTAAGTCCAAACTGTTCCCTTTTTGAAAATTCCCTAAATAGATTAACTATTGAGGGATTAGATTATGATATCGACAACATCAAAACACTACACTATGATTTATACAAGGGTCTCAACAATGGCCAGAGATGCATATATGATTCGATCCTTGATTCAGTCAACAATCAAAGAGGAACACCATATTTTGTTTACGGACATGGTGGAACAAACAAAACCTTCTTATGGTTAACAATCATGGCCAAATTAAGATCCAAGGGTAAAATTTTTCTAGCTTTAGCTACATTAGGAATTGTTGCATTGCTGCTATCCGGTGGAAGAACGACACATTCACGTTTTTGAATACCTTTAGATATCACTGAGGAAAGTACATTTGATATCAAAAAAGGGACACAATTGGCAAAACTACTTGAGCAAACAACTTTGATCATTTGGGATGAAGCACCCATGGCAAATAGGTATTGCTTAGAAGCTCTTGATAGAACTCTAAAAGATATTTTGTCTGAAAAAGATCAATCAAATGCAGATAGAATATTTGGAGGCCTCACTGTTGCCTTGGGCAGTGATTTCAGGCAGATTCTACTAGTTATACCAAAAGGGAAAAAACATGACAAAATATAGCCCTGTTTATCATCATCTTCCCTTTGGAAACATGTAATAGCGTTGAGACTTACAGAGCATGAGGTTGAAGAAAAACTTGGTAAATCCAACAGAATTGGATAACTTGAAGGCTTTTGACAAATGGTTACTTGATATTGGAGAAGGAAAGGATGTTGCAAAAGATGAGAGTTACATCCAAATTCCTGAAGACTTGAAAATTAATCAACATACTAGTCATGAAGAAACAATTATGAATGCTGTTTTTTCATATTTATCTGCTCAGATAAATAATATTGACTACATTAGAGAGAGAGTAGTATTGGCACCCAAAAATGAGACAGTAGATAGATTGAACGACTATATCACCCAGAGTATGCCAATAGGTATCTCAAACGATGATGACATTCTTTATTTGACCGAATTTCTTAATTCTTTGATGTGCTCTAGCATGCCCAAACATGAATTGCATCTGAAAATTGGCATTCCAATTATGTTACTGTGTAATTTGAATCAATCTAATGGTCTTTGCAATCAAACCCGATTGATTATAACCCATTTAGGAAAGTGGTCCTACAAGCAGTGATTATTACCACGTCAAATATTGGTGATATTGTTACAATTTCCAGAATAATAATGTCGAATACATATATGAAGTGGCCTTTCATGTTGAAGAGAAGACAATTACTTGTGACAATTAGCTTCTGTATGACAATAAACAAAAGCCATGGTCAATCACTCAAAATGGTAGGATTGAATATGAAACATCAGGTCTTTGCACATGGTCAATTGTACGTCGCACTATCAAAAGTAACTTCAAGACAAGGTATCAAGATTCTGCTAGCCCTGGAACAAGATAAACCGGCGGAGACATTGACAAATATTGTTTTCAAAGAAGTGTTTAATTGAAGAGATTGATATGGTGTATATAATATAAGTAATTGTTTATAACAAAAAGGATTGATACATTGTATATAATATAAGATATTGTTTATGAGAGATCAATGTGAAAAATTAAAGATATTTATATGAATATGAAAAGGTCACATTAAATGTTTAAATATATACAAAAACATAAATTGCTCTTTACAAAGATATTTATTCGTTTGATATTATTATTGTCAAATACAATGAATGCTACATTATATGTATTTTGTGTTATAACTACATTTTTTTTACATATGCAAAATTAGCATCAATTAAATACATCCACATCTGTAATAATAATTGAACTACAAACTCTTGCACGACAAACATGGTCAAGATATTTAACATTAATATTACAATTAAACAGGTTAAATATTTACAGGAGTAGCATTACATATGCTGGAGATTTTTTTTCACATACACAAAAATTAGCATCAACTAAATACATCCGTGTCCGTAATAATAACACAACTACAAACACTTGCATGGCAAAAGTTGTCAAAATATTCAACATTAATATTACAATCAAACTGTTTAAATATTTACAGAAGTGGCATTAAGTAGACCAGAAAAAGGTACAACAGCATTGCAGTCAATATAATTTATATTAGGCAGCATCTTCTCATTCTTCAACACAATTGTCTCTAAAAAACTAGAATCTTTATTTGGAAATCTAACCTTAAATTCTTTGACACAAGCTTTTCTAGTGGCCAAAAACATTTCTAACACCGAGTCATAAGCCTCTTCTCTATCTTTCTCAGCTTGTGCAAGTAAAGATTTGATGTTATTATTTTCATCAAACAATTCATTACTTTTCTTTTTAAAGACTTGCTTTTGCTGCCGCTCATTTCTAAAGAAGACTGTTCAGCATTTCTAATCATTCTTGACAGTGTTTCAATTTGGTTTTGACCTTTTCAAATGCCTCCTATGATATCTTCAACCGTTCTTCCAATCTGCGAACCTCGAAAATTCACATCATCATTTTCTTTTTTTAAATTTGAGATCACATCTTCTAAAACAAGCCAACGTTCTTTGATTTCTAACAAACCTTCATAAGCCTATTTCAAAAAGAAATGAAACCACGTTAATGTCGCCATTGCAAATAAAGTATATATTCAATTACATACATAATAAAGTGAAAAAACATTACCTCTTTCCCTAGGCTAAATGTTTTGCTATCTAGATCTTCTTTAGAAAGATTTTTCCATTTTCGTTTAGAATTCGTATTTGAACCCTCTTGCTGACAAGGTTTCTGCCATTTCACCAATTTACATAATGAAACTTCTTTTGATTTATTATCTTCTTCTTCAATCAATTCAACATGGCAGGGCCCAAAATCAGGTTTCATAGGATTGGAGATTGATGCAAGTAAAACATGAGTCTGTAAAGGTTTAAACAATTATGACTTGGAATCACTGCTTGATCCTCTTTTATATAGTACTTCAGAATTAAGTCTTCGAATAAATTTCATCAAGTTTTTTGGAGCCATTACTACAATTAAAAAATAAAATGTCATCAAATAAAAAAAAACAGAGAAAATAGACCATCAATCAACTTAATAGAAATTGTAAGACTTTGTTATTACTTTGGAGACATTTATTCTTTGTAAAACGTGATAGAGACACAAGATTACAACTGGTGATTGTGATTTGAAAACAGAATAACATGCAAGCACTATATCAAACTGCTATTAATATACTCACCATATATGACTTCAACTGCTACAATTCTCATTAAAACAACAATATCTCAGGCATACTACAAAGAACACCAAAACCTTGGCAAATTTTCCAAAAAATAAATAGATAATTAGAGAAAACAATGATGGTAACTTCTAAAGCATTTGTACCACTGGCATTTCATAACATCAATTCATAAAACAACGGCAGTATTACAAGGTATACTAAATACAACAAGATAATAAACAAAATCATAATGAGAAAGACACCAATTTAGCAGTAGATTTATGGAGAAAATAATCTACAACACAACTACAAGAGAAATGAATAAACAACCTAAGCACAACAAATTATAAGCACAACCATCTAACAACAACTTCTTACAACTATGATAACAAATGTGAGAACTCCGTAAGAATAATATGTACTTTAGTCAAACTTAAAATCGATGACAAATTAATTAAACCAATGAAAAAAAAAAAAAACCGACATTGTCATTGTAACTAAGGAGAATTTACTTTACTTATCTCAACTTCAGCCAATGAGGTAAGACGGATGTGGAAAACGTGACAAACAGACCGGGACAAATGCCCTTAATGCCAAAACTAACAGAGAAAACCCTAAATCCCCAAATTTACTTCAAGTAAAATACTGAACATTAAATCCGCAAATTTACTTTAAATATTAACAACATTTTAAACGACAACGTTTTCCATCACTTACTAATTTTACAAAGCCAAAACGGCAACGCACTGCAAAACTTTAATATCTTCATTTCAGTTGAACAATGTTAGTATAATATTTCCATTTCAACATATACAAACTTAACATAAAAGTATAAAAGAAGGGAAAATCAAAGATTCCTTCGAAATCTCACTATCAAATACTTCATCTGACAATAGAAATGAATTTGAGACTAAAGATTACAAAATCAATAGAATTTCAAATTCAATAATATAAGCAATAATAGTTCCATACATAAAATAACATGAATTGGAAACAGTATTTCCAATTCAAGGTGCAAAAACATAAATATATACGTATAATATACTAAAAATAGAGAAATCCTTATGATTAAATTGTAACGAATGTAAATGACAAATAAAATACTCAATTACATATTACTTTGAAACCATTTCATTTTGAAATAACATTAATTGACAATAAAAGATCAGCTTGAAGCAACATAATCTGACATTTTACCATATGTACATAATGATACATACAAATGATACTTTTCCCATGGGCAAGTCTTATGAGGTTGACAACCTAAAACGCAAGCATTAGGAGGATGACAACCTAAAATACAATGGACCGATTCTATATGTGCTTATTCAACAACATATTATGTAGATATTTCATATAAGCAAAACAACACCTAAAGAACAGATACATAGACTATAGTTTTTGACCACTAAATTACAGTCTCTTCAGTGTTCTAATCAAAGAGCAAGAGACCTTGCCTCATCCATTTTCCATAGGCCTTCCTCGTACTTGTACCACCTTAGAAGCACTTCATCATTTCGGGTACGTTCGCCAATGATGACGAGTCCTCATTACATGTTAAAAATTCACGTAATGAGAAGCCTTCTGCAAGATAATTTTATCTAGCTTCTTAATAATTTTTTCGGGTGTCGGTGGAGGAAGCAGTGGACTTTCTATAAGAAGGCAATGTGATATGTTGAGGACTTCCAGGTTTGGTAGGTCATCCAATATAAGCATTAGGGCATCCTTAATTATCATTGAGCATCTTAGGCTCAAAACCTTCAAGTTTGGAAGAAATTTGGCTATCGTAGAAGCAAAGAGAACGTCAAAAGGACCCATGACCTTGAGTTCACTGAAGTTCTTACAATTTAAGGCTATTTCCTTTATAAGATAAGGGGGATTTGCTATGCTAGGCATTGTCAGGGATTCAAGACATCTCCATGTATGAACAGCCTTGCAAATTCCAGCCTTTTTTATTTTGTTCCAAGTTGGCATAACAAGTCGCCTCAGTTGAGGGCACCTACAGATAACGATATATAGTGGGTTACTTCCCAATTCACTGTGCGAAAAAGAAAATTAAAGATGATAATCCCTTGTATCAAAGGCAATGCCAAAGACTCAGTCAATAAACAATGGGAGTAAAAAGGAAAAAGAAAGACCTTCGAGAATGCCAAAATTAATTCTTTTATCATAATCATTTTAGATAACAAATGTCTGAGCAACCAAACGTTAAAACTATTTGTGTTCCTTTTAAATGTAAATTGATCGAATTAATTGTAATACAATCAAGTCAAAACGAATGATTGATGATGTTGCATCTCCTTACATTTAGCAAATAAAACACACATGTGATTCAAATCAAGCAAACAACATAATGCAGAAAATATTTTCATCTTTGATGCAGTCTAATAGAAGTGACAAATTACCACATCCCACATATAGAATTGAAGTGCAACTTAATAAAATAAAACCGCTAGCTCGATAGCTAAACAGGCTGCAAAGGCATCAACATCCCTTTTGTCCTCTCATCCCTTAATAATATACATATTATAATTCAATTCCACATTATCAACCATCTTAAACCAAGTCAAAAACATAGTTAGCAAAAAGAAGACGCCTATACTGCTAGAACAAGGTTTTAAATAGAAACATAAAAAAATTACCTTTCAGCAGTATAAGTAAATTGTTCGTCCCTTACATACAAATTGAAGTGAAAAATCAAGGTTCTTATGTATCCTCGGTTAAGACTCAAGGAAATCTTCAACAAATGAGTCAATGTCTTATCAGAATACCCATCCATGTAAACATATGGCTCTAATGGGATTTTGATGAAATTTGATCTCAACATTGACAAATCAAGAGTTTTCCAAAGCAGAGGATCACAGCAAGCTGAAAGCCATGAATTGCAAACATAAGCAATCCCTGAATTCAACTAGAAGACATCAAAAGACAAGAAGATTTTCACCAATATGTCAATGTCCAGGTCCTCCCATCTCTTTATAGCATAGGCACCCTCTTCCATTTGAACAATTGCCCAATTATCTCATAGAAGTTTCAAAGCATCAGCACACCTACATAAGATGTCCACATAATCCATGTAGAATGCATAAAATATAATTCAATAGATTAATTTATATGCATTTAAAAAGATTCGTACTAATCGAATGTATCAAATACTTAATATACCTATGTAGAAATTTAGATGAATGCGAACCGTTTACATTTAAGGTAAATTAATACTTAACATTAAATAATTAAGACCAAAAAAGTTTATATTCGTTGAATAGAATAATCAATTTTTCTCGGTAGAAACTACAATGAAACAACAATATCTTATATATAAAAAAAAATCAAATAATTAATGTTCAACAAACTAAAAATACCATCATTAATTTACAAAAATACTAAAAACCAGATTCAAATAACGATACTGACTCTCATTAATAATTAACACGATATTATCTACCAAGTCAAAACACATAAAAAACTATTTGCTATCCAGTATCCACACAGAAATTACATAAACCACAATGACCGTAATAACATCATAATTTCCATATACTTACACCAAAAAAACGCCTCCAAAAAATCATGATTCCTTACAAAAGAACAAAAACACAACCCACAAATCTATTACAATTACCATCACAAATTGTGCAACGAATCATTGCAAAAGCAACTTAGAATAACAACACCACTCTTCAAGCAATACGGTTGACTAAGTTATACTAGCATCATCATATTTCGTTAATCTGTTGATTTCATTATTTTGTTAATCATATAGAAAAAAGTATTTCGACTCCCACCAATTGAAATGGGTTATGCCGAATCACTTGTGTCTTTAGTTCTTAACGGTTTTCTAATACATAAAAATCAAAATACATGTTAGAATTGATATTTAACTTAATCATATTTTGCCCACTTTTTTATTGTTAATTCCTCAATCATACAGGTAATAATATTATGATTACCATCTGTTGAAACCATTATTTACACTTTTTTTTAAATTGTTGTGGATCTTGTGTTTCAAAACCATTATTTACCTTACAATTTACAGGTGCAAATCTCTAAATGAACAAACAAACGTAAAGGAAGTCTTACATAGAAGAAACATCTTCAAACAATGACACAAACTGCCAATAATAACAATGGCAGGACTTTCAATCCTGAAGATCCTTGTAGAAGTAGAAAATAAACATGCTTCACTACTGCTTGGAACAAATTTGTTCTTCGTGGAACATGATAGAAATAGAGGATTACAACTACTTATTGCAGCTTGCAAACAAGATGACCAGCAAGTAATGTATCAAACCGTTGTTGCTCTAATCACTATGCACAATAGTAGAGGTATAAAAATTCTGATGAAATTGGTGAAACTAACCAATCAATTCCACAAATTGAAAAATTGCAGGGAAGTATTCAAGTCCATGACTCCAACTGCGACTATTTCGGACTCGCGACAAGGAGAATCAAAATCGTATACATTGGGACAGATCAATGTCGCCATAAAATATCATATGTCGAAGATGTAATGTGGATTACCAGATAGTATGTATGAAATATAATTTTTAGTAAGCTCCTTATGTAATTTCTTACACATGTAAAAATTTAAATGCTTTTTAATTTAATCTGAAAATAGAAATTAAAACTCATTGGATTGTCTATACATGTTCAACAAACATCAATCTAAATATATTATAATATAAATTAACAAAATCTATAAATAACCATTCCTATTCACATCTGAAAAAACTTCCATTCTATTATCAACCAAATAAAATCCCACATTGAACGATAACATTTTTTTGGGCCCCGCTTGCCAAACCATTATTCACTATCCAACCAATATATTATAATATCATCATGATGTTTCTGACTTGAATACTTAACAAAATATTTATTAGGTTTTTTTTTTTTTTTTTATGTTGTGCAAATGGTTTGCTACCGTTTTGTATCCTTTTATCCAAGTTTTTTCATATTATTATTATTTGTATGATTAAGCATTTTGCATTAATGTCATATACATTTTTACTGCCTTTTCCAATCTATTCCTATTATCCTTTCTATTAAACTTATGCTATTGAACAAAGTTTTGGATATCTGAAGAGCTAGTTTGGTTTACGAAGGAATATTGGACAGAGTTTTGGATACATGAAAAGGTAGTTTAGTTTAAGGGGGAATATTGGACAGAGTTTGATAATTGGAGTCTTGGGTACATATGCAAAGTTAGAAAGTTCATGGGTTGCTTAAACTCGGTTTGGGTTTAAGTTTAAAGTTTGGAAAGTTTAGAAAAGTGCACCGTTTTGTATTGTAATATTTGTGTGTATATAAAACACACCGTTTTAGCTTGTATCATCAATTATAAAAGGTTATAAGTGTAAGTAATTGATCTACCATATGCAGCGGAAAACAAAAATTCATTTGGTAAATCAATTACCTTTCATTGCCTAGATCCGAGTATAGATTATACCGTTTACATGTTTATAAACAAAAATCTATATAAAGTAAATCCATTGAAGGATTAGAATACGTATGTACGTTTGGAGGCTCCTTCGAATATCTCTGATTTCGGACAGGAACATTGTTCACGGTACTATTCATAATTACTATTCATGGTTATTGTTCACCGTTTATAGTTCACGTGATTTTTTGCCAATCGATTCAAAATAGGATCGCACTCACAGAAGTCCACACGAAGATAATCCACAGAACCCTTGATTATTTTGCTAGAACAATCAAGGGCTTCAAGAATCCAGAAAGAAGAATAAGAAAAGTTTTCTTCTTGAGCAAAAGAGAGAGATAGGGTGGCTAGGGTTTTTATTGAAAGAATAATTCTTTCATTGTTTTAATTTTAAGTTGCACTTATATAGTGCAACAATTAAAACCCTATTCCACTTAGGAATAGCCATGGGCTCTAACCTTAGTTCACTCTTGCAACCAAACACACTCTTTATGGTATTTTAATTAATTAATTATTATTATAATTAAAATCAATTAATATATAATAATATATTAACATTTAATTAATAATAATAATTCATTTAAATATATACAGAGATATATTTAAATATAATCTCACTAATTTAATTTTAATATTAAGATTAAATACAAACAACAACCTCAGCAAATTTAATTGCACTGTGAAATTACCAAAATACCCTTTTCGTCCTAAAAGACGAAAATACCCTTCTCACAAATTGATTCTTAAATTATCTTCTAAGTGTGTGACCCGTAGGCTCCTCATCATATTGGCAGTATGTAGTATCGCGATTAACACCAATTAATCGTATCACTACACACAGACCAAGATTGGCCCCTAGTAAGGCATCATGGCCACCCGATAGATTCAGATTCGGTGAAACCGTAGCCTGTCAACGGTTTGATTACCGTGTAATCAAATCCTTTCATCAACTGTTATCTCATCAAGACTGAGGTACAGAAATAGTGTCAACCTCAGATATCCTCGACATGTTTGTATTCAGTTACTAGACCAATGATAGGAATATTAAATTGGATTGAGCATCAACTCAATCCCACTGTGGCCACGGATTTAGTGTCATTGCCATTTACTGAATTACCTAGTGGGATAACTTCTCCCGTACCCAAGAGTGATGAATCCTTTGTCGATCCACCATAGTCTTGATACACTTCTCAATGTAGCCAATCACTATCGTATTGATAGCTCTGAATAGAACTACGTTAGGCTAGTGTCAAACTACACCAATTGATGCACAAGGCACTCTGGTGATCTCAAGTCTAAGGATCACATGCACCACCATCCATTAGAGGATTTATTCTATAGACACTGAGGTTACCATCCATATGGAATTCTTTGGTGGGTCTGTCCAGTGAACTTGTCTCTAGCAAGCACCCATGTGTTGCACCAGGTTGTCGACAAACAACCTTGACAAGTGATATCAGGCACTACCTTTCGATAGGGTCGTTCAACACTATGATAGCCTTACCGTATTATCTGTGTCTTTGGTTAGAATAATATTGGGGCTAAGGACGGTTCTAGAATGGCCACCATATGTGATCATAGGATTCTCACTATCAAGATTTGAAACACTTGATACCCTCGTCACGGTTCTACCATCCTAAGGACATATATCAATACATATAATATGATTTACGTGATATAGTAGAATATGCCTTTTATTGATAAATAAACATTTATTACAGAGTCAATTTTATAATAATTGATTGGCTCTAGGACACCTACTCTAACAATCTTCCAGTTGCACTATAGTCAATCATTCATGTATTTAATACCAAATGACCTTAAGTGTTTTTCATGCTTCTGGTGCGACAAAGGCTTCGTTAGTGGATCGACGAGATTGTCATTAGGATGCACTTTACTGATCTGTACATCTTTCCTCTCAACCATTTCTCTAATGAGATGAAAACGTCTGAGTATGTGTCTGGACTTTCTGGTGAGACCGTGGTTCCTTTGCTTGAGCAATTGCTCAATTATTGTCACAATAGACATGTATCAGATCAACAATTGTGTAAACCACACCAAGTTCGGTGACAAACTTCTTAATCTAGACCGCCTCCTTGGCCACATCGGATAATGCAATATACTCAGCCTCCATTGTAGAGTCCGCTATAGTGCTTTGCTTGGAGCTCTTCCAGCTCATTGCACCCCCATTGAGACAAAATACAAACCCTGATTGCGATCGATAACCATCTTTATCCGTTTGGAAACTAGCATCACTGTATCCTCTTATAGTGAGCTTATCTTCCCCTCCATAAACCAAGAACATGTCCTTAGTCCTCGTCAGGTACTTAAGGATGTTCTTGATAGCTATCCAGTGACACTCACCTGGATCTGATTGATATCTACTACAAGTGCTTAATGCACATGAGACATCAATCCGAGTACATAACATGGCATACATGATGGATCCAATTGTTGACGCATATAGGATCCTCTTCATTCTATCTCTCTCATCGTGTGTTTTAGGACACATATCTTTAGAGAGATAAACACCATGTACATCGGAAGAAATCCCTTCTTGGATTCTTCCATATTGAATCTCTTCAGTACATTGTCAATGTATGTACTCTGACTTAGGCCAAGCAACCTACGTGATCTATCTCAGTAGATCTTTATTCCGAGGATGTAG
This sequence comes from Pistacia integerrima, assembly GCA_026225825.1. Classification (NCBI taxonomy): domain Eukaryota; kingdom Viridiplantae; phylum Streptophyta; class Magnoliopsida; order Sapindales; family Anacardiaceae; genus Pistacia; species Pistacia integerrima. The sequence goes on along the minus strand of CM047739.1, from coordinate 5,382,295 downwards.
GCTGCTTCTCTTAAGTCTTTCATGGAGAAGCACTTGGATAACCCAAGTCTTTACCGACTGCAAGTTTGGTATATAATTCCTGATCAAAAGTATGTCATCGACATACAACACTAGGAATGCCACTACGCTCTCACTCACTTTCTTGTAAACACATGGCTCATCTTCGTTCTTGATAAAACCGAATTCTTTTATGGCTTCATCAAAATGAATGTTCCAGCTCCTTGAAGCTTGCTTGAGTCCATAAATGGATCTTTGCAACTTGCATACTTTCTCAGCTTACCCATTAAGAGTGAAACCATCGGGTTGTGTAATATGCACATCCTCTTCAAGGTTTCTATTCAGGAAAGCCGTTTTGACATCTATTTGTCAAATCTCATAATCATGATATGCAGCAATCGCAAGCATAATCCGGATGGATTTAATCATGGCAACCGGCGAAAAGGTTTTCCTCATAGTCAATACCATTAATTTGTTTGAAACCTTTGGCAACTAGTCGTGCTTTATAAGTGTTCACCTTGCCATCCATGTCAGTCTTTTTCTTGAAGACCCATTTACACCCGATAGGTTTTATCCCTTCAGGTGGTTCCACCAGAGGTCCATACTTGGTTCTGGTACATGGAGTCTATCTCATATTTCATGGCTTCAAGCCATTTAATAGAATCTTGATCCGATATAGTGTCTTTGTAGGTTCGTCTTGGTAGACAAGTACGTCACCATGTTGAGTCACGAGATAACTATATCTCCCAGGCTCATGGCGTACTCTCCCAGATCTACGTAGCTCCTGTGCTACTTGAGGTGGTTCACTTTGATCCACAAGTTGTGGAGTAACCTCCTCCTGATGTTCAACCACTGCTTGTGGCACATCTTCCCGTCCTTCGTCTAGTATATCTTATGGCTCTAGAACTTCATCGAATTCTACTTTTCTCCTACTAGTACTTCTTAGAAAAAATTTCTTTTCTAGGAAGACACCGCTACGAGCAACAAAAATTTTGCGCTCTTCTGGATGGTAGAAATAGTATCCTTTGGTCTCTTTAGGATACCCCACAAATATACATTTGTAGGATTTTGGGCCTAGCCCATTCTATAGTTCAAATAGAGTCTTGTCTATAGACTTTGATGGCACACGGTTCATAACGTGAGTTGCAGTCTCTAGGGCATAGCCCCTAGAACGATGCAGGTAAATCACTAAAACTCATCATAGACCTAACCATGTCAAGTAAGGTCATATTCCTCCTTTCAGACACTCCATTGTGTTGGGGTGTATACGGAGGTGTGAGTTGTGATACTATCCCACATTCATTTAGGTATTCAGAAAACCCTGAGCTTAAGTATTCACCTCCTCGATCAGACCGAAGAGCTATAATACTTTTGCCCAACATATTCTGTACTTCATTCCTGAATTCTTTGAATTTATCAAAGACTTCAGATTTATGTCTCATGAGATAGACATAACCATATCTACTGAAATCATCAGTAAATGTGATGAAGTAGGAATATCCACCTTTGGCTTCAACTGTTAGTGGACCACATACATCACTATGGATGATGCCTAATAGTTTAGTAGCCCTTTCACTTTGTCCTGTGAAAGATGACTTGGTCATCTTGCCTAAAAGGCATGACTCGCAAACCTCAAATGACTGGAAGTCAAAAGGGTCCAAAACTCCATCCCTTTGAAGTTTTACAATGCGGGTCTGATTAACATGACCCAATCTACAATGCTAGAGGTATGTATGGTTTTGTTCACTATGTTTAGCTTTCTTAGTTTTAACGTTGAGAATATCCTTATTATTCAAATCAAGAACATATAATCCGTTATATAGCCTTGCAATTCCAAATAGAATACCATTCAAACTAAAGGATAACAATTCATTAGAAATCTCAAAAAGATATCCTATATTATCCAAAGTGGATACTGAAATAATGTTTCTAGAAATCATAGGTACAAAATAATAGTTTTTGAGTTCTAATAATAAGCTCGAAGGCAAAGACAAAATATAAGTCCCTACAGCTAATGCAGCCACATGTGCTCCATTTCCAACTCGTAGGTTCGCTTCCCTTGGCGAGCAATCTATTCTACCTTAGTCCCTGCATATCAGTACAAATGTGAGTACCACATCTTGTGTCATTGAAGGAGAGAAGTTAATCTCAATCGTAAACGTACCTGAAGTCGAAACATCTGACTTCTTCTTGTTTGTGAGGAAAGCCTTGCAGTGCTTCCTCCAATGGCCAGGCTTGCCACAATAGAAGTAGACTACCTTCCCACATTTCCCAATGCCACCCGCAAGCTTGAGAGCATCCTGTCATTTAGGCTTGGGCTTGGGCTTGGGATTGGCCTTGGCCTTTCCCTTGCCCTTACCCTTACCCTTACCCGTACCCTTTCCTTTACTGGCAGCTACCAGCAAAACAGGCTTGGACTTCTTCAAGTCCTATTCTACAGTCCTTAGCATGTTCAAAAGCTCTGACAGGGTTTTTACCATAGCGTTCATATTGAAGTTCATTGTGAACGGTGCATAAGAGTTAGGCAAGGATTGCAAAATTAAATCCACTTGTAATTCTGCATCCAACTCAAACCCCAAAGTCTTAAGCCTCTCCATGCTCGATCATTTTGAGCACATGAGGGGCAACTTGGGTTCCCTCGGTCAGGCGACTTCCAAACAGTGCTTTTGACACCTTGTACCTCTCATGTTAAGCATTCCCTTCGTAAAGCTCCTTGAGGTGTAGAATAATGGCAGCAATGTCCATATTCTCATGCTACTTTTGCAGCACTGGTGTCATCGATGCTAACATCAAGCCTTGAACGCCATCAGCATCATCAAGGAACTTTTGATAAGTATCCTTTACTTCCTGAGTGGCATCAAGATCGGGCTCAGCCATGTATGGCTTATCAAGGATATACAATTTCTTTTCGGACTTAAGTATAATCCGAAGATTACAATACCAGCCCAAGAAATTAGATCCATCCAACCTGTTTTCTTTCTTGATTATCGGTCGTAGGTTCATAATGCTCATTTTTTAAGTGAATCTACAATTCAAAAAAGTAAAGTCAATATAATGTTTATTATTTCTTAATACGGTCTTTTATTAAAAAAACACTCCCACTATTTTCCTCAAGCCAATAGCCCTCACTATTAACTCGAGAAAGCCCGTTGGCTTTCCTAGTGGACTGAGATCCCATCTGGCCCATTTCAAACCTTCGCTATTGCAAACAAGCCAAAATGGGTTGATTAGGTAGGCCAACAAACTTAATCCACACCAGTTGATAGCTCCCACTACCAACCTCAAATGTGAAGTAAGCCAACAAGCCAATCACACAATCCAACAGCCTAGCCATCGTCCTCAAGTGTGATTCCCAGTATTAGTAGAGTGGACACTACATGTCACCACGTACACTCAACATATGTACTTCTCTACTATGCCTATGACATGTTTATCAACCTTCGTTGTGGCAAGCAAGCAAAACTATCATTTTAAGTCGACCCATCATCATTAAGGAAAACTCCAATGAATTTTAAACTCCCACTGGTAGAAGTGTACCCTTCGCTGTGGTGAACAAGGTTCCGACGAACAGTGGTTTGATTAAAACTATGGTGATGGAAGGCATACATGACTTAATATATCTTATTTGAGGGTTTTTATTTAATGTCTCACCAGATTATTATCTTTGTTAGAATGTCATTGTTTGGCATATTATTGAACATTCAACCTTAGCATGCATTCTAAACAAAAAATTAAACGTGCCGATACATGGCCCACTAAAACTGATTTCTTTAAGCCTAGAGGAATCGGTGGGTCAACTTAGGGTTTAAAAATAAATCTTGGATCTTCAAGTTATTCCTCTTCATAGCTCCTTTGTTTCTTCTTCACTATCATTACAAATAATTTTATAATAAAAAACCTATTCTAATTTACATCAATAAAATAGAAACCTCGCGTTACATACGACGGGAGTGAGATGAGGAGAAGAAATACATGGAGATTTAAGAGAGAGAGGCAAGACACACAGTTCCTATTTATTTATAAACATTACAAACAAACCCAATAAACAATAAACAATAAACAATAGGTCTAAGGCTCATGTACCGGGTACCGTGCAATTATCAAACAAGAACATTGCATACATTAAAAAACAATCAATTTTTTGAATTGGGTGGGTTGAATTATCAAGTTACCACCTTAAACGTGTAGAATGAATATTGGCTTTAAGGTTCAAAAAACTACAATTTAGCCCCTGTTCGAAAAACGGAAAGCAAAAATGGAACAGTAGGTTTCTTGCTATGGTGAAGACATTCTCGCCCCAGCGAAGTTCATGCACACATGGTCGCTGTGGTGAAGTTTTATTTTGCCGCAGTGACCGTGAACTTTCAGAAAACACAAATCGTTCCAGAGAGTTTTATGCCGCAGCGAAGTTTTATTTAGCCACTGCCAGATTCACTTTTTGCATCTCGCCGCAGCGAAGTGTTATTATACCGCGGGTAACATCGCAAAACAGTGAATCAGGCACAGTAACATCTTTTGCAGTTTTTCACATAATGACATGGATCCAAATCAAATCGAATGCTTAAACGTTCGACCAGGACACCAACCAACCAATACACATTCAATCAACACATTATTTAATCAATTGATTAATTAAGACATTCAACATACATAATTTTTCCAGATTTAAAAAAACACTTCAAATCATGCAATAACATGTTATCAAACAAACATACATGTTATCAAACATCAATTAAACAATATAATATAATACCCGAGGCTCTGATACCACTATAAGTAATTGATCTACCATACGTAGCGGAAAAACAAAAATTTAATTGGTAAATCAATTACCTTTTTTTGCCTAGATCCGAGTATAGATTATATTGTTTACATGTTTATGAACAAAAATCTGTATAAAGTAAATCCATTCAAGGATTAGAATACTTACGTACATTTGGAGGCTCTTTCGAATATCTTTGATTTCGGACAGGAACATTGTTCATAGTTACTATTCACCATCTACTATTCACATGATTTTTCGCCAATCGATCCAATGTAGGATCGTACTCATGGAAGTCCACACGAAGATAATCCGCATAACCCTTGATTATTTTGCTAGAACAATTAAGGGCTTCAAGAACCAAGAAAGAAGAACAAGAAAAGTTTTCTTCTTGAGAGAGAGAGAGATAGGGTGGCCAGGGTTTTAATTGAATAAATAATTCTCTCATTGTTTTAATTTTAAGTTGCACTTATATAGTGCAACAATTAAAATCCTATTTCACTTAGGAATAGCCATGGGCTCCAACCCTAGTTCACCCTTGCAACCGAACACACCCTTTATGGTATTTTAATTAATTAATTATTATTATAATTAAAATCAATTAATATATAATAATATATTAACATTTAATTAATAATAATAATTCATTTAAATATATACAGAGATATATTTAAATATAATATCACTAATTTAATTTTAATATTAAGATTAAATACAAACAACAACCTCAGCAAATTTAATTGCACTGTGAAATTACCAAAATACCCTTTTCGTCCTAAAAGACGAAAATACCCTTCTCACAAATTGATTCTTAAATTATATTCTAAGTGTGTGACCCGTAGGCTCCTCATCATATTGGCAGTATGTAGTATCGCGATTAACACCAATTAATCGTATCACTACACATAGACCAAGATTGGCCCCTAGCAAGGCATCATGGCCACCCGATAGATTCGGATTCAATAAAGCGAAACCCAACGATTTGGTTACTGTGCAATTGAATCCTTTCATCAACTATTATCTCATCAAGACTGAGGTACATAAATAGTACCAACCTTAGATATCCTCGACATGTTTGTATTCAGTTACTGGACCAATGACAGGAATATTAAATTGGATTGAGCATCAACTCAATCCCACTGTGGCCACAGATTTAGTGTCATTGCCATTTACTAAATTACCCAGTGGGATAACTTCTTCTGTACTCAAGAGTGATGAATCCTTTGTTGATCCACCATAGTCTCGATACACTTCTCAATGTAGCCAATCACTGCCGTATTGATAGCTCTGAATAGAACTACGTTGGGCTAGTGTCAAACTACACCAATTGGTGCACAAGGCGCTCCGGTGATCTCAAATCTAAGGATCACATGCACCACCATCCGTTAGAGGATTTATTCCATAGACACTAAGGTTACCATCCATATGGAATCCTCTGGTGGGTCTGTCCAGTGAACTTGCCTCTAGCAAGCACCCATGCATTGCATCAGGTTGTCGGCAAATAACCTTGACAAGTGATATCAGTCACTGCCTTTCGACAGGGTCGTTCAACACTATGATAGCCTTACCGTATTATCTGTGTCCTTGGTTAGAATAATACTGGGGCTACGAATGTTTCTAGAATGGCCACCATATGTGATCATAGGGTTCTCACTATCAAGATTTGAAATACTTGATACCCTCGTCACGGTTCTACCATCCAAAGGACATATATCAATACATATAATATGATTTTCATTATATAGTAGAATATGCCTTTTATTGATAAATAAACATTTATTACTGAGTCAATTTTACAATAATTGATTGGCTCTAGGGCACCTACTCTAACAATAATTGATATAGTATGTTTTAGCTTGTATCATCAACTATAAAAGGTTGTAAGTGTTCTTGCTTAGTTCAGTTAATGAAATTCACTCATTCTTCCTTCACTTTTCTTCTACACATTCTAGAATTTTGTTTTTCTTGAACTCTTCCAAACTATTCTCATGTGCCAATAAGATTTTATTCTTCTTAAACGACCATGTTTATTTATTATAACATCTTTATTCATATCCCGTCTGTTTCTTTTGTCTTCCTGATTAAATAAAACAAATCAAAATATGTTGTGAAGTGGATTAACAAAATTTTAAGTAAAAAACTATGATACTCAATAAAACATAAACAATTAAACAAGACCAAAGCCGAATCATATAAATATTTTATAACCATATTGCCAAACTACAGTTAACTACTTAATTAATATATTATGACATCATCGTGATGTCTTTGACTTGGATATTTAACAAGATATTTATTATCGTTTCTTGCCAATAAGATATCATTATTATTAAATCACCATGTTTATTTATTATTGATCGGTGCATTGTATTGTTATGTGATATTTTTAATGTGAGATTACTTTTAAAAGTCAAGATATTAGAATTTTGGTTTAATTATGGGTTAATGTACTTACTTTTTGATTGATGTGTTCGATATTTTGATGATGTTTGGTATTCTGATATTTAATGTCGTTCTTATTGTAGTGCTTTTGTTAAAGTGTTTATCAGATAAATGATAATGTTTATGTAGATATTTATATGATATTAATTGAATTCATAAAAGCAGATATTTATATTAATGAAACGGGATCCGTTTCGTACTGCTTTAAAAAAATTCGTACTAATCAAATGTATTAAATGCTTAATATACCTATATAGAAATTTAGATAAATATGAACCGTTTACATTTAAATTTAATTAATACTTAACATTAAATTATTAAAACCAAAATATTTTATATTCGTTAATCTTATAGATATAAAAAAAATCAAATAATTAATGTTCAATGAACTAAAAATATCATCATTAATTTACAAAAATATTGAAAACCAGATTCAGATAACAACACTGACTCTCATTAATAATTAACATAACATTATCTAAGAAGTTTAAATACAAAAAAAAAAAAAAAAAAAAATTGTTTGCTATCCACACGCGAACTATATAAACCACAGAGACTATATCGACAACATAATTTCCATATACTTGCACCCAAAAAGTAGCACCAAAACATCATGATTCCTTACCAAAGAATGAAAACACAGCCCACAAATCTATTACATTTACCATCAGAAATTCTACAACGAATCATTGTAAAAGCAACTAACAAAGACGAAACCACTTTACAAGCAAAACAGTTAATGTAAGTTTTACTAAAATCATCATATTTCATTAATTTGTTGATTCCGTTATTTTCTTGGTCATACATAAAATGATATTTATACAAAATGGTTAATCATACAACTAATAAAAATAGGATAATGGTTTGTTGGGCAGGTTTTCTATTAGGATAATGGTTAACCATACAAATGGTTATGCTGAACCATGTATATCTTTAGTTGTTAATAGATTTCTAATACATAAAAACCAAAATGCATTTTAGAACCCATATTTAACTGAGTCATAGTTGGTACACTTTTTTATTCTTAATTCCTTAATCATACAGGTAATGGTATTGTGATTCCCAACTGTTGATTTTTTTTTTAATTATTGTGAATATTGTGATTCGAAACCATTATTTACCGTACAATTTATAGGTGCAAATCTCTGAACAAACAAGCAAACATAAAGCAAATCTTACAAAGAAGAGACATCTCGAAACAACAACACAAACTGTCAACAATAACAACAGTAGGACTTTCAATTTTGAAGACACTTGCAAAAGCAGAAAATAAACATGCTTTGCTACTGCTCGAAACACATTTGTTCTTCATCAAACATGATACATATATAGGATTACAACTACTGGTTGCAGTTTGCAAAAAATATAACATACAAGCAATATATTAGACTGTTGTTGCTCTACTTACTATACATGACAACAGAGGTATACAAAATCTAATGAAATTAGTAAAACTACCTAATCATTTCTACAAACTAAAATATTGTAGGGAAGAATTCAAGTCCTTGACTCCAATTGCCGCAATTCTCATTAAAAGATGAATATTTGGGACTTGCAACAATGAGAATCAAAATCGTATACACTAGGACAGATCAACGTAACTAGAAAATATCACATGTCATAGATGTAACTTGGATTAACAAATAGTTTGTATGAAATTTATTTTTTAGTAAGTTTCTTATGAAATTCCTTGCTCATGTAAAAATTTAAATGCTTTTTAATTTAATATGAAAATAGAAGTTAAAATGAATATCTACGATTGATCCAAATATTTAATAACTTATAAAAAAAAATTAATCACAAAATTACAGTGATCAATAAAACATAAACAGTGTTTAATAAGAATGTTAAAGAACAATGATTATGAGAATCTCAAAGAATTAAACATGTTCAACAAACAACAATCTAAATACCGTTCCTATAACATATCAAAAAAAATTTCCATTCCATTATAGATTAGATTAAATTCCATACCAAACCACAACATATTTTGGAAACTTGCCTGCTGAACCACTATAAACTATTTATTACGCTTTCCTTTAATGCGGTACAAATAGTTTGCTACCGTTTTGTATCCCCTTATCCAAAAAGTTGTAAACACTTTTTCAATCAACGTGTTTATTTGTTACTAGATGTCTGTTCATTTTCCCAGAGCAACTTTGTTTGATACATTACCCCAGAAATTGATTGGGTTGTCATGTTCTCAACTGCTAAACAAACAAGGCAACGATCATAAAGTAATCCCAAAAGCTTTGAATGAATTATATAGATAGACATTCGTTTTCAAAATCAATATGAGGATTATGGATGTGAAGGAACCATCTGAATCTTATACTATGAAAAAAATTCTTGCATAAAAGATTAGTTCATTCTTATCATCCTTTCTATTAAACTTGTGTGAAAAAGATTTTATGCTTCTTAAATCGCAATGTTTATTTATTGTATCATCTCTATTCATATTCCATATGTTTGTTTTCTATTTCTGTTTAGATAAAACAAATCAAGATATATTCTAATGTGAAGTAAAAAAATTTTAATTACAAGATGAAAATACTGGATAAAACATAAACAATATTCAATATTTTAATAGATATTTAATAAGAATGTTAGACAAAACTGTTTATGAAAATGTTAAAAAATAAAACATATTCAACAAACATCAATCTAAATATATTATAATCTTAATTTAAAAAAAAAACTATAAATAACCATTTCTATTACAAATTTTAAAAAACTTATGTAGCATTATTGATTAAACAAGACTCAAGCCGAACCATATGAATGTTTCATAACCACATTGCCAAACCACAATTAAAAAATTAATAAATATATTATGACATCATCATTTCATCTCTGACTTGGATACTTAACAAAATATTTATTGCCCTTCCTTTAAAACTATATCAATAAGATTTTATTATTAGTAAATCACCGTGTTTATTTATTATAATATCTCAACATCTTGCCGAACCATAATTAACTACCTAACTAATATGTTATAATATCATCATGACGTTTCTGACTTGCACACTTAACAAAATATTTATTACGGTTTTCTTTAATATTATACAGATAGTCTACTAACGTTTCGTATTACCTTATCCAAACAATTATTAAAACTTTTTCGATCAACACGTTTATTTATTACCAATTGTCTATTCAGATTCCACCTCTTCGTATCATATTCTCTTATAAATATTACTCTGACATCAATCATCCATTTAGCTTTCTTCAAATACTATATACTTTCATTGTTCATTTCTTCTCCCCAATTTAATTCGAAAATGGCTGACAAAACATCACAATCAAAAGAATCTACAACGAATATCAGCAACAACCTCAACAACAATAATTCTCCACCAAGGCAACTAGAAGGTATGAATGTTCCACATCTTTTGTATCCTAAATTACAAAATGTCAAACAAAACAATAATACATATTTGCGGGAATATAAAAACCATAAAAAAAAAAAAAAAAAAAATTTGATATGTCAAGAGTTCATTTATAATTCATGTTAGCGTTTCCATTTATTTATAAAATTTGATTGTATTTTGTTTCTGTAATTGGTTTAGACATTTTTCAGGGAATGCCGTAATTGAGGGAAATTCTAAAGAAAATTGACACCAATCTAGATGATCTACATGCTGCTAGAGAGAAATTCAGAGAAGTCATTAACCATGTATTAGAAATCATACAATCTGCCATGGATATTATATATAACATAAACAAAAGGGAGTATGCATTTGCACTAGAAAAACTAAACAACTGTAAGAGAAATAAAAAATAAACACCATCTATATCATCCAAACCCACTTCACAATATGAAAAACCGATGTGCTTATTTCTTTTATAATAAAAGTATTATTCTCTATGTTCAACTTTATCTTGTCTTTCAATGTTACTCATTAATTGATTGAAATTTTGTACTCATTTTGTGGATATACAATTGTTCCTTTGATTGACGCATTGGATTTATTGTTTAATGAATTTACTAAAATTTCTCCATCTTGACACGTTGGTTTTGATTTAATTGCTCTATCTTCACACGTTGGATGAGTATTAATAATAATTATATAGGTACATTACATAGGCATTCCAAAAGTCTAACCATTTTGAATAAAAAACATATAAAGATGGAAGTTAATCTTTTCATATTCTGTTTTGTAGCTTTACAATTATTAACTCATAAATTAATTGAGTAATCATATTCATGCTCTCAATTATTAAACAAACAAAGCCTTTGAATGAACTGTGTGAACAGACGTTTGTTTTCAAAACTTGGCTGAAGATTATTGATTTTAAAGAAATATATGAATCTTATATTGTGAGAAAAATTTTACCAGTCAATGTCGAACTTGAAAATGAATATAACTTACAGAAATTGCAAAAGCTCAGTATAAATTTTAAGTTAAATAGTTGATCTTGATAATACTCACGTGATATTAAATACAATGCACAATTTACTACAAAATACTGACATCGAATGTCAAAGACATGTCTACAAAAATAATATCAATTTTACAATTAGACCATATAATATTTGGATAGTCTTCTCAAGTTGCACGAATGATTTAATAACATCTTCTTATAATTGATATTAATAATTATAGAGGTACAATTATTAATTTTATCTTAACACAACTCTATACATAGGGGTGAGCGGTTCCGGGTACCCTCCATTTTTCGAGGGAACCGGAACCGCACAGTGCAGGTTCCCAAAAAAAAGAACCGAAACCGCACAGTGCAGGTTCTTCAATTCAAGGAACCGGAACCTAAAATGTAGGTTCTGGTTCCTTTCCGGGGTACCTTGTAAAAAATTAATTACCCCCCTATTAGTTTAAAAATGACAAAAATACCTTAAAAGTTTACAAATACACCCCTAACAAATTTTGATTATTCATTCATTTGTGTCCAATGTAACTCATAACTTGAAATCTTTAAGCAACACTTGAATTCAATCAATTCATCACAATTCACATACAATTCGTCAATCAAAACCAAAACACAAACAATTATTCATCACAATTCACATCAAATAACCTCACCAAAATCATTTAAACAAACAACAATATAGAAAATTAGAAACTGTCACCAACTTTTTTTATTCTCCCACTAATTTCAATCACTACAATTATAAAACTACAAAACAACCCAAAAAGCATAACATGAGTACATGACCCATGTCTAATGCTCCAAATTAGGCAGGATGTTCCTTCATCAAGTAATTGAAGTCCAATCATTTCTACAAAATAAACACAAGAAAGTCAATTAGTAGCTTCAAAAAGTAAAAACATTGAAAACATTGAATAAATTTATTTACACTAATAGCTTAAAATAAATTTAAGAGATAAGAATATAATTGTTTTAGATACTATACCCGCTTCATAAGCCTCTGCTTCCTCCAAGTCATCTTCATCCAGAGTTGGTGCATATTTCAACCAATCGCTTGTACAAATCAATGATTCAACAACCAGCAGAGATAAAAAACTTCGAAATTTATTAAGTACATGACCCGATGTACTAAAAGCTGACTCGGAAGCAACTGTAGACACTGGGATTGCAAAGACATCTTTGGCTATACGCGAGAGAACTGTATACTTTGATGCATTTGCCTTCCACCATTCCAATACATTCAAGTCAGACATTATGGATTCACATTTATCATCAAGGTATCGGTCTAACTCTGACTTGGCAGCGTCTTGTACCTCTACCTCCATCTCCTCCACATATTCCGACCACAGAGTGTCAGGGACAGTACCACCATGCTGACTATTAGCAACAGTGAAAGATTGATCATTTCCGCTTGTTGGACAAGAACTAGAAGCTTGACTTTCTTCTAAATTTGACTACAAACTCTTATTTTCAGAATCAACAAATTGTATCAACTTATATTGTAAATAATACACCCTTAGTTTTCTATAAGGGAATTTCCCTTTTCCAAAACAAAAGACAAATTTAAGGAACACATATGATTTGTACATGCTTAAAATATAAGTCCAACGGCACCTTAGAAATTTGACTTATGCATAAAAAAAATTAATAAAATTAAGCATGAGAAAAAGAAAGCACCATCAATAATGAAGTTATTAAAACCATTTAGTTAAGTATTGAGATTATTAAACAAAAAATTAAGCACATACTGTAAAGGAATATTTATAAAAGACAGAGACTTGCAAATTCTACAGGCATGAATAACTCGCTCATATAAAAAAAATAAAAAAAAGATTCGTATAAAAAAAAGCACTACCCAACTCTCACTCTTAAGCCACTCACTCACCATATCTCTCTCTTTCTTCAAAATGAAGACCCGGTAACTCAACTAACTCTACTAATGTTATTATTAAATGCTAACTCTCACCCAATTTTGCAATTGCTGTTGCTGCAAATCAATCAGCGCTCGCGCAATTTGCAGCAGCAGCTTGCAACTGCCGTAAATTGCAGCAGACACGCACCTTCAATCTAAGTAATAAAATTCAATCATACATAGCAATCAATCATAATTCATACATAGCATTGTGCTTAGTTTCATATCACACTGACACGCACCTTCAATCTAAGTAATATGCCGCGAAGAATCAACACTTGAAGTTCCAGAAAAGTAGAAAACACGAGAAGAAGACGGCAGAGAGAATGGAGAAGAACCAGAAAAGTAGACAACACAGAGAAGAAGACGGCAGAGTCGCAGAGAGAATGGAGAAGAAGAGAATTTGTCAATTTGAGACACCCTAATCGAATTGGGTATTTTGCTTTGTTTGTAAATGTAAAATTACAAAGATACCCCATTATTTATACTAATTTCTAACACTGCCAAGGGTCTATTTGATAAGTTAATAAATTATTAATGTTTATAAATTTATTAATTTAATGTTATAATTGGCCAATTGGGTATTTATAATATACTAAATATAATTTAGTAAATTTAATATTATAAATTAGTAATGTTATAATTAATTAAGTGATCATACTACAATGTAAATTATAATACTATAATTAATTAAGTAATATACTATTTAATTATAATGTAATATTATAATTAATTAAATTGTTAATCATTTAATTAAGTATTGTAACATTGTTTATAATAGAATGTTATAATTAATTAAGTAATCATACCATAAATTTATAATGTAATGTTATAATTAATAAAATTCTAATCATTTAATTAAGTATTATGTAAATTAGTAAATTACTAATGTTTATAATATAATGTCATAATCAATTAAGTAATCATTTAATTATGTAATGTTATATTAATTATATGATCATACTATAATAGTATAATGTAATGTTATAATGAATTAAGTAATCATACTATAAATCTATAATTTAATATTATAATTAATTAAATTTCAAATCATTTAATTAATATACTAATGTTTACAATGGAATATTATAATTGATTAAGTAATCATATTATAAATATATAAGGTAATGTTATAATTAATTAAATTTTTAATCGTTTAATTAAGTAATGTAATAATATAGTAAATTAATAATGTTTATAATGTAATATTATAAATTCATAACTAATTATGTAATCATTTAACTATGTAATGTTATAATTAAGTAAGTGATCATAATATAATGTAATATAATAATGATATAATTTAATTAAGTAATTATTTAACTATAATGTCATGCTTAATTAATGTTTATAATGAAATATTTATAAGGTAATGTTATAATTAATTAAATTTCTAATAATTTAATTAAGTATTGTGCTAATGTTTATGTAGTAAATTAGTAATTACTAATGTTTAAAACATAATATCATAACTCATAATCAATTAAGTAATCATTTAATTATGTAATGTTATAATTAATTATGTGATCATACTATGAATATAATGTTATAGTGAATTAAGTAATCAGATTATAGATCTTTAATGTTATATTATAATTAATTAAAATTTTAATCATTTAATTAAGTAATGTAATAAATAATAATGTAGTAAATTACAAATATTTATAATGTAATGTTTATAATATAATGTCATAATCAATTAAATAATCATCTAATTATATAATGTTATAATTAATTATGTAATAAACTAATTATACTATAATGAAATAGTGAAATGTTACAATGAATTAAGTAATCATACTATAAGTCTTTAATATAATATTATAATTAATTTGTTTATAATAGAATATTATAATTAATCAAGTAATCATTTAATTATAATATAATGTTATAATTAATTACATAATCGTACTATAAATTTATAATGTAATGTTGTAATTAATTAAATTTCTAATAATTTAATTAAGTATTATGCTAATGTAGTAAATTAGTATTTACTAATATTTATAATATAATGTCATAATCAATTAAGTAATCATTTAATTATATAATATTATAATTAATTATATAATCATACTATAATGTAATGTTATAGTGAATTAACTATTAAGTAATCATACTATAAATTTTTAATGTAATATTATAATTAATTAAATTTTTAATCATTTAATTAAGTTTGTATTAATGTTTATAATAAAATGTTATAATTGACTAAGTAATTATACTATAAATCTATAATGTAATACTATAATTAATTAAATTTATAATTATTTAATTAAGTAATATACTAAATGTTATAACTTATAAGTCAATTAATTAAGTAGTAATCAATTAATGTAATGCTATAATTAATTATACTATAAATCAATTAAGTAATGTTATAAAATTATAATTAATTAAATAATTATTTAACTATAATGTAAGTATGATATTTAACTAGTAATTAAATTTATTAATGTTTATCAATTTATCATATATAATTAATTAATTACTAATTTATCATAGATATACTTAGAACTTGATAATTGAAGTAAATAACTAAATATATTATTACTCAATCAAATTTACTATTTTATTCAAAAATAATTCTTTTAATAACATTAAAAATGTAAAACACTTTTAATTGGATCGTAATTCCAATTATTCACTTAATTAATCAAAACTTTAATATTAAGGTATTATAATATATTAAAGCTTTTAATATGGTGTAATTTATATGTAATAAGTATAATTGTATTCGTATATTTATTTAATTAGGTTATTCTAAAAATTTAACTTTTTCTATTTTAAATTTTTTTTATATGTAAAATAATAGAAACCCTTCATTATTCACATTTTACAAATATTTCATTCTAGTCCAGGTTCCAAAACAAGTTCCAAAACAGGTTCCAAATAGGTTCCAAAACAGGTTCCAAAAATCGGTTCCAAACCCGATACCCCCTACAGGTTCCAAACAGGGTACCCTTTTTATAGGTTCGCAGTTCTGGTTACTGTTCCTCTACACACAAGAACCAGAACCGGAACCTACCCGCACAGTATCGGTTCTGGTTCCGGTTCTACCCGCTACCTGTGCTCACCCCTATCTGTACATATATATAATTTAAATTTACTCTAAAATTTGTATAATTTAACAAATATTATCTCTTAATTTAATTAGTTTATTTTCTTAGAATAAATTTGTTTACAATTTATTTTTAAAACATTGAATAAACATACCCACGCAACGCGCGAGCCCTATGTCTAGTTAATTAAATAAACAAAGAAAAAAAAGATATCTTTACACTTGAACTAATAAATAATCGAGTAAAGAATTTGACTTAACTAAATTTTAATTTATAATAAACTAATAAGAAATAAACTATTTAAGAATATTTTCATTTTTTTGGTCAAATATTAACAGAAAACACTAAAAGAACCTGACGAAGGGTGAGAAAGTGTCATTTTGAAACTTGACGGGTGGGAAAGTGTCGTTTTGCCAAACCTTGGGTGGGAAAATGTCATTCTCAATCAACAATGGGTTGACTGATTGGTAGAGGCTTGGGGCAAGGGGTTTGCTCCTCTATGGTCTCAGGTTCGAATCGCAAGAACAGTTGTTAATATTGTTGGCTATGGACCGTAGAGCTTGCCCTGTTTCGAAAGCCTTGTTTGAGGTCGGGGGACTAGCAGAGGTATGCGTAAGCTGTCTTGGACACCCTCGGTAAAAAAAAAAAAAAAAAACGTCGTTCTCCCACTTTGAATATATAGTCAAGGCCTTTCTCAATTTACCCCTGAAGGATAGTTAAAGTATAAATGCACCCAGGGTTATTTTTAAGTATTAGAAACCCCCTGAAGGATGGTGACTAATGGTGGCCACAGATAATGAAATGCCCGGAGCAGCGTTGGTAAATACTCACAGATGACCAAAAATTTCTCTCTGCGCTCAGGTAAGTGGATACTTTGAAGTTTCGTTCCCGAGATTTCTTGACAATATGTATCTATTTTTTTCTGTACTAGGTGTGAAGCGGGTGTACAAGGACTGCTAGTGGTTCAGTCTGAGAACACGTGTTTACTGAAGGAAGGAAAGGTAGGTTTCCCAATGGACATGACGAATCTAGAATTTGTTGCCTATCAGCCTTACATGATGGACATTTCTTTTGTCTGATATATTCACCAAGAACAAGAGTAATTAATGGAAGCTTCAGGACCTTGGAATTATATTGAAGATTGATATAAAGTGGATTTGAAAATTTATCTCATTGGCTCCTTGACCTTGAGGTTATGGAGCAAAAGGAAATCTTGCTGCTGTCAAAAGCTTTGAAAAGGATTTTGATTCTCGAGGTAAAATACCGATGAAAAATTGAAACAAGAAGAATAATTAAACCAAAACATGATTAAATCTTTGAATTTCTTTACTGTGTAATTGTTAGATATCCTCCATTCACAAGTTTTGTTTCATCCATAATGATCCATTAAACTTGAAGCAGTAAGAATTAGCAACAAAGGAAACAACGTCGGAACTTGAAAGGGAAATAATGCCAAAATACTTATGGGCTGGGCCTTACTTCAGATTTGAGCCCATTAAAAGGGCTAAGCCCACCTCTAAGAGAAACATAATCTATGATTAGGCCTTCTAGTGAGCTACTTATGAATCTAAATACTTCTCATTTAGGGGACCAAATATTAATTAAAATAAGGTGTTTTGTTGCTAAATATGTCATATGTGCATACCGATATTTATGGAAATTATTTAAATTTAAAGGTTTATAAATTAAAAAATATGATTAATAATCATCTTATTTTACTTCTCACTACTAAAAAAAAGAAAAAGAAAATCCATAGATTAACTCATATAAAACCGTGAAAATAAATTTGAAAAATTATGGATATTATTATCTTCTTATTTTAACAATAAAAATAAAAATTGATTAGATTTGGAAAATTAATATTCTAATTTTGGTGGCGGCCGAAGAAATAGCGGTTAGGTTTCTCTAGCTAGAGTAACATCGTCATAGATTCTGCCACGTGGAAGTATTTGACTGAATCTGGCACCTGCTCGTCACACTCCCTTCATCCTTTCCACATTTTCCCTCACTTTCTAGCGACAAAAACACAAAAGTCAGAGAGTACTGTGCTCTTAACCGAAAAGAAAAAAAAAAATTTATGTAAATTTTCTTTTCGAAAGCTCTGGAAAACCATTCTTATGTTCTAAAACCTGCTAAAGGTACAAGCTTTATCACCCTCTCTCAGAAAAGAAAAAAGACTGCATTTTTCCAAGAAAAATTTGTGCAGGTCATTTTTTGTCTAAACAAAAAACCGATTCATGTCGTTGAGTATCAAAAGTTTGAGTTTTAATTTTTAAATAGCTTTTTTAATTTCATTTTTTTTCTTATTTGGTAATTGTTTGTCAATTAGGTTATTAGTTATATAAACTTTTGGGCTTGGGATTTATTAATTATTGTTATGGGTGGTTTTACGGGTCATTGATTGGATTTTGTGTATATGTTGGTGAATGTAGGTGAATAGATGACATTGTGTGCGGTTTCAGCCGCTGTTGCTTCCACTCAGAGAATCACTTTAAACCATGTAATTTGTCCTCTATATACATTATGCATTTGTAATATGATGCTTTCGTTATGCCTTTCGTTCTTTTGTTGATAAATTTGGAAACAAATGTTATATGTTGATGATGACATTAGTTATTTTAGTGCAATGCAGGTGATTTTAGGGTGGATTGTTGTTTGTTTTCTATTAAGCATCTATGAGCATCGATTTTTTTTTTTCTTTCTATTAAGAATTTATGAGCATCAATTTTTTTTTTTATTTTTCTTAGAAAACCAGTCCAAATGGGGTAAATCTTCCATTTTTCAGGCTGATTATGTAGAGTTTGCATTGTCCAATCCTGTTGATACGTGATTTTAACACCAACTAATCGACACGTGTGTAACGTTGGTGGGCCAAGAGACACACGTTGGTATTGATAACGTGTAGGGTAAATGGAGCAATGAGAGCTTTTTAAAGTGGTTCGGATGCTAAGGTAGCAAGTCTTACGTCCACTGATAGTTGTATTAGTATTGTGGGTCAGGTTGCAACAGCGAACTGACTTACAAATGATTAGGGAAAAGTAAATACAAAGGTACAAGAGAGAGACAGAGAAAGCTAGTTCAGAATGTAAAATGGCCGAATCCCCTCAATGAAGGGGTCTTCCCCTTTTTGTAGTAAGATGAGTGCAAATAATCATCATTAAATCCGTGGGTTGGTGTGAATGTTAGGACAAAATCTGGCTTTACGTCACATTGCCCACCTTTCAAGCTGATTTCACGCGATTTGGAGCAAGGAATGGACACGTGGGAGCCCTCCACAGCGTCCGGCAGGCCTGACGTGCGCTTACCGTTCTGACGGGAGCAGGTCACACTCCATCACGTGATTTCCCACGTCAGCCCTTGATTTCTCAGGCATAACTGAAGTCCCCTAGTTTTCAAGGTTTGAGGATCGAACCTTAGAAACTAAACCATGCCGTGATTGGAGGTTTTCTGGAAGTTCTGACAATTCCGACCTGAATAAAAGAAGCTCGGGATAGGGCCTTTTACGAACACGACCTCGCACAAACCTCGCCCAAACGACCTGACAGCCGTCGCCCAAGCGACCTGACTTCATCGGGCGTTCCTTACCGTGCCTTAGGGTTGGAGATTCAATGAAGCTGCTTCTACACTGACAGGCGCTCTGCGCGTGTTAAGCATCTGCCAGGCGCATAAATGCGATGTGTGCTGACGCGTTGTTGCTTTGACAGAGCATTAATTGCACGACATGCTCGAAACGACAACCCTCATCACAACATTAAATGCGGCGTGGGGCGCATTTAATGCGGAGAGAGAGAAAGGCGTCGTTTCAATTCCGAGGGGTGGTAAACATCGGTTCATAGTCCATATAAAAGCCCAAATTTTTCAGATGATGCCACCAGAATCCCTTTTGCCTCGAGCAAAAACTCTCTACAAACTGGAAGCTCTTCTTTTCCGATTGGCATCTTTTCGATACCTGAAGCAAGAACCGTCCACGGTCACGTCCCCCAAAAGGTAAAGGTTTTTTCTTCCTTTTTCTCTCTCTTTTTTTTTTTTTTTTTGGTTTGCGATGCAATGGCGTTGGGTCATCTGATGTTTCATCAGAGACGCGACGCTGGAGTCGGGTTCGAGTCGTGAATGGCGGCTCGAGTTACTGTTAGGGTTTAGGGACTTTGTTCCATGCCACCGTACGGGGCAACGTACGATGGTTTAAAATGATCTTCTGTCCGTCGGTGTTGCAGACTGCGGAATGGAAACCTCAGCGTCCAGATCCGAAGAAGGAGCCGATTCATCTTCGCAGGATGTTCCCACGGACGCATCCCTTGAGGTCTTCTCGGTTCTCACCCGAGAAGAGTTCGAGAGGGTAAAGAGACAGTTCGACGTCCGCGCGGAGCTGTTCCTCGACGCCACCCGGTAGTCGCGGCATCCTTCCGATGGCCTAGCTGCGATCTTCGAAGAGATCTTCAAGGGTGGGGGGATGATTCCTTTCCACCCTTTTATTAGGTCGGTCCTGGATCACTTCGAGATCGCACCAATGCAGTTGATGCCAAACGCGTATGTCATCGCCGTTGCGATGTACATCGCGTGCCGCGAGAGCAGCTTGGGAGAGCTAACGGCGGTGGAGCTTGGTGTCGCGTATTTCCTAAAAAAGAGTAAGGACAAGGACTCCTATTACTTGTCCCGACGACCTACCATCGCCGAAAGGATACATAACTATCCCAGCAACGCAGGGGCCTACGAGACTAAGTTCTTCTTCTTCTGCTACGACGGCCACTACCGTTTTCAGAAACCAAGTAGGTTCCTCTTCGCTAGATTCATTAACTGTGCGCTTCCTTTTTCTAACGACCTGCATTCTTTTGCAGTTAACAAGATGACCAGCCAAGACCTGCTCACCGACCCGGACAGGATCGTGTCTTTTGGGGTCCTCCCCGAGGAAAGTCGGGACACGAGGAAGCTCGTGACGACCGCAAACTTGCGGAAGTATGATTTTTTTAGTGACAACGCGTCTTTAGAGTCCCCAGAATGTAAGTTACACTGATTCCCCTCTGGTCGTAGAATAATTTTTGTTTAGTTACTAACGTACTTGCATGCAGCGACCATGCCTCCGAAAGAATCCGAGTAGCCCCGACGAGCGCCATTTAACTTCCCTCGATCGAGGCGGGAGGGCAGGGCGTGCTGCTCCCCAGCGGTCACTGGCAGGTGCGAACTGTCCCGCCTCCCCAGCCCCGTCCTAAGGAAGAAACGACTAGGACAGTATAGGTTGCTCAGCCATCGCCTGCACGCCCGAGGCGAAGGCTCCAGCTCAGCAATCGAAGAAGAGGAGGCAAATTCAGGTCGACGAGTCAGAGACCGAATCTGAGGATGAACCCCTGAGGTCGCGATGGGACGTCGGAAGGAGGTCCGGCAAGGAACCCACGGACGAGACGGTGGCTGTCGACAAGGCGAAAGACACACTAGTGTTTGACGCGCTGGGAAACCTGCCCGAATACCTGCAGTCGATAGTTTACTCTCTACTTGAGTGTGGACTATCGGAGTCATATGATCAGTTCGCCGATACGGGCGATGACCTGATGATCACGTCGTTTCAGCATCTAAGTAAGGTGAACAAACTGTTCTTGAAGAGTTTGCCCGTCTTTTTCATCCTAACTCACTTCTTGTTCGCAAGCTCTGCTCGCCATGAGGATGTCCATGGAGAAAGCTCGGCTGGGGGCCGCAAAGGGGGAAAATGACCTGAAAGAGGAGATCGCGAAGCTCAAATAGAGCCTGGAGGATGTCGAAGCGGAAAAAGCGCTATCTGTTGAGGTAGCGAACAGATACTTGAACCAAAAGTCGGCCGCTATGCGTACAATCGACTTTCAAAAAATGGAGCTTGAGCAACATGCGGAGGAAGTGAAAGAGCTTTAAAGGACAACCGTTAGACTCTCCAAGGAGGTCGGAGAGAAGGACCAGGAGCTTCAGACGACTCTAATGCAAGCTCAACTAGCAGAACAAGAAATGGAGACCTCTGAAAAGAGAAGGCTAGCTCTTGAGGCCGAGCTCCAGGAGAGTCAGGGAAGAGTTGCTTCGATCAAGAAATACGGATCCGGCAGAGGAGGAGGTCGAGGATAAGGCTGTCGACTGGGCGATCGGGTCCATCTATGCCCTTCGACCAAAGAACCCACATCTGGATATGTCCGACCTCCCGAGGGAGTGGCAAGAAACCTTGCAGATCTTGGCGAGGGAAGATGATCAAGCAACAAGCAGCCGCCCGAGGATCCGACCAGGCAGAGGGTTTTGGTCCTGCCTTGAAGAATCATCCTACCGACCAGGCATAGTGCGATGAGACTGACTCTAGGAATTAATAGGGTCTAACAGTTTTTGTTGTACATAAATGGAATACATTTTGCTTTCAATTGTTGTTCGCTTAATCATACATGAGTGCAGTTTACAGTTTCAGTTTGTTTACATAGGTAATATTACATGCGAATTGTTACAAGTGAACAGGATAACATATTACAAGAAAAAGGAAACTAACAAAATCAAAACCTAATTTACAATGAGAGCTGAGTTCGGGATTACTGATAGTATGGCCGGAGGTGTTTGTCATTCCAAGCTCGGGGTACTTTGAAAACTTTCAGCCTTTTGAGATGGTAAGTCCCTGGTCTGATCACCTTGTCGACCCGATCACGGACCTTCCCGGAGGTCCTAATACCCCACCCCCGCTTGGCTCCCCTGCAGGTTCCGAGGAGAACTTCTTTTAGCACAAGGTCTCCGACCTGGAAGTCTCTTCGCCTGACCTTTGAATCGAAGAACCTCTTCGCATGTTGTTGGTAGGTGCTATCCTTAGCGAAGCCTTGCTGCGGTGTTCTTCAATAAGGTCCAGACTCGCTCTCATAAGTGCTTCGTTTTCAACCTCATCGTACGAGTTCCTCCGAAGAGAACCAGTTCCTACCTCCACAGGAATCATTGCTTCGCAGCCATAGGCTAGCGAAAAGGGCATTTCTGAGGTGAAAGTTCTCGGAGTTATCCTATATGCCCATAGGACTTCGGGGAGATCGTCGGCCCAATTTCCCTTGGCTGCCCTAAGTTTGGCCTTTAGAGTGTGCTTGATGGTCTTGTTGACAGCTTCAACTTGGCCATTTGCTTGCGGTATGGTGACTGAGGCAAATTTTTTATGGATGCCCAGCTCGTCGCAGAAATGCTTGAACTCCTCTTTGTCGAATTGCTTTCCATTATCCGAAATGAGGGTGTGAGGAATTCCGTAACGGCACACTATGTTCTTGAAAACGAAGTCTTTCAGCTTTTTGGTCGTGATCGCGGCTAGCGATTCAGCTTCCACCCATTTTGTGAAATAGTCTACCGCGACCACGGCGTACTTACCCCCCCTTTTTTGACTGGCATGGGACCGATAAGGTCGATCCCCCATATGGAAAACCGCCAAGGGCTAGACATCGTTATCAGCTCGTGAAAGGGGGCTCGCGGAATGTTCGCGAACCGCTGACACCTGTCACACCTCCTGACAAAATTGTGGGTATCTTTGGATCCGGGGCCAATAATACCCTTGACGAACAACCTTGTTCTAGAGAGATCGTGCGACGGTGTGATTACCGCATATCCCTTCATGGATTTCCCTCATGATATAATCTGCCTCTTCACTGGTTACACATCGGAGGAGAGGGGCACTGAATCCTCTCCTGTATAGTTGGTCCCCGATAAGTGTGAAACGAGTAGATCTTGCTCGCAGGACCCTTCCCTCGACCTTGTCGTCCGGCAAGGTCCCATCCTTGAGGTATTGGAAAATGGGAGTCATCCGGGGAATGCAGGTTCGTCACATTCCACGGCTGTTCGGTTGAACTGATAGTTGGAGCATTGACGAACCGAACATGAATGCTATCTGGAGCTTCTGAATCCAACGACGAGACTATCTTTGCCAGGGCGTCCGCTACAGAATTGCTATCTCTGGGGATCTAAGTGATTTCAAAGTGTTTGAACGGCCCGCGAGCAGCCTTAGCTTCTTTCTTTTAGATAGCGGACCATGTTTTCTTCCTTGGCTTGATATTCCCCCAAAATTTGGTTGACGACCAACATGGAGTCACTGTAGACACTGATCGCAGTTGCACCCATTTCTTTGGCGGATCGCAAGGCCCAGGTGGCAGCGAGCTTCGCGTACTCGAGCCTCATTGTTGGAAGGTCTCTTTAAATCCGAGCCACCGGAGAATGTCATGGAATTCGAGCCCGGGCCCTTTTGGGGCTTACAAGGAGAAGACCCGCTCCGACCCTTTTTCTGTTTGATGACCCATCGACGTAGAGGCTTCAGGTCGCAGGTTCTGAATACTTTCCTGGATGGCCTCTCCGGGCTGGTGCTCGCTTGGAAGATAGGAAAATTCTGAGATGAAGTCAGCAACAGCCTGCCCCTTGATAGTCAATTTTGACTTGTACTTCAGGTCGAACTGACTTAATTCCATTGCCCATTTAAGTAATTTACCAGATACCGCATCTCGGCATCCGTCAAACGCTTGCTCGCATAATACACTGGCCACTGCTCCTTTTTCTCTTCCTGTACTAGAGTGCCTTGAGCAGAGCGAGACGGACAGGTAAAGGAGTAGGATTTCTTATGGAAAAGTCTTGGACAGGAGGGGTGGTTTCCCGAAGTGCTCTTTTATGCTTTTGAACACTTGTTCGCACTCGGGTGTCCACTCGAACTTCTTGTTGGCCTTTAGTACGTTGAAGAATGGTAGGCAGCGATCTGTTAGCCTTGATATGAAGCGACTAAGTGCTGCTATTCGTCCATTTAGACACATGACCTGTTTTTTGCTGGTCGGGCTCTCCATATCGAGCAGAGCTTGAATCTTCTCGGGGTTTATTTTTATCCCTCGCTGATTAACCATGTATCCCAGGAACTTTCCTAATGATACCCCGAATGAACACTTGAGAGGATTCAGCTTCATTCTGTACAGTCGGAGGATGTCAAACATCTCAGCGAGATGCGCGATGTGTTCTCAGGCGACCTGGGATTTGACTAGCATGTCATCCACATAGACCTCCATTGTTTTTTCGATCTGGTCGGAGAACATTCGGTTAACCAGCCGCTAGTAGGTTGCGCCAGCATTCTTGAGGCCGAAAGGCATAACTTTGTAACAATATAGCCCCTGGTCTGTAATGAAGGACGTATGCTCCTCATCTGGCCCATACATCAAGATCTGATTGTATCCTGAGTATGCATCCATGAAACTTAACAGCTCGTGCCCCGAGGTGGCATCCAGCTGGTCGATTCTTGGCCGAGAAAAACTGTCTTTTGGGCAGGCCTTGTTAAGGTCGCTGAAATCAACGCAGGTTCGCCACTTACCATTTGGCTTCTTTACCAAGACCGGATTGGTAACCTAGGTCAGGTAGAGTGCCTCTCAGATAGACCCATTTCGGAGGAGGTTTTCCACTTCTGATTTTAATGCAGCATATCGCTCCAAGTCCATTGCTCTTCTTTTACGCAAGCGGCAAGCCCCATTGTCGACGTTTAACACGTGGCAAATAATGTCCGGGCTGATCCTGACCATATCTGCATGCGACCAGGCAAACACGTCGACGTTTTCTCTTAAGAAGCTTATCAGTTCGGACGCGCTGAGGGTTGAGACTGCTCCCAATCTTTAACACTCGGCTTGGCTCTTTCGGTCGTGATACTTGGACAAGTCCCCAATGGGCGGGCGTGGAAGGGATTTCTTGAGTTCGAGGAATCCATATTATCCTCTACTAGGCCAGGCTGCGGCTCAATCCTGTTGATCGCCATAGCCTGTCGGGGTGCACTTCGCGAAACACCCTTTCCTTTACTTGCCATCTGTACCCATTTTATGTAGCAATCGCGAGATGCGTTTTGCGATCCGCTCACTTCCCCTATCCCCGTTGGGGTGGGGAACTTCATCTTGAGATGGTATATGGAAGTGACTGCCTTGAAGCTTCTTAGTAGAGGTCACCCCAGGATCCCATTGAAGGCGGATGGACAATCCATGACCAAGAACTCAGTTACCTTAGTTACCTCGTCATAGTCGCCCAGCGTGACCGGGAGTTGGATCGTCCCTTTGGGGATTAAGTGGTCCCCTGTAAAGCCATAGAGGGGGATCGAGGCGGGCTTCAGGTCGGCCTCGTCTAGGTTCATTCTTTCAGGCGGTGCAGGAGAGAATGTTCACAGCGCTTCCGTTGTCCACGAGCATTCTACGGACGTTATGATGCCCTATGAGGGGCGTGATCACAAGGGCGTCATCGTGAGGATGATGCAGGCGAGCTGCTTCCTTTTCGCAGAAGGTGATCGGCTCCTCCTTTCGAGCCTTTTGTGGTCACTGCGATGTGTTCATTACCCTGATCGGGTCGTGATGTGTTTCACGATCGTACCTTTCTTGCGCACCTCGCGTGTTTCCCGCGAGGTGCGGCCTTCCGAAGATTATGTTAACACTACTGTACCCTCTGCGATCACGACGCTTTTTCCTCTACTCCTCTTGGTTCTTCTCTTTTGGAGCAGAGTCATCAATATACTCCTTGAAGTGCCCTTTCTTGATGAGCTCTTCGATTGCTTGCTTTAGAGCTCGGCATTCATCGGTGTGATGCCCGTTGTCCCGATGGAAGCGACAGTATTTTTTGCCGTTTTTGGTTGTAGCAGGGGTTTTCATGGGTTCCGGCTCACCGAGCAGGGTGACCTCCTCGGATTTGTTAAGAATTGCAGATATGGACACATTCAGCGGAGTGTATTGGATTCTGTCGTGATCACGATGAGGAACAGGGGCATAGGACTTTTTGTGTTCGAAACGGGGTTTCTTCCCTTTTCGCTGATCATTAATGTCTCCTCTGCGATCAGCTCTCCTACTTTCTCCCCGACCAAACATACTGCTCGAAGCACCAGGATCGCGACGGCGGAGTGCCGCCAATGAATTCTCTATTCGGAGATATTTTTCTGCAAGGTTGTAGAATCTGGTGAGGGAAACATCATCCTCAGCCTGTAATTCTTTCCATAGGTCGGTTTGCGGGCGAACTCCAGTTATTATGAGTGTTCGAATGGACTCTTTGGGGGAATAAGCCACCTTGTTGAGTTCCCTGTGGAAACGGTCAATATAGGATTGTAGGGATTCATCCCTTTCTTGCCTTATGTTGCTGAGATAGCTTAGAGGCATCGAAAACTTTCGATTTGCTTGGAAATGCCGTAGGAACGTCGTGCTCATCTGAGGCCACGAACTAATCAATCCCGATGGGAGCGACCTTAACCACCGTTTGGCATGAGAAGTTAGAGTCACGGCCAAACAACGACATTTTGCAAGATCCAAAACTTGGTGGAGCTCCATCAGGTCGTTGAACTCATACAAATGATCCTGCGGGTCATGGTTCCCATCAAACGGTCGCATGTCGAGCATCACGAACCCGAAGGGAAGTGGGAGGCGAACCAACGGCGGGAGAGAAGGGGGATGCGGGCGACCTGACTCTTTCGTTTTGCCGCTCTCTCAGCCTGTCCAAAGCTCGCTGCAGCTCCTCAATTTGTGGTAACGGAGCCAGTTGGGGATTGCTTTCACCTATGCGAGTCCGGCCCTCGCGATTACGGTTCAGGAAAGTCTGGAGGTCGAACTCCTCTTCGCCTCGGTCGGCACTTCCGGCCGCTCTCGACACACGCTGGCTAGAGGCGTGTGAAGGCGATGGATGGTGCGGGGTATTTTCACGACCCTCGCGGTGATACGAATCGCCCCGCGAGGTGTGGGGACCACCCGCATGATGGCGATCAGGATCGTTCTGCTGGCGGTGACAAGAATCACCCCGCCTAGCACTTTTGTTTGGGTTCATCCGCGACGTGGCATGGGATAGCTCGGGATTCACTTTTTCGTCGAGTCTCAGCTTTGCCGGCACCTGCTTAGGGCACAGTTTGTGTTCGCAGGCCCTTTGGAGCCCGTAGGCTTGCTTTTTGCCACTTGCTTACCCTTGCGTCTACGCGCTGTAGTGCTCGTGGCACGGGCTATTTCCCTTTGCCGCGATTTCGCGCGACCTTCAGGCGTTTTTGGCGGTTGCACCGCCCTGTTCTAGATGGCACGCCTTGGTCCAAAGGTCCGACCTTTGGTTGTTTGTCAGGAGTATTGTCGAACCTCTCCGGGTAGCCGATGGCGGGGTCAGGCTGCGAAGGCTCTTTGGGATATCCACGCATTTTGCGGAAGGGCAAAGTATCCTGGAAGAGGTATCCCCACAGGGTTAGGGGAACTCCCTTCGATCTTATTTGGTTGGCTTGCTCAGGTTCAGATTGGTAGGCTATTTGTTGCTGTAGGACCAGTAGGTTAGAGATTCTCCCGATGAAGGATGAACACTTAATCTGGCCCCTCCTTCTAGCGCCAAACTGTTGATGCGTGATTTTAACACCAACTAATCGACACGTGTGTAATGTTGGTGGGCCAAGAGACACACGTGGGTATTGATAACGTGTAGAGTAAATGCAGTAATGAGAGCTTTTTAAAGTGGTTCAAATGCTAAGGTAGCAAGTCCTACGTCCACTGATAGTTGTATTAGTATTGTGGGTCAGGTCGCAACAGCGGACTGACTTACAAATGATTAGAGAAAAGTAAATACAAAGGTACAAGAGAGAGACAGAGAAAGCTAGTTCAGAATGTAAAATGGCGAATCCCCTCAATGAAGGGGTCTTCCCCTTTTTATAGTGAGATGAGTGCAAATAATCATCATTAAATCCGTGGATTGGTGTGAATGTCAGGACAAAATCCGGCTTTACATCACATTGCCCACCTTCCAAGCTGATTTCACGCGATTTGGAGCAGGGAATGGACACGTGGGAGCTCCACAGCGTCTGGCAGGCCTGACGTGTGCTTACCATTCTGACGGGAGCAGGTCACACTCCATCACGTGATTTCTCACATTAGCCCTTGATTTCCCAAGCATAACAAATCCAAGGGGGAAGCTCTCACACTTGTCATGCAGGCATCAAGTGCGACAGCCTGTTAATGTTGTTCAATTATTAGCAGTAAAGAGGAGGGAACTTACGCCGAAGACATTAGCCTTTTCTGTTCCAAATGAAAATGGTGAGGCTAAAAGAGAAACATCCCATGATTGCATTGATGGGGCCTGGTTTCGGAAAGAGAAATATCTCATGATTTCACTGATGATGGCCTGGTTTTGTGTTCCGAGACTAATAAAAGTTCTGACCACCAAGATGTAGAAGTTGTTGCCTCTGTTTCATCTGTGGAAGAAGACCGTTCTCAGGTGCCAAGAATTTGAGAAACCCAGGAAGCCTTCGTGAAAAACTAAAGGCTATTCGCTTACATGTATTAGCGTCTGAACAATGGAACACTTCTCAACTCCAATTATGTCACGGGTACGCTATGTTTATTTATATGGTTATTATAATATTATGATCCATTAGGCAGCGGCTGGATTCTTGGTTTATTCTTAAGTGCTTGTGGAGTGGGACACTAATAGCTTGGCCTCCAATATTTCACCTCTCGGTATTTCTTGAACCATCTGATGGACTTTAAAAGAATAAAATTCTATGATTCTTCCATGGCCATATTTAATTATATATGCTGCTTTGTTCTTGTACCAATCTTTACACATCTCTCACTCATCAAGCTCTGGTAATTTATGGAATGATAAATCTGTTTCAATTGCCAAACTGCTGTTTATTTGGAAGTAATCTGGGTTACCATGGTATGGTACTTTCTGCCTTCTAAACATAATTTTTTTTTTTTATTTGTGTCCTGGCAGACATTACTTGGAGAGTGCAATAAGCTTAATTCATTATCTAGCTCTGAAAGGCCTTGACATTGAGCAGCTGAGGGAAGATCTCTCTTCTACTGGTCTTCTAAATTTGAAGACTATCAATTCATATGCTCTTGCATGTCTAAATGCCGGAATCCAACTATTGAAGAACCGGAATACTACTTCTCTAGATATAGAAGAGAACATTAGTGTGGGAAGTTGCACTCAGGAAATATTGACCAACAGCAAAATGAGAAGTTCACAGCTAGAGCGATGAGGAAGAAACTGTTGTTCAATAAAGAGTTATTGTTGGGTACAATTTGGGGTAACAGAACTACTTCATGTTATGGTGACAATTGGGCAAGAAGCTACTGAGAGTGATAAGTGACATTCTCAGGCTGATGCCTTCATTATTAGGATACTCATGGAAACCCTAGTGTCTGGAGTGAAATAATCAGAAGAGTAAAAAGAACTTCTCAAATGCTGGAGATGCCATGTCGAATTCTTATGGATTTAGTTGGACCAAAAATCCGTACAGGGAGCTTGAAGCCTGGTCCATGTGTAACTAAAATATCCCTCAAGAAAAATGCTACTGGAAATGTGATATTGCCAGCTCAAGTTTGGCTTTCTTACAAAGAAGCAGGTCCTCCCCCTTCTCACTTGTCTCCGGATGCAGCTCTATTCATAGATGACCAAAGATTTCTCAGTGAGCTCAAGGAAGGTGATACTTTGAAGTTTTATGATGCTAGAAGGAAAAAAAGGATGCTCAAGATCACTAGACCGTTTCATGTTTTTTTCTGGTACAGGGTTTGTGGCTGAATGCACGAGGACTGCTTATGTTAAGTCTGGGAAAGAATTGTATACTAAAGGAAAGAAAGGTAGGCTCTTAACTGGAAAGGTGGTGGATGTCCCTGCCCAAGGGAAATTTATCTGATTGAGAGTTGGAGACTTGCTAACCATATCACGAGATAGTTCATTGGAACAGGAAGATTTGTCTGGTCCAGCTAGCCTCGGTCATAGGATAACTTGTTCTTCTGGCTATCTATTGGATTCAATCAAACCTGGAGAGCCTATAGCTTTTGATGATGGAAAGATTTGGGGAGTAATCCAGGGAGCAAGTAATTCAGAGATTGTTGTGTCTATCACTCGTGCTGGTCTTAGAGGTACTAAACTTGGATCAGAAAAATCCATAAACATCCTGGAAAGTAATATCCGGTTTAAGGGTCTTACTACAAAGGATCTCATGGATCTGGAATTTGTTGCTCGCACGCTGACATTGTGGGTGTTTCATTTGTTCGAGATATGAGTGATATTGTTGAGCTCCGTCAAGAATTGGAGAAAAGGAAACTTCAGAACCTGGGTATTGTTTTGGAGATTGAGACAAAAGGGGGTTTGAGAAATTGCCTCTTATGGTTTTGGAAGCTATGAAATCTTCAAATCCTTTGGGGGTTATGATTGCGAGAGGGGCTCTTGCAGTGGAGTGTGGGTGGGAAAGGTTGGCAGATATACAGGAAGAAATTCTGTCTATTTGTGGAGCTGCCCATCTACCAGTCATTTGGGCAACTCAGGTCCTGGAGTCACTTGTCAAGTCTGGTGTCCCTACCAGAGCTGAGATTACCAATGTTGTCAATGGAAGGAGGTAATTGTTCAAAGTGTTATTTACCCTGGAATTTCATTATATTTATCAGACAAGATCTGTTGATAGAGGTTCATTTTCACTCTTCCTCGTGTATCTATGGCCTGATGAGCATGGTAAGACCCATATAGCCAATTTTTTGATATTTTCCGTAGGCACCTAAGATTATTAGCATTTACTACTGCTTTGCAAGTCAGCTAATTTAAAAAAGGATGGTGTTCTCCTTGGTCTCTAGACTTCATTAAAACACACGTTACCCTTATTACAAAAAGAAATATAACAAAAAGAAATATTAACACGCCTGATTTGGAACTCTGGCCGCCTAGGGTTGACCCGCCCCTGCATTCAAGTGTTGACGCACCCCTGCATTCAAGGATTAGTGTACAACCTCCCTCAAGTCTTCAGCCATTAGAGCAAATGCTTCAACTTCTGTAAAAGCACAAAGATTTCCAGGTGAGCGGGGTAATGGGTACAAGGGGTTAGGATCAAAAGCCCATATGGGAAGCTCTTCACCCAAATAGTCACCCGCCCTAAAGACAATGCCTCCACCGTTCATACTCGTTGATAGACTGCCTTGCATCACGAAAAGCATCTGCCTAATTAGCTCACCCTGAGTTACAATGGAAGACCCTGTCCTGTATAGCATCGGCTGACGACGGTTACACATTTGGTTTAAAAATTGTTCGTCCATTCCTCCAAATTGTTGTGGCACCTAATTAAACAGATCCAGGATTAATAGACATTTCAGTAAAAAATTTGACACTATTTAATAATTATTCATCCATCATCTTTGTTTTAATGTTTGAGTTGGCATTATAACTATTACATTTTACTTTCCTATTCTTAACCATTTATTCACTCTGTCTCTGTCTCTCTTTCTCTTTTTCGCCATTCTGTTTTCTTTCTTTGCCTCTCTGTATCCTTCTCTCCCTTTCTTCTCAAGTTATTGCTCCAGATGAAATATTGCATGTAAACTGCAAAAGCTTTCCTAAAGATTAGTTATTCACTAGCTTTTTTTTTCCCTCCGCCGGAGCCCCGTTCTGTATTTTTTCACTTTGATTATTGAAAAGATAATCAAATTATGAGTAGGTTTGAAAACGAACTCACCGTCCTGAGCACTTCGAGGCAAAGTTCTCTTTTTATTTGGTTACGCAGGTGCTCTGGGAGATCGTTGAGATAATGTTCTGCGCCAAATAGTGGGTCGTTCGCGTAAACCTCCCGTCGAAGATTCTCAGGGAGCATTCTAAAGGCTCTCCACTGCCTTATCTCTCGTGCCCTCAATCTCCTTTCCTCTAATCTTTGGGTTTCAGAATGCAGATATATCTGTTTCACACATGAAACACAGTTAAACTCATTGTTCTTTTGTAATTCGTCTAATCTGTAGCATAATAAATCAACTATATAAGAGACTAGAACTAGAAAAATATATACCAACCTGCATTCTTCCAACGACAAAGAAAATTAACATGAGGCTAGTTAGAAAAATCGAAATCACGAACAGGTTTTCCTCAGCATCGCTACTTACACGGAGGTCTTGGGCCATTGTACTGCATGCAATTGATAGATAAATTTTAGTCAATAAAAATGCAAATGTTGAATTTGTTAAAATGAGTCCACCAAGAGAGTTAACATGATATAAGTATTAATATCACTAAAAAATGAAGCACTTTTGCTTAATTATGTGAAACAAGAGAAGACTTCCCCAAACGAGGTGAGTCTCGAATGAAAGGGGAACCACCCAAGACATAAACAGATATGTGAAGTACTAAAGCTCCGCAAATCTTGTATTCACAAGCTATAATCTTATGGGCTTGTTGCTACTCCGTTACCAGCAAGAGCCCAATAATGTTAACGTGTTAGTTTAAATATTAGAATAGGGGTTCTGTTATGGGCTTTAAAATTAAAAGATGATCGTATTTGAAGGATATCAGGACAGGAACCATAAATATAATGTATGATATCTTTTCTGTTTTGGGCAGCCTCTCTTTTCTGGAGTTGGAAGAACGTGGTAAATTAAATATGGAGATAGAGTGAATAATCCCTGTGTTACAACTCAAGAGACCAAATCACAGAACCAATTGGAAGCAGAAACCAGATTCAACAGCAGATAACAACAACATATAACCAGCAGATATAATCCACAACATATGAAGCAAATAAAAGATGAAAATTAAAGAGACAGAGATTTATAGTGGTTCGGTAATCTTATAGATTACCTACATCCTCTCTCCAGGGCAATAAGTAAGTTTTCACTATGAGAATAAGAGATTCTTACAGAGATACGCTCACCCTTTACACAGTGTACACACCCCTCTGTAAACCCAGATCTCAAACACCTCTCATACACCACACCAATAACCAAGCATTAGAAACGATTTATACAGAAGAACAAAAACAGAAAACACACCAGCTAAGACCTACCACAACCGTTGATTCAATCAACGCTGTTCGAAAACTCTAGCACATCCTCATCTTGCAACAAACTTTCTCTCTGTTAACCAAGAGAGAAAGTTCTAGAGAAAACACGAAATGAGCGAAAACCTAATTGAAATTAGGTTTATTGAAGACCTGGAATTTGGAATTTCTTGAAGCGCCACTTTAGCTTTTAGCAAAAAAGCTTTGACTGCCCATTTCAAACTTTGACTTCCACATGGCATAAATCAATTGCCACCTCAACAACAAAATCTCCACCTTGGCACTTGATTATTGCCCTCACTTACTGCCCTGGAAATTCCTTCTACTTTTCTTCAATGTGAAGAAGGCTCTTAAAGAGCCTTAACTTTTCCAAAACAACAGACTTGGTAAACATGTCTGCAGGGTTTTCACAGCCAGGAACTTTCTCCACCTTGATGGCTTTATCTTCAATCAAATTCCTTATAAAATGCAGCCTGACATCAATGTGTTTTGATCTCTCATGAAACACCTGATTTTTACATAAGAAAATTGCACTTTGGTTGTCACTCTTGATTGGAACTTGCTGTTGGTTCAAACCCATTTCTTCAAGCATTCCTTTGAGCCACATTGCTTCTTTAACTGACCTCAGCTAATGGCAACGCGTATACTTAAGTAGTTGACAAAGTAACAATTGCCTGCAGGTTAGCTTTCCAAGAAACCAGATTATTCCAAAAAGAAAAACAGAAACCAGTCATGGATTTCCTATTATCTAAATTTCCTGCATAATCAGCATCCACATATCCTACAATGATATTTCCCTGATTTTGCTCCCTACTGTAAACAATACCAGTAGTCATTGTACCCCTCACATACCTAAGCACCCATTTTACAGCTTCCCAATGATTCTTCCCAGGATTACTCATAAACCTACTTACAGAACTAACTGCAAAGGCTAAATCAGGTCTAGTACACACCATCAAATACATCAAGCTCCCTATTGCATTTGCATACGGAATACAGTTCATTTCCTTCCTTTCTTCTTCGTTTCAGGGCATTGAATCGAACCCGAGTTTAAAGTGTCTTTGTCCCCTGGCGGGTGTTTTGACAGGTTTGGAATTGCTCATATTAAACTTCCTGATAACTTTTCCAGCATATTCCTTTTGTGACAAGATCAATTTTCAAATCTTTCTATCCCTTTCAATATTCATTCCTAGGATTTTCTTAGCTTGCCCTAAGTCTTTCATTTCAAATTGTCTACTCATCTCTTCCTTAAACCTAGCAATTTCAGAAAGATCTTTACAAGCAACAAGCATATCATCTACATACAAAGCTAGATAAATGTAGCACTCACCATACAAACACTTAAAATAAAAGCAACCATCAAAGCTACTTCGAATAAACCAGCATTCACCATAAACCAGTCAAATTTTCTATACCACTGCCTAGGTGATTGCTTTAATCCATACAGTGATTTTTTCAACAAACAAACCTGGTTTGTAGACCCCTTTTCAAACAATTCAGGCTGCTCCATCAGAATTTTTTCTTCTAAATCACCATTCAAGAAAGCAGTTTTGATGTCTAATTGTTCCAATTCTAAATCAAACTAAGCTACTAAGGCTAGGAGAATTCTGATAGTGGTATGTCTCACAACTGGTGAGAAAATTTCATTATAATTAACTCCTTCAACCTGTGTGAAACCTTTGGCTACCAACCTAGCTTTAAACCTAGGTGCTTCTACCCCTGGTATACCCTCTTTCCTTTTGAAAACCCATTTACACTTAACCACTCTACCGCCTTCAGGTTTGTTAACAAGGATCCAGGTCTGATTTTTGATTAAAGACTCATATTCTTCCTGCATGGCAAGTTTCCATTCCCTGAACTCTTTACTAATCATGGCTTCCTTAGTCCTAGGCTCATCATCAATCTCTTCAGCAATTTGAAGGGCAAATGCTACCATGTCAGCATGTGAGTACCTCCTAGGTGGTCTAATTTCCCTTCTTTCCCTATCTCTAGCTAGTTGATAATTTTGCAAGTCATGTCCATCAGCATCATTATCACCATTTTCACCTAAGCTAGACTCTTCCTCCTGGGTATGGGAATCTGAAACAGTATCTGAAACAGGATTGTTCAGACTTGAAAATTCTCCACCTAAATCCAGGTTTAAGACCTCTGTCCTATCTGCATTGTTACTCTCTTCCTGACCCAAAATACCCGAACTCATCTTCATTAAATCTGACATCTCTACTAATTATACACTTTTTCCCTCCAATATCCCAAGATTTATAACCCTTAATGCCATCAGGATATCCTAAAAAAATGCATCTAATAGCCCTTGGTTGTAACTTATCAGTTTTTTCATGAACAAAAACTGTGCAGCCAAAAACCCTAAGGTTACTATAGTTTGCAGGATGCCCAGACCATTTTTCCATGGGTGTTTTTAAACTAATAGCAGATGAGGGTATTCTGTTAATAACGTAAACTGCAGTGTGGGCAGCCTCTGCCCAGAACTTGGTGGGTAACTTGGAACAGGATAATAGGCTTCTAACCTTTTCTAGGATAGTCCTATTCATCCTTTCAGCTAAACCATTCTGCTGGGGTGTGTGCCTTACAGTCCTATGCCTCAGAATTCCACTTTCCCTACAGATTATCAAAATCTTCATTTATGAATTCTAAGCCATTATCAGTTCTAAGTTTCCTAATTTTCTTCCCAGTTTGGTTTTCAATCATGACTTTCCAATCTCTAAATCTCCTAAAGGCTTCTCCCTTAGTTTTCAAGAAGTAAACCCAGACCCTCCTAGAATAGTCATCTATTATGCTGATGAAATATCTACAACCTCCCAAAGATGGGTGTTTAGTAGGTCCCCAAACATCTGAATGGATATAGTCTAAAATAGACTTAGAACAGTGGTTTCCCACACTAAATCTGATTCTGTTCATCTTCCCATAAATACAGTGATCACAGAAAGCCAACTTCTCTATTTTATCTCCTCCAAGAACCTTTTGCTTACCCAGCTCAACTAAACCTTTTTCACTAATGTGCCCTAATCTCCTATGCCATAAAGTTGTCTTATTAGACTTCTGGGTTAAGAATACTGCTGCTGTTCCAGTAATGGTTGAACCATTTAAGATATACAACCCAGTCCTCATCTCACCCTTCATCACAACTAAGGACCCTTTAGTTACTTTAAGAACTCCACCTTGAGCTTTATAACAATAGCCAATTGAATCTAGACTTCCTAGAGAAACTAAGTTTCTTTTTAGCTCTAGTATGTATCTAACATCAGTGAGCCATTTTGAGCTTCCATCATGTAGATTCACCTTACATCTCCTATTCCTAAGACTCTACAAGCTGCATTATTTCCCATCAACACCTTTCCAGACTCAAGTTTCTTAAAGTTTGACAGAAAACTCCTATTTGGAGTCATGTGGAAAGAACAGTCAGAATCAAGTACCCATTCAGCATCAGTTTCATTTTCAGAAACAACTAACACATCAGAACTCTCATACCCATTAGAAGCTATGTCTACACTTCCACTAGCATCCTTTTCCCCTGACTTTTTCTTCCTATCAGGACAGTCCCTCTTAAAGTGACCTTCCTTATGACAGTGAAAAC
This sequence comes from Pistacia integerrima, assembly GCA_026225825.1. Lineage (NCBI taxonomy): Eukaryota > Viridiplantae > Streptophyta > Magnoliopsida > Sapindales > Anacardiaceae > Pistacia > Pistacia integerrima. The sequence continues at coordinate 5,344,411 of CM047739.1, read as the reverse complement.
ATTTCCTAGTGAACTTAGACTTAGACTTTGATCTACCCCTGAAATTCCCCTTCTTGTGGCCTTTCTTATCAGGTCTTCCTCTTACATAAAACCCCTCACCATCTAGTTTACCTTCCTTTTTAAATTCAGCATCCTTAGTAGTAATTGCTACCACTACTTCATCTAGTTTAAGGGTTTGCCTACCATACTTAAGGGTATCCACAAAATTAGAGAAAATTTTTGGAAGTGAGTTAATTAGGATTACTGCTTGATCTTCATCCTCAACCTTAACACTAAGTCCTTCTAGATCCTGTGCAAGTTTCATAAAGTCATTCATATTGTCTCCTAATAATTTGTTTTCATCCATTTTAAAACTGAACAGCTTCTGTTTTAAAACTAACCTATTAGGAGAGGACTTTGACAGGTATAAAGAGTCTAGTTTTTCCCAAATTTCAAATGGTGATTCCATTTTCTTAACTTCCCTTAAGACCTTATCCCCTAAACCTAGAATTAGGGTACTGTAGGCTTTATCTAAAAGGTCTTTCTTCTCCTTCTCAGACAAAGAGTCTGGTAAACTATCCTCACCTTTTAAAGTGTCAGCTAAACCATCCTTAACTAAGATAGCCCTCATTTTCATCTTCCACAATCCATAATCATTATCCCCTGTGAATTTCTCCACCTCAAACTTAGACATATTCCTGGTTCCTATACTTCACAGATGCTTAGAGTAAAATGCCCTAATTTACCTAAGACTTAAACAGAAACCCTAACTTGCAACTGTTTAAAAAGAACTCAAATCTAAGCCTAGATGTTCCTGATTCGCAAAAGATCTCTTAACCTAGAGAAACCCTAGGTGCTAGAATGATAACCTAGCTCTGATACCACTTGTTACAACTCAAGAGACCAAATCACAGAACCAATTGGAAGCAGAAACCAGATTCAACAGCAGATAAAAACAACATATAACCAGCAGATATAATCCATAACATATGAAGCAAATAAAAGATGAAAATTAAAGAGACAGAGATTTATAGTAGTTCGGTAATCTTATAGATTACCTACATCCACTCTCCAGGGCAATAAGTAAGTTTTCACTATGAGAATAAGAGATTCTTACGAGATACGCTCACCCTTTACACAGTGTACACACCCCTCTGTAAACCCAGATCTCAAACACCTCTCATACACCACACCAATAACCAAGCATTAGAAACGATTTATACAGAAGAACAAAAATAGAAAACACACAAGCTAAGACCTACCACAACCGTTGATTCAATCAACGCTGTTCGAAAACTCCAGCGCATCCTCATCTTGCAACAAACTTTCTCTCTCTGTTAACCAAGAGAGAAAGTTCTAGAGAAAACACGAAATGAGCGAAAACCTAATTGAAATTAGGTTTATTGAAGACCTGGAATTTACTGAACTGCCCCTTAGCTTTTAGCAAAAAAGCTTTGATTGCCCATTTCAAACTTTGACTTCCACATGGCATAAATCAATTGCCACCTCAACAACACCCTGTTTATATAAATGGTGTCAGAGAAATAACAAGAGCCACTTGGGCATTGGACATGACATGCACACGGCTAAATGTTAGTAATTATTTAAAGCTTTTAAATATAAACAATCAAATAAACATAGAACTTAGAACTTCGTGATTTTCACAAACAAAATAATAAAACAATTATTGTGAGAAAACATACCAGATCCTGAAGCCATGATAATAAACTTTTGAAATAAAAACTGATTTCTCATCTCTTAACCCTTTTACAAATAATGCTAAAATTGATGGGAAAAATACGTTAACTCTTATGGGTAGAGGGAGGACCAATTTATATATGGAGAATAACAATTAATCTGATATGTCCATCAAGTATCCATCCAATGGCTATGATTCATTATTCAATAACCACATGTACCAATCAAATTTATTTGCACATGTAACTGATAAAAAATTATTGCACATGTAACCGACAAATTTAAAACAATTAAAAACTGCCAACATTTGAATTAAATTCAAATTAGTGGATAACTGATAAGCCACTTTCAACAGTCTCCCACTTGGCTCATCTGATAAACCAACATAAGTGGTTAATGATATAACATCAAGCATGCAATAACAATGAAACCTTTCATTATGCCCATCATAATCACCTTAGCATAACAAACTACTAAATGTGAGTAATAGCGGTTGTATGTTGTTTATGTAACATATCTCCTTCCATGCACCATTACAAATAGTCGATCATCATAGTCAGTCTATAAGTTATATAAACATAATGGTCCACGATTATGTCTTAAATGTCTTAAAAGACTATCCATTTTTTTGTCAATTATGTATACATCAATACAAGAAATAGGGTATATATATATATATATACATATCAGAAACACAAATTATTGAGCTTAAAGTGTCAATGCATCAATTATTATAACCAAGACTCATTCTATCTACATGTTCTTTAAATGTCTTTGGTTGCAATCCTTTAGCTAAGGGATCTGCAATCATGAGATCTGTCCTAATATGTTCAATAGACACTCGTTGTTTCTAAACCTTCTCCTTAACGACAAAATAATTTAATTCCATATGTTTAGCACCTCTTGAGTATTTTTCGTTCTTGGAGAAGAAAACTGTTGCGGAATTATCACATTAAATTTTCAACGGCTTGATAATGGTGTCAACAACCTCAAGTCCTGAAATAAAATTATGCAACCATAATGCATGAATTGTAGCCTCAAAACATGCCATAAACTTTGCTTCCATAGTTGATGAAGCGATAATAGTCTGCTTAGCACTTTTCCATGAGACTACTCATCCAGCTAATAGGAACAGATAACCAAAAGTAGATTTTCTGCTGTCAAGGCATCTAGCAAAATCTGAATCTGAATATCCGATTATTTCTAACCGATCAAATCTTCTATATGTGAGCATATAATCCTTCGTTCCTTATAGACATCTCAAAACTTTCTTTGCAGCTTTCCAATGATCAATTCCCAGATTACTTTGATACCTACCTAACATACTGATAGCAAAACTGATGTCTAGTCTAGTACAGGTTTGGGCATACATCAAACTGCCAACAACCAAAGCATAAGGAATTGATTCCGTTTTCTTTCGTTCTATATTGTTCCTTGGGCATTGCATATGACTGAATTTATTCTCTTTTTGTATAGGGACAATGCTTGCTGAACATGATTCCATGTGAAACCTCTCTAAAATTCTCTCAATATATCCTTTTTTAGACAACCCCAACAATCCTTGTGATCTATCTCGGAATATTTCAATTCCTATCATATAGGATGTCTCTCCCATGTCTTTCATTTCAAAATTCTTGGTTTCATATAATATGCCCAAATCATTCGCAGCGAGCAAAATGTCGTCGACATATAAGACTAAAAATACAAACTTGCTCCCACTAATCTTTTGGTATATACACCTATCAACTGTGTTTTCCTGAAATCCAAAAGAAGTTATGGTATCATTAAACTTAATATACCATTGTCGAGAACCTTGTTTAAGTCCATATATTGACTTGTTAAGCTTACACACCATATGACATTTTCCTTCAACTGATAAGCCTTTAGGTTAGTCCATATAAACTTCCTCCTTAAGATTTCCATTAAGAAATGTTGTTTTCACATCCATTTAGTGTAACTCTAAGTCATAATGAGCCACCAACGCTATAATAATTCTTAAAGAGTCCTTTTTAGAAACTGGGGAAAAAGTCCTTTATATCATTCTATGTTGCCATTTGAATCGCATTTGGTCTTAAAAACCCATTTACAGCCAACTCTTTTTGAACCTTCAGGCAACTCAATGAGATCCCAAACTTTATTTTGTTCCATGGATTTCAACTCTTCATTTATAGCATCAATCCACTTATCAGACTCATTACAATTTATGGCTTGTGAGAATGAAACGGGTCCTTATTAATTCCAATGTCAAAATCTGAATCTTGCAAGTAAATCACATAATCATCTGAAATTGCAGGTCTTCTTTGTCTTTGAGACCTTCTTAATGATGATTCTTGTGATACTTCTTCGTTAGACCTTAATGAATTAGGTTCTTCATGGAATGATTCTTGATTTAATTGTTGTTTGTTATTGTTGAAATGCTCTACAATAGGAACAACATCCATAGTAGATTTAGGTAAGGGAGTTTCCACCCTTGTCTCTCTGATATCTATCTTTTGTTGTTCATCACTCCCACTAATCTCATTATTTTCAAGAAATATTGCATTGCTAGTTTCCACAATTTTGCAACTATGGTTAAGACAGTAAAACCTATAGCCTTTGGATTTTCTAGATAACCAATAAAGTATCCACTGATTGTTCGAGAATCCAATTTCTTTTCATGTGGGTTATAGATTCTTACTTCCGCCAAGCAACCCCAAACATGCAAGTGCCTTAAACTAGGTTTCCTTCCAGTCCACAACTCAAAAGGAGTTTTGGGAACTACTTTACTAGGAACCCTATTCAATAAGTACATGACGGTTTTTAGAGCATGCATCCATAATGATAAGGGTAATGAAGAGTTACTCATCATACTTCTAACCATATCCGTTAGTGTTCTATTACGCCTTTCTGCTACACCATTTTGTTGAGGTGTATTTGGCATAGTGTATTGTGCACATATGCCCCTCTTTTCAAGAAATCTTGCAAATGGACCTAGACACTGTCTTGATTCATTATACTTCCCGTAGTATTCACCACCTCTATCAAAACATATGATTTTCACCTTTCTATCTTGTTGCCTTTCAACCTCATTAATATATATCTTAAGGGCATTAACTGCTTGAGACTTTTCATGCAACAAGTAAAGATAACCATAACGTGAAAAATCATCAATAAATGTGATGAAATACTTTTCTCCACTAAAGGTTGGAGCTTTAAAAGGTCTGCATATATCAGTGTGTATAATTTCAAGAAGTTGTGAACTTCTTGTGGCTCCTTTCTTATTGTGTCTGATTTGCTTTCCCTTAATGCAATCCACACACGTTCCAAGATCAGTAAAATTTAGATTTGGAAGAATCTCATTCTTTACTATTCTTTCTATTCGTTCTTTGGATATGTGACCCAAACGTCTATGCCACAAGAAAGATGAGTTTTCATTTAATCTACCACACTTAATTCCAGAATTACGATGTACTATAAATAGGGATTCAACAAAAATACGATCAAGATTTAGTTTATATAAACCATCACTAAGAATACCAGATCCAATAAAAATAGTATTCTTATACAAACTAAAACAACGTTCTCCAAACCTAAGAATAAAACCAAAAATGTCCAATTTTGAAAGAGAAACTAAATTACGAGAAATAGAAGGAACATAAAGGATTTCTAATAGATCCAGGTGATGGCCGGTATCCAAGATCAAGCGATAAGTCCCTATTCCTTCGACCAAAGCCTTCATTCAATTCCCTATAAACACAAAGTTCTCATTTGGACTTGTGGTCTGGATCGTAAGAAAGCCCTACATTGTATTACAAATATGAGTGGTAGCACCAAAATCAATCCATCAAGTATTACTTATAAGGAATTTCAGTCAAATTTGATTCGAAACATACTAAAGCACTTGGCTTACCTTTCTTTTCGAACCAAGCCATGCGTTTATGGTAGTCTTTCTGATAGTGCCTAGGTTTCTTGCAAAAATGGAATCTATCAGCCTTGCTTTCCTTCTTTTGATTTTTAGAATCATCCTTAAACTCATCCTTTTTCAATCCTTTCCTCTTGATTCTTTTTGTCTTCTTTTTACCAGATTCATGCTTCACAAGGTTAAGTGAATGACCTATTTGATTCTTCAACCTTAATTCCTCCTGTACTAACTTACTGGTCAATTCATTTAAACTCCACTTATCTTTAATAGTGTTGTAGTTTACTTGAAATGTCCCATACCCAAGAGGCAATGAGTGAAGAATAAAGTGAATTAAAAAATCATCATCATCAATGGCCATACCTAACCTCCTTAATTTTGTCGCTACGTTCGTCATTTCAATGAGATGATTGTGCATACTTCGAGAGTCATCATACTTCATGGTTGTCAAAGAAGACATCAGCGTTGCAGACAAAGATTTATTTGCAGAATGAAATCTATCTTCCACAAAGCTAAGATATTCTTTAGCATTGTCAATTTGTGGAAGACTGTCTTTAATGAAGCCAGCTATTGTCATCCGCATAAACATTAGACAAAGTTTATTTGCCTTATACCATGATTTGTGATAGAATTTCTCTTCATCAGTGCTGGTATCAGTAATATCAGCAGGTTTCTGTTCATCGAGAGCCATGTCGAAATCTAAAACTCCCAAATTGATATGAACTTGCTCATTCCATTCTAAGAAATTCAATCCGTTAAAACAGACAACAGATGATGCTTGAGAATGTAAAGAAAGAGGAACTGGAACTGCAATTAAATACTCACGATTAGCTCAAATAAAAATAGATCCAGAAAATATAATAGTAAGATATATCAAAGTTCTCCTTTGGGTAGATGCAAGGATATATCATCATTCAACATGCCTATTTTTCTTTATAGGTGATTACATATATTTTTAATTAATTATATATACTATCTTTGGATATGTAAATAAAATCAATGAAAAATATCAACTCACCTCTTTATATTCCTTATGCATAGAAACTGACTTACCTTTGGGTATGGCTAAATTCTTATGGACAAGGAATCTTAAAAATTCTAGGCATCGAAAGGACAACTTGAAAATTTTCATATTTCAAATTTAACAACATACTAGTTTGACCACTTTGGTGACTTACAAACTATCATAATATCAAACATAAGCTTATATATATCAACTCTCATAATTAGAATATTTACTTGAATAATTTGTTAAACATTAGAATAAATTATCTGTAATATTTTGTAGAGTTAAATATTATTAATAAATCATAATTGTTCTTTCACTCATGGTTGTGATAAAATATTAATAAGTATTTTATAACACCCATGAAACCAAAATAGAGAAAATTAAATTCGTCCTTTATTGCAATATGAAATTGCACTATTATGCTTTACATACATATAGGATTCTTTAGTAAAATTCTCTAGACCAAAGAGCATTTGAATTTAACAGAATACATAAATTCACTTAAAGATATAATAAACATGTAAAACCTAAATTAACCCATTAAAGGCTAAAACCTGAGTTAAACCATCAAAGGCTAAAGGTGTCACGGGATCCAAACTTCATGAATTCATTGCAAGTAAAATAATACAAGGAATATGCATCGATAAAAATAAATAAATAAATACCAAAGCAAGCCTAACATGATTAGAACAACAACTAAGATGTGATATTACATCTCAATTATCCATGAATTCAAGCATAAGCCAGTAAAATAAAATACAGAATTTTATTTCACAATAAAAATCTGTAACCAATTCGTCACTTTCCAAGTGCTAACAAAAATATCAAATGGCGGAAGCTAATTCTTTAAAAGATAAGGCCACTAATAAAGCTAAAACATAATTCATATATAAACAAAGACAATTTCCAAAGCAAACAATTCAAAGTACCTTACGTAATACCCATTAATGAAAGAAAATCTTTGATCCGGTAACTTATAATGTTCAAGGTTAAGTGCAGCGAAATATCAAAATCTTCAATTTTAAATTCTAGGGTGCATAAGAAATTCATAGAAACAATAATCATAAAGGAAAATCATGAGTTCCAAAACCATGCTTGATACCATGTGTTAGTAATTACTTAAATATTGTAAACATAAACAATCAAATAAACATAGATTTTAGAACTTCATGATTTTCACAAACACAATAATTAAACAATTATTGTGAGAAAACATACCTGATCCTGAAGCCATGATAATAAACTTTGGAGATAAAAACTGATTTCTCCTCTCTTAACCCTTTTACAAATAACGCTAAAATTGATGGGAAAAATATGTTAACTCTTATGGGTAGAGGGAGGACCAGTTTATATATAGAGAATAACAATTAATCTGATACGTCCATCAAGTATCCATCTAATGGTTAGGATTCATTATTCAATAACCACATCTACCAGTCAAATTTATTTGCACATGTAACTAATAAAAAATTATTACACATGTAACTGACAAATTTAAAACAATTAGTAATTGCGAACATTTGAATTAAATTCAAATTAGTAGACAACTGATGAGCCACTTCCAACACTAAAGACTCCAGTCAATTCAATTAATTAGATGATAAAAACAGTTCAATTGGCTAGAAACAACTAGCAGAACTCAAACCAAAGCAAAGCATTTATATGTGTTAATGCAGATGTTTAATAATGTAGATAACCATCTCTTTAATTTTCAAATGAGATTTTATACATTTAATACATAGATAACAAACCTTGTAGTTAGCAATCCCCGTCTTAAACAGTAGAAGAGCTTGGGCATAAATTTTGTCTCCTCCACAATACCAGATTGAAGAGCATCTTGGAATATCCCGAAACCATATAAACAGGCTTATTTCCAGCAATCAGTTACTCTTTCTATAGCCATCAAATACCATAAGCCTCCAAATACCTAAAAAGAGATCAGTGACTTTTTTTTGTTAAAATTATATCAATACAAGTGCCTCAATGATACTACATTAGCTTAAAATGTTTCTAAATACTATATATCTAGATACATTTTGTATCATAACATGAACTTACATGACCTGGAAGCAGATAAATAATGAAACAGAAGGCAACGTTGAGCCGTTTTATAACCTCAACAGGTATGGCTCTTTCAGCTTTTATATATAACTTGCAGATACGAACAAGCTTTAGCAAGTATTGCGCAATGATCGATGGTATATTTTAGCCACTTCACTGCATCAATAAATTCCCAGCCTCTTGCCCTTCTTATGATCAAAGTTACCACCTGGACACAGCACATGCATCGAAGTTTAAAATCAATATATACGCGACAATGTTAATATTTATAAACGAAGATATTGTACTTTTATGATTATGAATGCTTAGAAAAAATGACCAGAGAGAAAAATAGTATGGGCATAAATTGTAATATAAATTTGCAAGATGCAAATATAAATTCATAAATTATACTACATCTTAATTACCTGTGGGAGAGGAAGAATGCAGAGGATGATGTAGGGAAAATAGTGTTCAATTAGGATTTAATTTTGTTACCCTTCTTTATTTGATTTTCTTATTTATTTAGGGTTTTATATTAGGAATTCAAATAGTTTTTTATTTTAATTAGGAGTTTAGTTGATTTAGGAAGTTTTAATTTAGTTAAATTTTACTTGCTTATTTTATAATTAGTCTTGTTTTAATTAGTTTTCGTGTTTAAGTATGATTTTATTTCTTTATTTAATTAGAGTTTTGTTAGGATTGGTTGTAACCACCTTGTATAAAAGTATTATTTGTTTTGGGGGATATAGAATATTTAATAAATGATTTAGTTTTTACTTTAGATTTTGCAGTTTAAATTTTTGGATTGAAGCTTGTGTTATCAGTTTTAAAGGTGTAATCATATGTTAACCTTGTTTATCACGCTAACTTACTGCGCCAGAGGACATCTAAGACAACAAAAATTATTCGCCTTCGTCTTTCGTGATGGAAGATGAAGATTATATGACACGAGTCAACAAGAAGCCGAATAAGACATACTGCAATCATCAAGTTCGTGTCCAACCGAAGGCTTTTTTTTGTGATCATTGACCTGAAATATGTAGAAGAACATGGGATCCAACAGGGTTGACATTATGGACAGCCAAACTGCAGTCCAGTTGTACGGAGTCTCCACCAGTGGGTCAAATATATTCCTCAAAGGAGGAGGCAAGTTTTTGGACGCCAAGATTTCATTACAGAAGTTTGCAATACGTTCTCTTATAAATGAAATCTGTGCTGCCATATCTTCTTCCAAATTCTAGTTCTGGAGACTGAACAAAACACTGACTAATCACGAAAACACGAAGGTTTAATGTACAAAAACTATAGTAAGGAAACTTACTAAAGGATAAGAGAAGAGTTTGGTTTGGCTGATCACACGGTTCACACCACGCCATGTCATAAAGTCCACACTTATATTAACCATTAACACTTAACTACACCACTCCATGTCATAAAGTTAGAATAAAGTCTCCACATAGCTCCGTAAATATTAAGAATAAAGTCTCCACTTAGCTTTGTAAATGTTTAACGATAAAGTCTCCACTTAACTCCCTAGCACCGTATCCATAATCCATGTAATGTCGTTTACTCAGAAAGTTAGAATAAAGTCCACACGTAACCCCGGACACCTTGGTTTGGTTACAAAAAGAAAATCTACAAACTACCCCGGTCACATGTTACTATATCAAATTATTTTAAAAATATAAATAAAATTTTATATATTGTTCAAATTAAAAATTATATCAATTCATTATACCATATAGTAGTGACATATTTGTGTCACATGTTAAGAAATTTAAAATTATATATCATATTATTTGATTTACAGTAGCATAATAAATTACAACAACACTTACATATAAGCTTTTATATAAATTTGTTAATACATAAATCTGCATCAACTAGAGTGATCCGATCGACATTGGCGGGATCGAAACTGGTGTGTGCATGATTACGGATAATCAGCGATGAACAAGTGATGAATGCCAAAAGTAAATGACAATGAGACTTTTAAAGTGGTTCAGTGAGATAAACTCTTGAGCATATGTCCACTGTTCTTGTATTTGCTGTTAGAGCTTATAGTCTAAGTTCTATCAGAATTTTCTAACCCATTTTTCATCATTTGAAGGGGTTTATATACAATGTTTGTACAAAGGAAAGAGCGAAAATAAAGGGATTACAATTGATTTGAAATGCAACTCCGGTATTCTCGCGATTGGGCGCTGTGATTGCACAAAGATTGTTGTCAATCTGATCAATCTTAGATATCTGGGATCTAAAGTTATCTGGGAATTCATTCGGGTTTGCAACTAGCTTGTGTTGGGTCGAGCTATATCTCGACGAGCTTATGCTAGGTCAGACAATCAGTAGAGTCGGACTGATTCCGAGTCGAGCTACATCCTCGCAATAGCCCGAGCTTGGTGGAAAAATCACACACAACATCTGCCCCCTAGTGTTTGATGCTTCGTTTCCAGCTTCGAAGAATATTGCTCGATTTGATATAAAGCTCGACACTATCAGTAGGTCACTGGATGCAGGTTCGGTTGAACTCTAAGGGTCAACCTCATGCCCGGTTGACGTACTTCACACGTGGATTTTTATCTTCTGTGATACTTGACAAACTCAGAATACGAAAAGTTAGGCAGTTATGTAAATTCCATGCAGTCGTGTCGTATTAAATGTGGCAGCCTTTGGCAGTCACGTTTCATCATGCGTGGGTCACTATAGCTGTCTACGCATAGAGTCGAGGTGACATGCTGCGACGATTATGATTATAGCAATCTGATGGTTCCTCGCCCCTCGCGGATGGATGACACGTGGCCATGTCCGAGGGCTGAAATTGCTCAACGAATGGAGGGTCGAGATTCACTGTAGATCAACGGTCACGATTGAACCCCGCCTATTCGTCTCCCGTGTAAGCCACTATAAAAGCTGGCAAAGTTGTGAGAAACTCATTCAACCTACGAAAATCTTCTGGCGTCTTTGTTCACTCTGTTGCTATTTCATTGTCATCACAATGCTTTTTCCGATGAGTTCTTGTACTCCTCTTGTTCTGGTAAGGCTTTTTTTCCTTCTCTTTATTTGTTTTTTTGATTTTCGCGTCCAAGGGTAGCCATTGTTGTGGCCACATTGAGTTTTCTAGGGCTTTAGTAGGGTTTTTTGGTGTGCCTTCGGCGGTATAGGGTTTAAGGAGGGTTCATCACGGTGGCCGCCAGAAATCTGGGTAGGTCGCATGCGCTTGTCATGTGGCGTGAGCTATCTTGGGTGTCTGAACTGAATGCAAGTGTGAATAGGTCGTCGAGTTTTTAGAGCTCTAACACATGTTCGCATTTGTTTCAGGTACTTAGAAGCGAGCTATAATTATGTCTTCTTCAAGCAGCCACACGATTAATCGCATGTTTGACTCACCTGCGGGCTCAACAGTCCTTGGGGATATAACCCTCAAGGTCTCCAAGGAAATCGTCGCATGAAGCTCGGACCCCAATGTGGCGAGCTCCTCCGATCGTGTCTTAGTACAGTTGGCTCAATCCAAGTGGTCTCTAGTTCATAGGCTGCGAAGGGAACCATGATCCTAGATTAATTTCGAGGATCTAAAGCGCATGAGGGAGGTTTATGAGCCGCGGCTTAATTTGATGGTTTCAGGAGACTTTTCTCGAAAGAATCCCCTGCCTAGATTGGTGGCAATCTCTGAGACCCTCTTGAGATGTAGGGTATCTATTCCCCCTCATTATTTTATTAACAGCATTTTGAGACGGCTCAACATCATTTCTCTCCAGTTGTCAGCAAACTCATACGCCATGATCATAGGTTTGTACATAGTGTACATGATCACTAAATTGGGTGAGCCATTCGTCGAGGAGCTTGTCCATCTATATAGGCTCAAAAAAGGGCAAGACCAGACGTACTACCTTTCTAAGGCGAGGAAGGTACGTTTCAACAGACTGGTCGATATCCCGAAGAAGGTCTCGCATTGGGACTCCCAATTTTTCTTCTACGAAGCGCGAGAGGCTGGCGTTTTCGCTTCGAAGGTGAGTAAGACTTCGACTTCCTAAACGTGCAACAACCGCTTCCAAACTTTGTGTTCTATCTAACTGAGTTGTTTTGCTTTGCAGTTAACATTGAGCATAACTATCTCCCTGCCACGAGCTTGTAGAGGCTCTAGCGTTTTGACGACTTTTCTGGCGGACAGCGTAACATTAACGAGATCATCACGCTTCCTCACTTGAGGGCATACGGCTTTTGTCGGGAAGTCACCAGGTTTCTCACCATTCTTGAAAAAGGTTCAAGTTATCATTTGCTCATGCTTATTTTTTTGCGTGGATAGGTCGCTCACCGTTTGCTTCTTTTTTTTTTTTTTCTAGAAATGTGGATTGTAAAGCCCAAAGGCCTTAAGAATAAGGCAGCAGCTTCGACGGTTGCCAAGAAGACATTGGCTGCTTTAGCGATGAAATAGCCCGTTGACATTGCTGGCGTGAAACGCGATGGGGACGAGCTTGGGAAAGGCCCAAGCACGAAGAAGCATGCAACTGCCTCGAAGGCTTGGTGGAAAGAGTGCCTCCGAGCCTCAAAAGGGGCTGGTAAAGAAAATATCTGAGCTGACCGGAGGCTCAGGGAAACAGAAGGCACCCGAGCAACACGAGGGCTCAAGTAAAAAGAAATCGATCAAGCCTTTGGGGGGCTCAGGTAAGCAAATGGGTAGTCGAGCAGTAGGTTGGCTAGGGCAAAGAGGTTACCGTGCAGGATGTCAGCCCAAAGAAATCAGCCGCTAAGGATTCGGCCAAGAAGAAGTCTGCTCTGCGGGCGACCGGCAACTTCGCTTGGGGGAGTAAGTCTAGCTTGTATCAGTCGAGAGGCAAGAAAAAGGATGAAGTAGCTCAAGCTACGATTGATGCGCTGATATATCAACTCTTCGACCATATCAGTGTTGGGGTCGCAACGGCCAGGGATTTCATCACCCCGCAAACATTCGCGGGCATTAGGGACTCGCTTCCCACCTAGATGTTGGTCTTGGTGTACAGTTATGCGGCGAAGGAACCGGTAGTTTGCCCCTTCTTTCTTTTATTTGCATGCTATCATTACTTCTTGTTGACTTTCCATCATAATTTTTTTTTTCTTAGGCTACCATGGCGAGCAGGCTTTTCTACAATGAGTGTTATCCCACCTTGGAGGGCACTCATAAAGTGTGGCAACTGGTGGAGACAGTGAAAAAGGAAGCTTTGGCCAGGGCTGAGGTTGCAAAGAAGGAGAAGGAAGCCAAACAGGCTAACCTCGAATGGATAAGGGAGGAAATGGCGACCTTCGAGGTCAAGGAAAGGGAGTTCCTTGACAAGCTGAAAGCGAGCGAGGCCACGCAAGCTAAGACTGAAGCCAAGGCAACTGAGGCTAAGAAGAATTTGGCACAGCAGCATGGTGCCAATAACAAACTGAATTCTGAGCTTTCCTCGGCTAAAAAGGCTGCCTCGGATTAAGAGGCCAAGTTTAAGCAATCCTCGCTCGACCTTGCCTAGGAGGCGGAAGGTCAACAGAAGGCCGAAGCTGAGGCTGGGCAACTCAAACTTCAAATTGAGGAGTTGAATAAGGTCATCACTACTCGGGCTTGGTAGATGTCGGTCTTCCTCGTACAGAAGTTGTGGGAAGCCCATCCCTTGATCGACTTCTCTTTCCTTCCATGAGCTTATCAGAGAAAGGTCGAGAGGATGAAGGTCGAAGCTCAAGAATGGCCTACGTATACTTGGATGACTTTGAGGATGATGGCACATGCCAAGAAGAGGTCGAGGAGGGTGAGGAGGAGATTGGCTCCTTTAGCTACACTTTCCCCGAGAGTGGCCGACCTTCCCCCAAGCGAGGCGTCCAATCTTGAATAGGTCGTTATCCTTCCTTCCGTCGAGGATCCGTCTTTTCCAGGCGGCAACAATCTCCCTGGTTCGGTCGAAGATGACGCCTCTACTCCTTTAGCTACCTGAAAGATCATATATATATATATTTAGAATGTAGTAGAACTTCATTAATGAACAGAAAATATTTTAGTATATCTTCATTGAGCAAATTTTTTTACAATCCTACAGAGTCATTTCAATTGTCCAAATTAGACTTGTCAGAGAAGATCTGAATTTGCTTCAAGTTATACGTAGCTCGTTTCTTAAAGAGCTTTTTCGGATATGTGCGAGAAAATCTTATGCAACAAACAACTATGGTTTTGGATCCATTATTCGTCTCGAGTTTTTGTCGCCAGCTTAAGGTCGATTTCCTTCGACGTGTTTTTCTTGACTTTTTTTTATTTTCAAGTTCAACTTCATTGATTTGGGATATTTCACCCTTATAGAGTTCGATTTGGGCATGGCTTATTGAGATAAGCTGCATTTTCCTGGACTCTTGACTTCGAGTTTTTTTTTTTTTTTAGAATGCTATTGCATAGGTCGTGACCTTTGAAGCAATGAATAAATGCTAAACAAGTTAGAACATCAATAATGAACAAAGGAAAATTATGAACAATATCTCTTTTATTGATAAAGCATCTTGGCCATGAACAACCTTACAATGAATGATTAAAAAGAAAGACATGGGTAGAACCCCAACTGCTTATTAGTAATACCTTCGCAAGTGCTCGGCGTTCTAGGTTCATAGTATCGATTTGCTATTAAGGCATTCCAGGTGGAAAGATCCTAGCGTGAGCTTTTCAGAAATCTTGAAAGGACCTTCCCATTTGGTCCCCAATGCCCCCAAGTTCGGGTTTTAGGTACCCTGAATAACCTTTTTGAGAACTAGGTTGCCCCTTTCAAAGTCTCTATTTGGTGTTGAAGTATCATTTGGCTTGATAAGAGCTTGAAAATACACATTTAGTTAGTGGTTTTTGGGGGATTAATTGTGGGAAATTAGGCTTAATTTGGTAAAGTTGCTTAATATTTTCATAATTGCCTTTTACGGGATCACGGGTATTTTTGAGTGTTTTTCAGGTCACTAGTGCTTAAATGTTATGCTCGGATGAAGAATCATGTTGAAAATGGAATGAGTGATGAGTGGAAACAAACGGATCAAGAATCGGAGTTGAATTGAAGAAGTTATGGAAGTTGAAGTAAAGAGAAGATTCTAGATTATGTTCCGGCTTGCGCATGCCTCAGTATTTTGAGAAAATCTTGAGCTGTAGAACTCTGATTAAGACGATTCTTAGACCCTTGGAAAGCTAATTCAAAGGGCTACATTTAATATTTTTATAACTTTTCCAAATTCCATCGTTATCGAGTTAAAAAATCAACATCTTTGAATAATAGTGGAATGATGCGGGAAAAGGGCAGCAACTACTGTGCCACGGCACACTTTTTCCTAGTAGCTACTGTGCTGCAGCACAGTGCTGTGGCACAGTCACGGAAGTCACTAACTTGTTTTCCATTTTTAGCTAGGAGAATAGGGTTAAGGGTTCCAAATCAAATAGAATTAAGGAAAAACAAACCCTAACCCTTGTGGGATATAAATAGAAGTCTTTTAGCATTATTTAGGGGATTCTTTGGTGAGAAGAAAGAGAGTAAAATCTGCAGAGAAGAGAAGTAATAGAAATTCTAGAGCTTTGATTCACAATATAGAGAAGTTTTCCTTATTCTTTTCTTGTAAACTCATGATGAATGTTTTAATAAATATGATTGTTTCTTTCATGTTTATTATGAACTAATTCTCTTTTCTAGGGCTAAGATGTAGCCCAATTTATGAATATGTATTGACTTAAATTGTTATTAATTCCTATTGAGCTTTTAATTCTAAGTTTTATTATTGTGCATAATGATTTCAATTCTTAAGGGCCTGAGAGTTGATTGATATCATGGGTTGGGTTGAGATCGAGAGATGAAACCTAATTTGACTAAGGTAATAAAACCATAGATTGAGCGAACGCTAGAGATAGGTTACTGCGGTCTGTGAAGTTCTGGTAAATTCCATAGAACTTAATGATCTCTTAGCTTCTAAATCCGACTTAGAGATATCTTGGGTTGTTGCTTAAGAGTTAATTTGCTAATTGTTCGAGAGAAAGTTAGTGGAATTTTAGGAAATTTGGCTTTTAGAATATGCTTAATTAGGTTGGCAATAATTGTTAATGCATAGGATTAAATTGGTGTGAAATATGTGTTAGTAAACGGTCCCGTATACGCAGCGGAAACAAAAATTAATATATCAGGATCGTTTACATGAGCCAAGATCAAGGGTATGATTTTAACAATTTATATTAAATAAAAATCTGCATAAATATACAACATGAGTTAAGAGAAACAAACGCACGTTGAAGGCTCCTCCAAATTCGTCGTCGAACGTTTTGCTACCGATCCAAGTGTAGGATCGAACCTGCGTAGTCCACACGAAGACAATCTCAAAAGAACCAAAGAGGGATTTGCTAGATCCTCTTTGGCTTCAAGATTAAGAAGAAAAACAAAAAATCAATTGAATTGATTTTTAGGCTCTTGGGGTTGGCTGCGTGGGAGAGGCAAAAATTGAAATTTCTTGTGCTTTTTTTCAAAAAGAAAGAAAAAAACCCTTAATTAAAAATCACACACACTTTTCCTTTTATACTTAAAAACAATTTGCCCTAATCCCATACGGAATAGGCTTGGGCTCCAACCCAAACGCCCCATGTTGCCAAACACTCCCAATTTGATTTATTTTAATTTCCATCATTATCTCAATTAAAATCAATTAATATATATATATTTAAATATATATTAACATTTAACAATAATGATAATATATTTAAATATGTGCGAACACACATTTAAACGTAATTTCACTTATTTAATTTTTCTAACAAATTAAATAAAGGCTACGACCTCAGCAAATTTAATTGCACTGTGAAATTACCAAAATACCCTTTTTGCCTTAAAAGGACTAAAACGCCCTTCTTTCTTCTTGCATCTTAAATTGTCTTCTATGTGTGTGACCCTTAGGCTCCTCATCATATCGCAGTTGTACGTATTGCGATTAACACCAATTAATCGTCTCACTAATACACGCACTCAAGATTGGCCCCTAGCAAGGCATCATGGCCACCCGATAGATTCGGATTCAGCAAAGTAGCTACCTCAACGATATGGTTACCGTGCAACCGATCCTTTCATCATACGTTATCTCAACGAGACGAAGGCATAGAAGTAGTGTCAACCTTCGGTACTCTCGATATTATTTATTTAGCCCTCGGACCAATGACCAGATATAAACCCGGATGAGCAACAACTCAATCCCACCGTGGGCCACAGTTTTAGTGTCATTGCCATATACCGAATTGCGCCGTGAGATAACTTTCTCGCACCCTGGAGTGATAAATCCTCGTCAATCCACCATAGTCTTGATACACTTCTTGATGCAAACCAATCACCACCGTATTGACACTGAAAAGAACTCAAGTAGGGCTAGTGTCAAACTACACCATTCTGGCACAAGGCACTCCATGATCTCAAGTCTAAGGATCACATGCACCACCATTCGTTTGAGGATTTGTTCCATGACACTGGGGTTACCATCCATATGGAATCCTCGGAGGGTCACCCGTTGAACTTGTTCTGGTGTAATCGCCTACAACAAACACCCATGTGTTGCACCCAGTTGTCACCAAACAACCTTGACAAGTGAGATCAGCCCACGCTTCGACAGTGGTCGTTCAACACTATGATAGCCTTACCGTATTATCTCGTGCCCTTAGTTCGAATAACACCGGGGCTACGGACGTTTCTAGAATGGCCACCATATGTGCTCATAGGGTTCTCACTATCAAGATTTGAAACACTTGATACCCTCGTCACGGCTCTACCATTCTAAGGACATATATCAATACATATTGCAATAATAATGGTTTACGCGATATAGAATAAAAAGCCTTTTATTGATTAATGAACATTATTACAAAGAGTCAATTTACAATAATTGATTGGCTCTAGGGCATCTACTCTAACAATCTCCCACTTGCACTATAGCCAATCATTCATGCCCTCAACACTGAATGACACAAGTGCCTGCACTATAGCTCATTCATGCACTCAACATTGAATGATCCAAGTGCCCATCATGCTTCTGCTTCAATAGAAACTTTAATAGTGGGTTGTTAGGTATTCTGCAAATCTGCACATTCCCTTTCATATCGATCCTTCAGATCAGATTGAATCAACTAAGTAAGTGTTTGGATTTCTGGTGAGACCGTGATTGCTCAGCCATAACAATGGCTCCATTGTTATCGCAGTACAACTATACTGGATTAGCAATGCTTGAAATCACATCAAGTTCAGTAATGAACTTCTTGATCCAAACCGCTTACACAGCTACATTAAAAATGCGGTACACTTAGCATCAATTGTAGAATCCACTGCAGTACACCAATTTGAGCTCTGCAGCCTCCGCAGCTTATATTGAGACAAAATGTGTAATCCCAAATTGCGAACTATAATCATCCTTTTCCTGTTTGGAAATAGCGTCTTGTATTCTCTTACAAATGAGCTCATCTTTCTTCCATAATCCAAGAATATATATTCTTAAGCCCTTTTCAAGCACTTAAGAATGTCCATTGACACTCCCACCCGGTTGTCATTCACTTGGATTTAGTTGATATCTTCTACTAGTGCTTTGAATGCACATAAGACATCAATCTAAGTACATAACATATTGCTCACTTGAGCCCGATTGACATCCACCCTACAAATGTTGAATGCACATTAGATATCAATCAACATATAAGATGGATCCACTTGCTAAAGCATGTGGGATCCTCTTCATTCTATCTCTCTCATTGTGTGGTTAAAGACACATATCTCTACAGAGATAGACACCATATGCCATCGAAGAAATCCCTTCTTGGATTTTTCTATCTTGAATGTGTTCAAGACTTGTCTATGTACTTTGACTTAGTTTGAGCAATTCCCACACGATCTATCACGATAGATCTTTATTCGAGGATGTAGCTGTTTCCCCTAAGTCCTTCATGGAGAAGCACTTGGATAACCAAGTCTTTACCCGACTGTAAGTTCGGCATATCATTCCCGATCTATTGTATGTCATTGACATACAACACTAGGAATGCTAATGCACTTCCCCACTCACTTTCTTGTAAACACAGGGGGTTCATCTTCGTTCTTGATAAAACCAAATTCTTTTATGGCTTCATCAAAACGAATGTTCCACCTCCTGAAGCTTGCTTGAGTCCATAAATGGATCTGTAACTTGCATACCTTATTGGTTTGACTATCAAGAACAAAACCATCAGGTTGGGGTCATGTACACATCCTCCTCAAGGTTTCGTTCAGAAAGCAGCTTTGACATCCATTTGCCAAATCTCATAGTCATGATATGCAAAGAATTGCAAGCATAATCCGGATGGATTTAATCATGGCAACCGCGAAAAGGTTTCTTCATAGTCAATGCCATGAATTTGTTTGAAACCTTTGGCAACCAACCGTGCTTTGTAAGTATGCACGTGTTATCCATGTCGGCCCTTCTTCTTGAAGACCCATTTACACCCTATGGGTTTTACCCCTTCAGGTGGTTCCACCCGAGACCACACTTGGTTCTCGGTACATGGAAGTCCATCTCGCATTTCATGGCTTCAAGCCATTTAACGGAACTGGATCCGATATAGCGTCTTCAGAGGTTACGGGTTCATCGCCTTGGTAGACCAAGACGTCACCATGTCGAGTCACGAGATAACCGTATCTCGGGCCCTCATGGCGTACTCTCCCGGATCTACGTAGCTTCTGTGCTACTTGAGGTAGTTCACTTTGATCCACAAGTTGTGGAGTAACCTCCTCGTGATGCTTTCAACCACCTTTTGTGGCACATCATCCCGCCCTTCGTCCTAGTATGCCTTGTGGTTCTAGAACTTCATCGAGTTCTACTTTTCTCCCACTAATACTTCTTAGAAAATATTCCTTTTCTAGGAAGACACCGATCGAGTAACAAAAATTTTTGCGCTCTTTCCTGGGTGGTAGAAATAGTATCCTTTGGTCTCCTTGGATACCCCACAAATATACATTTACAGGATTTTGGGCCCACTTGTTCAAAGTCAATTTCTTAACATAAAGCTTCCGCAACCCCAAATCCTTAGATAAGACAAGTTGGGCTTTCGCCTACTCCATAGCTCATATGGAGTCTTATCTCTGAATTCTTTTGACTTCACATGCCTTCAAAACGTGAGTCGCAGCCTCTGAGGCATAACCCTTGCGATGCGTAAATCACTAAAACTCATCATGGACCTAACCATGTCAAGTAAGGTCCTATTCCTCCTTTCTCGACACTCCATTGTGTTGGGGTGTATAAGGAGGGTGAGTTGTGATACTTATCCCACATTCCTTTAGGGTATGTTTAGCTCAACTTGCCAAAGTTGGCATAGTAGTCATTTTTTGGAGATTATCCTTGTTGTCTTTCTTAAGAACATATTATTATGAAATAGTTCCATAAAGAATATTATTTATACTCAAGGACAATAATCCATTAGTAAACTAATATTCTCATTTGTCCTATGTGGACACGTAAATACATAATTTCTAGAAACTAAAGAAAAACCATAATAATCCATGTTCCAAGAAACAAGTCCATCGGGCTAAATCAAACGATAAGATCCCTACAAAGAAATGTGCAAAAAGACGTGCTTCATTTCCAACCCGTAGGTCCACCTCTCCCTCGGCGAGCAATCTACTCTACCATAGTTCCCACACATCAATCAAATGTGAGTACCACATCTTGTGTCAACTAGATGTTTATGGGAGAAGTTAATCTTCAATAACATACCCTGACGAAGAAGTAACATTCTTCTTCCCTTTTGCTAGGGAAGGCCTTGCAATGTTTCCTCCAAAGGACTCGGGATTCCCTAGAGAGGACAAACACCTTTCCTTTCTGCCAATGCTTCTTTTCCATCGACTCGAGCCCTTTCCTTTTCACTTGAGTTGGCTTCAACCAACGCAATGTTTCTGACATTTTCATGCCTCGACTCAAGAGGTCTTCAACAAATCCGTAAGCCTGGAAAGGGTATTCTTCTTATCTTCCTCAATAAAGTCATAGACAAATTGAGAATAAGAATCCGGTAATGATTGTAATATTAGGTTTATTGCTAAACCTTCTAAAGTCCACATCCCAAAATCTCAAGCTTGTTCATATACTTGATCCACTTGAGTATATGATCGCCAATTTTGGTACCCTCCTTCCATCCTACATCCCGAATAACGACCGAGACACCATATGCTTCTCATTTCTTCAAGAAAATGAAGAATAGAAGCTAAATCCATTTTCTGCATCATGTTCGGGCAGCAATGGTGCCATTGATGCAAGCACAATGTATCTAGTCATTTCGCTTTTTGCATCATGTGTATGCTTCACATATACATACCCTTTCCTCATGGATAGAACTATCAGAGCTCGGTGATAGAGCTTGCTCAATGGTGTATAATCTATCGCTTGACCCTAAGTATATTATTTATACTTCTATACCGCCACGAAATTTTCACCATTCCATTTCTCTCCTGGGCCTCGATGATTTGTCGCAGTGATGTTTGGGATCATTTTGCTCAAATTTAAGTGAATCTACAAGTGCGAGAAAAAGTAACCGTTATTACCATGTTCATTATTATTGTTTAATATGGTCTTTTATTAAACAAGCCCTCCCCACTATTTTACTCAAGCCAATAGCCCTCACTATTAACTCGGAAAGCCCGTTGACTTTCCTAGTGGGACCAAGATCCCATCCCGCCCATTTCAAACCTTCGCTTTGGGCGGAACAAGCCAAAAATGAGTTGATTAGGTAGGCCAACAAACTTAATTCCCACACCCAGTTGATAGCTCCCACTATCAACCTCAAATGTGAGAAAGCCAACAAGCCAATCACACAATCCAATGGACAAGACATGCCATCGTCCCTCCGTGTGATTCGGCACGCAGAGAGTGGACACTACATGTCACCACGTACACACAATATGTACCCGCTCTACTATGCCTATGACGCGTGTTTATCAACGCCGCTTGGCGAACAAGCAAAACCGTCATTTTAAGTCACCCTCCCATCACCATTAAGGAAAACTCCAATGCATTTTAACCTCCCCACCGGTAGAGTGTACCTCCCGGCTTTGGCGAACAAGGTTTCGGCGGAACAAGGCAAGGGTTTGATTAAAACCATGGTGATGGAAGGCTTTCGTGACTTAATATACTTTAATTGAGGTTTTGTTATTTAATGTCTCACCATAATTATTATCTTTGTTAGAATGACATTGTTTGGCATGTTATCAAACATTCAACCTTAGCATGCATTCTAAACAAAAAATTAAACGTGGCCGGTACATGGCCCTCAACTAAAACCGATTTCCTGAGCCTGAGAGGAATCGGTGGGTCACCTAGGGGTGGGGGTCCCGTAATAAAAATCTTGAGTCTTCAAGTATGGTTGCTTCGCCCTTTGCTCCCGACTTCAAGTACATTACAAAAATATCTTTCTAAATTTACAATAAATAATTATA
The DNA here is from genome assembly GCA_026225825.1 of Pistacia integerrima. Lineage (NCBI taxonomy): Eukaryota > Viridiplantae > Streptophyta > Magnoliopsida > Sapindales > Anacardiaceae > Pistacia > Pistacia integerrima. The sequence goes on along the minus strand of CM047739.1, from coordinate 5,321,346 downwards.
CAAATTCTTTACATCAATAAATTTAGAAACCTCGATTTACATTCGAGGGGAATTAGATGAGAAGAGAATATACATCGAGAAGAGGAGAAAGGCAGGGGACACGCAGCCCTATTTAATAAAATACAACCATACATACCCAAAAATAATTAAAATATTCACCCTTAGGTCTAAGGCTCATGTACCGGGCACCATGCAATATACAAACAAGTACAAAGCATACATTTCAAAAAACAATCAATTTCTGAAATTTGTGGGTTAATTACAATTTACCCCCGATAATTTGTAGATTTACGATTGGTCCAAAAAGTTTTGAAACTTTGCATTTTACCCCTGCACACTTGGAAGTGCTCGCTGCAGCGATGAGTTAGATCGCCACGGCGTGCATTGGTTTTGTACGCGACGTCCAGGGACGACGCGCGATGGGTTATATACGCGAGGGCTTGCCCTATACGGCCGCAGGGCGGGAAACGATCGCCGCGGCGATGAGTTATATCGCCGCCGGCGACCATATACATGCGCGATGGATTATATTCGCCGCGGCGAGCGTGCAGACTCAGCTCTGACCCGTCTGCTCAGACAACCAAAAACTAAAAACTAACCAGATTTTTGCAATCAATCAAACACATTGATCTCAACAAAAAATCCATCATGCATTAAACCAAACCAAGCAGATCATCAACAAATTAAATTAATCGATTAATCGCTTAAAAACATATTTCAAGACAGATTTACGCATTCAATATGGCAACATATTATCATCAAATACATGTTATCAACCATACACATAAAAATTGTAAAATTCAAGACCCTAGGCTCGATACACCCTTTGTTAGTAAACGGTCCCGTATACGCAGCGGGAAACAAAAATTAATATATCAGATCGTTTACATGAGCCAAGATCAAGGGTATGATTTTAAAAATTTATATTAAATAAAATCTGCATAAATATACAACATGAGTTAAGAGAAACAAACGCACGTTGAAGGCTCCTCCCAAATTGTTGTCGAACGCTTTTGCTACCGATCCAAGTGTAGGATCGAACCTCGCAGTCCACACGAAGACAATCAAAAGAACCAAAGAGGGATTTGCTAGATCCTCTTTGGCTTCAAAGATTAAGAAGAAAAACAAAAAATCAATTGAATTGATTTTTAGGCAAGGGTGTTACCGCCGTGGGAGAGGCAAAATTAAATCGCTGTGTTTTGGGCCCCTTTTTTTTCAAAAAGAAAAAGAAAAAAACCCTTTAATTAAAATCACACACACTTTTCCTTTTATACTTAAAAAAACAATTTGCCCTAATCCCATACGGAATAGGCTTGGGCTCCAACCCAAACGCCCCATGTTGCCAAACACTCCCAATTTGATTTATTTTAATTTCCATCATTATCTCAATTAAAAATCAATTAATATATATATATTTAAATATATATTAACATTTAACAATAATGATAATATATTTAAATATGTGCTAACACACATTTAAACGTAATTTCACTTATTTAATTTTTCTAACAAATTAAATAAAGGCTACTGACCCTCAAAGAAATTTAATTGCACCTCCATGAAATTACCAAAATACCCTTTTGCCTTAAAAAGACGAAACGCCCTTCTTTCTTCTTGCATCTTAAATTGTCTTCTATGTGTGTGACCCTTAGGCTTCCTCATCATACTCCGGCAGTGTAGTATTGCGATTAACACCAATTAATCGTCCTCACTAATACACACCAAGATTGGCCCCTAGCAAGGCATCATGGCCACCCGATAGATTGATTCAAAGAAAGTAGCTACCACAACGATATGGTTACCGTGGCAATTCGATCCTTTCATCATACGTTATCTCGGCGAGGACGAAGGCATAGAAGTAGTGTCAACCTTCTTAACTACCTCGATATTATTTATTTAGCCCCTTCGGACCAATGACCCAGATATAAACCGGATAGAGCAACAACTCAATCCCCACCTGTGGCCTACGCTTTTAGTGTCATTGCCATATACCGAATTGCGCCGTGAGATAACTTTCCCCCTCCGCACCGGAGTGATAAATCCTCTCAATCCACCATAGTCTTGATACACTTCTTGATGCGCCAATCACCACCGTATGACACTTTGAAAAGAACGCGTTAGGCTAGTGTCAAACTACACCAATCGGTGCACAAGGCACTCATTGATCTCAAGTCTAAGGATCACATGCACCACCATTCGTTAGAGGATTTGTTCCATAGAACATTGGGGTTACCATCCATATGGAATCCTCTCGTGGGTCAGGGTCCTGAACTTGTTGTGGTGTAATCGCCTACAACAAACACCCATGTGTTGCACCGAAAGGTTGTCACCAAACAACCTTGACAAGTGAGATCAGCCACGCCTTTCGACGGGTCGTTCAACACTATGATAGCCTTATGTATTATCGTGTCCTTAGTTCTACAATACTGGGCTACTGGACGCTTTCTAGAATGGCCACCATATGTGCTCATAGGGGTTCTCACTATCAAGATTTGAAACACTTGATACCCTCGTCACGCTCTACCATTCTAAGGACATATATCAATACATATTGCAATAATAATGGTTTACGCGATATAGAATAAAAAGCCTTTTATTGATTAATGAACATTATTACAAAGAGTCAATTCTACAATAATTGATTGGCTCTAGGGCATCTACTCTAACAATATGTGCCCTAGGTTTAGTTATATTGATCTTGACTTCAAAGTGTTTACAAATTCTGCATTTGTTTAGTTTCTAGTTTATTACTTTTTCATTAAAGTCATTCTTAAAATTATGTTTTATCAAGTAGCAATAGAATAGACTAGTTTGGTACTTGGTAGGTAGTTCCCTTGGGATTCGACACTCGTTTACTCGAGCTTTATTACTCGCACGATTTCGTATACTTGCAAAAAGCCTGTCATGGCTCGTTGCTGACATGAGGCAAACCTTAACTGAGACTTGGCCCAATGCTTTTCGATTAGGTCCAACTTTAGGCAGAGAAGGTCTTCATTTACTTCCTTGTTGAAAACTTCCCTTCACAATGAACTGATTCCTATTTCAACCAAGGCCATTGCTTCACACTCGTATGACAAAGAGAACGGGGTTTCACTTATCAAACTCTTCGCTATCGTTCTGTAGGACCACAAGGCTTTGGGCAATTCTTCGGACCATCTTCCTTTTAGGGAGTCGAGCCTCTTTTTAATAGTGTGCTTGATGACCTTACTTATGGTCTCTACTTGACCGTTGGCTTGGGGTTGATAAATAGCGACAAAGCTCTTCTTGATGCTGAGCTATTCGCAGAAAGATCTGAAGTTTTCACTGTCAAACTATTTCCCGTTGCCGATTATTATAGTGTGGGGGATTCCAAATCGACAAATGATGTTTTTGTAGACAAAATCCTTCAGCTTGTTCGATGTGATGGTAGCCAAGGGCTCAGCCTCTACCCAATTGGTGAGGTAGTTAATGGCAACCACTACAAACTTGACACCCCATTTTCCTTGAGGCAAGGGGCTAATCAGGTAGATGACCTAGATCGCAAATGGCCAGGAGCTTGTCAAAGTAGTCAATTCTTGTGGTGGAGCTCATGGAGTATCTACAAACCTCTGGCATCTATCACATCTACGCACATAATCCGCTGCATCATCAAAAACTATCGGCCAATGTTACCCATAGCGAAGCACTTTGTATGCTAAAGATCTACCTCCTGCATGATTTCCACAAATTCCCTTACGGATCTCCTTCAGAACATAATCCACGTCCTCATGGTCGATACATTACTGCAATGGTATATTGAATCCGCTTTTATACAATTTATCATTAATGAGCATATACCGACCTACCTTTGCACGGAGTGTCCTACCTTCAGTTCTCTCCTCTAGCAGTGTACCATCCCTTAGCTAGGTAGTGATTGTATCCATCCAATTGTATCTCCGACTCGTTGCTAAGACTGGTTCTTGTGGAGCGAAGATGCTTGGTCTTGGGATGAACTTAACTGGAATGGAATCAGCTTTCTCTTGGTTCATTATAGAGGCTAACCGGGCTAAAGCATCAGCCACCAAGTTCTTCTCCTTTAGGATCTGGAGAATTGTGAAACTGCTTAAGTTCGGCTTCCACCAGTTGGAGGTAGGACGCCATCCTATCTTCCTTCCCCTGGTATTCCCCAGTAATTTGGTGGACTACGAGCTATGAATCACTGTAAATTTTAATGGACTCTGCTCCTATTTCCTTGGCGAGGCAGATCCCTACAAGCAACGCCTCGTACTCAGCCTCGTTGTTAGAGGTGGCGAACCCAAATCTTACTACGGCTCTGATCGGGTTTCTCTTTAGACTGTTGAGTAAAAGCCCTGCTCCTGCCCTTTTTTCATTCAAGGAGCCATCCACATACAGAGTCAATTGCCATAGATCATCGAGCTTTTGTTCCTATTGCTTGACTTCTCTCGAAGGTATTTGCCCTTGGCGAGCTTAATTCACCTTCTGGCTGATAGGAGAATTTTGATATGAAATCTATCAAAGCCTAACCTTTGATTGTTATTCTTAGGATGTACTTGATATCGTGTTTACTTATTTCCATTGTCCACTAGATCAATCTACTTGATGTCTCGGGCTTTTGCATTATTTTTTTCAGGGAAAAGTTGGTCAGCACGTGAATGGAGCGTGCTTGCAAATAAGGCCGCAGCTTCCTAACAGTGATGATAAGGGCGAAGGTGAGCTTCTCTATCTTAGGGTATCTCGTCTCCGCATCAAGTATCCTCTTACTCACATAGTATACCGGCCAGTGCACTCTTCCCTCTTCGCGTACCAATGCCACTCTAGCAGCGAACTTTGATACCAATAAGTATAATAGCAATGGCTCTCACTCGACAGGCTTTGACAATAAAGGAGGTTGTCCCATATGTTTCTTCAGCTCTTGGAAGGCTTTTTCACACTCCTTTGTCTACTTGAAACGTTTCCTCCCCTTCAAGGTCTCAAAGAATGTTGAACATCTATCTATGGCTTGGGAAACAAACTTATTGAGTGCGGTCACACGCCTCGTCAAGCTCTATACCTGCCTTATGTTAGTCGGGCTTTTCATATCTAGTAGAGCTTGAATCTTCTCTGGGTTGGCTTTTGCACCCTGTTGGTTTACGAGGAAGCCCAAAAATTTTCCTGAGCTTACTTTGAAAGCACATTTTAAGGGATTGAGCTTCATTCGGTATCTTCTAAGGATGTCAAACATTTCCCCTAGATGCTCAATCTGGCTTTCGATGACCTTTGACTTGACGAGCATATCATCGATGTATACCACCATAGTCTTGCTGATTTGGTAAGCGAACATCTTGTTCACCAAGCGCTGGTAAGTCACCCCAGCATTCTTGAGGCCCAATGGCATAACCTTGTAACAATAAATCCCACGATCAGTAATAAAGGAGGTATGCTATTCATCGGGCTGGTACATCGAGATTTGGTTATATCCCGAGTACGCAACCATGAAGCTAAGTAGTGCATTTCCAACTATCGCATCAACAAGTTGGTCAATCCGTGGTAGCAAAAAGCTGTCTTTTGGATAGACTTTATTCAGATCTATGAAGTCAACGCAAGTCTGCCACTTGCCATTCGACTTCTTAACCAGGACTGGGTTGGCGAGCCAATCCAAGTACTTCACTTCCCTGATGAAGTTGATGTTTAGGAGTTTGTCAACTTCATCCTTGAGTGCTCTGCATCCATAAACCTTCTTTTCTGTCTTTGGGTCGATATTCAGCCTGTGACACATTACCTCAGGGCGGATCCCTACCATATCTGCATGTACCCATGCAAAAACATCAAGGTTTTTCTTCAAAAACCCCAATAGGTTGTCGGCCATGTCTTTGCTCAGGCTATTGGCGATTTTTAGTACACGAGTTGGATTTTCCTCACTAACACATATTTCTTGCAGTTCTTCCGTCGGCCCTACTGCGGGCTCTTCTCTATGGATGCGAGGATCAATGGTATCCTCGAGAGGCCTGGAGTTTGGCTCAGAGTCTGTGATAACCATTGTTTTCGAGAGCGACTATTTTTGTGCTGTGTGTATGGCTCAATTATAACATTCCTAGGATTCCTTTCTGCAGCTTTTGATCATCGCAACTCCCCTAGGAGTTGAAAACTGCATTGCTTAGCAACATACTGATGTGACTACGCTCAAGTTATCCAAGATCGGTCTTCTGAGGATGACATTGTATGTGGTTAGATAGTCTACCACTAGGAATTCAGACATGACCATCCTTATCTTGGGCTCTGGCCCTAAAGTCATAGGGAGGTCGATCATCCCATTGCGAACCAGGTTGTCCCCAGTAAACCCATAGAACGACGAAGGGCACGCCGTCAAGTCTCTCTCTGTGAACCTCATTCCTCGAAAGGCTCCTAAGAAAATGATGTTTGTTGCACTCCCATTATCGACCATTACCCTAAGTACTCTGGCATTACCGATTCTTGCTGCGATTACGATCGCATCATGATTATGGTGAGGGGATTCTTTGCATTCTTTGATCGTGAACCCTACCACCTCGCTTTTTGCTTGGGCGGCTTCGGCGACTTCTGTTCACAACTCATTATTCGAGGGACCGAATCTGTTCTAGCCTTACGAGCATATTGTTCGCGGGCGCTAGGGGTGAGCGGTTCTGGGTACCTTGTATTTTTTGGGGGAACCGGAATTAGAACTGCACAGTATAGGTTCCTAGAAAAAAGAACCAAAACCGCACAGTGCAGGTTCGGTGGTGGTCTTCGCTCTGGTACGCACCATTTTGAGCCTAGATTGAGTAGGTTACTGTGGCTGTTCACCTGAATTTCTAAGACGTTGGCGGAGGCCCTCCTTCTAGCGCCAAAATGTTGATACAAAAATCTACACCAACTAAAGTGATATGATTGACCTTGACAGGATCGAAACTAGTGTGTACATGATTACAGATAATCAACGATGAGCAAGTGATGAATGTCAAAAGTAAATGACAATGGGACTTTTAAAGTGGTTCGGCGAGATAAACTCTTGAGCCTATGTCCACTGTTCTTGTATTTGCTGTGAGAGCTTACAGTCTAAGTTCTATCAGAATTATCTAACCCCTTTTTCATAATTTGAAGGTGTTTATATACAATGTTTGTACAAAGGAAATAGCGAAAATAAAGAGATTTTAATTGATTTGAAATGCAACTCCAATATTCTCGTGTTTGGGCTCTGTGATTGCGCAAAAATTGTTGTCAATCTGATCATTCCTGAGATATCTGGGATATGAAGTTATCTAGGAATTGGTTGAATGAATATTCAGATTGTTCACGACCAGCTTGTGCTAGGTCGAGCTATATCTCGAAGAGCTTATGCTGGGTTGGACAATTAGTAGAGTTGGACTGATTTCGGGTTGAGCTACATCCTCGCAGTAGCTCAAGCTTGGTGGAAAAATCACCACAACAAATTTTTGTATACAAACTAAATATTTTAATATAACTGGATACATTTAAATTAAAGATAAATTAAATAACTCTTACCTATAAATATTTTAATAAAGCCTGCAAAAATAGGAATGACTCATCGGGTTGACCCAGAATTTTATGGACACCATACAAAAGTTTGCAATACATTCTATTATAAATGAATGTTGTGCTGCCATATCTTCTTTGAAATTCCAGTTCTGGAAACTGAACAAAACGCGAAGCTTTAAAATCAAAGTTGAAGAAGTACAAATCTGGATTTTAAAAATCTGATCGCAAAGGCGCCGCTTCTTTAATGTTTATTGTTAAGGAGTTGAAATGGAAACTAATAAACAAGTCAGAAATGTACTTTTAACATGTAAGACTTGATGTGGTCACATGCCGTAATTAAGCAATACAAGGTGGTTTAAAGGAGTTCTTTAACTACCTCTCTCTCTCTCTCTCTCTCTCTCTCTCTCTCTCTCTCTCTCTATCCTTGATGGGAGGTTAAAATGAGTTATCTTGGTCCCTAGTCTAACCAGTATAAAGATATCATCTTCTCCATCAAAGTGATATTAACACAATACAAAAATGTTTTGGAGACATAAGTTAGAAGACATCTCTCAAACACTTCCTCACAAATCATTCACATTTGACTTTCTATAACACTTGAACAATATGGTTGGAGATAAGTGATTAAATTTCCATTATATTACATACTTAATATTCTACATGAATCCCAAAGCTTGATGTGGTCATATTGGTGGGTCCTAGTGGGTTTAGATATGGTAAAAGCTTGAAAATAAATTCGAAGTAAATGGCAAGGAACCTTCCTTGAATTCCAGGAAAGAAGAAATAACTTCGCTAAAAGATTTCTCTGGCATGTCTACCTACTCGGAGTGTCTAATGCATACTTCTAACTAGAGGTGGAAAAGTAACGCGCCCGGCCTGGCCCGCGGTGGGTTACAAAATTTGGCGGGTCGATCCTAACCCGCTCGCCAACAAAGGTAGGCCGGGTTAGACCCGCCATTTTGGAGAAAATGGCTTGCCCAACCCGGCCCGCCAACCCTAACCCGCTGGGTTAGCCCAAATTTTTTTTTTATTTTATTTTCTTTTGTTTTATTTATTTAACTTTTCAAATTAATAATTAACAATTATAAATGAATAAATTATAAATGTAATTGTTTTTTAGTTAACTTTTCAAATATCAATAATTCAATTAAATTAATTTTTTTTGGTTAACATTTCAAATATTAATTCAATTTTAATACAATAAAATTGTAATATAAGAAAAATTAGACTTATTCATTTATCAAAAAATAAAATAAGAAATTATAACAATTATTGCCTCGTTAAAAACCTCACCAAGAAAAACCCAATGGGAGAAAAACTTGGTAAAGAAAAAAGAGTGCAATAATTGACAATTAATTTACAAATTACATTTTACAAAACAACTAATTTGGGGGTGGTTTACTAGGAACTCCCTCATCCGTATCATCTATATTACAAAATTGAAATGATTCTATTAAAGTATCGTCGACAACCTCGTATTGATCTTGATGGCGCGACCGTTCCTACTCTCGAAGATATGTGAGGACTTCAATCATTTTTAGAGAAAGTTTAGTCCTCCTTTCATTTAAAATTCTTCCACTTGCACTAAATGTGTGTTCGGATGAGACGGTTGAGACAAGAACAGCGAAAACATCCAAGGCAAGTCTTGATAATACCAAAAAAAATACATTTTTTGGCTCTCCAATAGTTTAAGAGATCAATGTTGGCTCTCTGTTGTGGATTTACTGGTAACATTTCAGGGGTTGCCAAATATTGTTGAAGCTCATTACTCTGCGACTGCATAGAAGACAGTACATTAGTTGTTGTTGTTGTTGTTGGTGAAGCTTCTGAAGAGGAGGCTGTGCTTCGGATTCGGGTCCTCTTCGGCCTATTCAGAGCACCCCAAGAGTAGAAGTCTTCATTTGTTTCTTCTGATGCAGCTTCCCTAGATGTTTTGCCTCTTTGCGGGTTCCCATACCTGTTTTCATATTGGAAATATACTTCGAAAAGTCTATTTTTACCTCTCCTATTTGATTGGCATATACTTTGTTTTGTATATTTTCACATAAATTGTCAAAACCATTTTCTAAACCTGCTAATTTAATTCTAGGATCAAATATAGCACCTAAACAATAAAGAAAAGGAATGGGTTCCCAATATTTAAAAAAAAAAATTTCCATTGCCTTTATTGGTGCCTTTAAAATTTCATTGTCTTTATTTTTTATAAATAACTCAGAAATTTTTATAATTGTATGTATTACCAATGGACTAGTAGGATAATACACACCAGAAAGTTGTAAAGTGAATTGGTAAAAATTTTTAAGAAAAGAATGAAATACTTTAGCTATTTGCCAATCATTTTCTACCAAATAATGAGGACCTCTATTATTTGCTACAAAATAACTAATTCTATTAGCATAAGGTAAACATGAATCAAGCATTAAATAAGTACTATTCCATCTAACAGGTATGTCTAATGCAAAAGTTATAGGAGACATATTTGATTTTATACAAGCATCTTGAAATTCAACATTTCTTTTATTACTACTAGTAATCCAAGCTAAAGAAGCCATAATTCTATCAATATTTTCTTTAATTGCTTTCATACCACTTTTCACAATTAAATTAATAATGTGACATGCACAACGTTGGTGAAAAAACTTCAAACTGTTATACAAATGATAATTACTTTTAAAAAAATATATAGCTATAGTATTAGCACTTGCATTATCTAAAGTTATACTTATCACTTTATCAAGAACATCATAATCTTCTAAAACTTCAACAATTTTATTATAAATTTATTGACCACTATGATCCACATCCATTAATCTAAATCCTAATAAAGATTTATTTAATTTAAATTCATTATCAAAATAATGACTAGTCACACAAATATAATCTTGTTTAGCTCTACCACACAACTAATCTATTTATCATATTATTAGCGTGTGTTGATGAACCCGCCTCAGTTTGAGATGAAGTTGGACGAGGACTACGATTACGAGGACGACTTCTAGAACCACTGGGAGCTGTTGGAATCGGGGGCATATTTTTAGGTGTATCGGATTCTGAGAATGGGAAAGCGGTACTATTTGAATCTCCTCCTGCATTTATGTTAGTAAAATCAGCTGGACTAGGACTAGGATAGTAGTTTTCTTCACCATTGTAATTAATGGGAGAGAAATATAATATCTATGCATTGTAGTTGAAAAAAAAAAATTGATGTAGAAGAAATAAAAATTAAAGAAAGCGAATTAGAATTTAGAAAATTGGAAATATGAATTAAAAATTGCAAAAACTAATAAAAATTAAAATATGAGCAAATTGATAACAAAGAGATTAAGAGAATAAATGAATAATTGAGAGATTAGAGATTAGAGAATATGAGAGAATGAGAGAATTTGAGTTGTGAGAAAAATGTGAGAGTTTAGGGCCAATTTATAGAAAAAAATGGGAAAAGAAAATGACGAAAAAAACCCCTCCAACGGCTATATTTCAAGGGTAAATGGGTAATTTGAAAAAAATAATAATAAAATTTTCAATTTTTTTTCGGTCAATCCGCGGGTCAACCTGAAGGGGTTGGCTGTTGGTGTGTAACAGCCAACCCGCGGGTTGGCGATCCTTTCTTTAGGAAGGACAAAACAGCAACCCGCGGGTCGACGGGTTGCCATTTTACAACCCGGCCTGCCCGGGGGTTGCTGCCGGGTGAGGTTGAACCCGGCCCGCCTTATTGGCGGTTCGGGTTCAACCCTCTTCATTGCGGGCCAGGTTAGGGTTGACCCACCTAACCCGGTCCATTTGTTCCTCCTCCACTTCCAACATGAAATATACATTTTTTTCAAAAGAATGATAACTCTCCTGAGGTTTGATTAACTAACCAAAAAGCCCCTTAGGTTTTTAAATTATAAAAATCCCCCTATTATTAAGTTCTAGGTGTTAAAATAAAGGATATGAAGGTAATTTGACAAATATTCGTTGGCTTGTAATATTATAAGTGCAAATGACTCAATAACAGTAAGAAGATTTTTGTTATTTTATAAACTCTAGAGGAACATTTATTAATACATCATACTCCAGAGGTTTAATGGTTAACTCCTTTTCAATATATTTAATAGAAATTAACTGGGCTGATTTTCATATCTTAATAATGTAAAAGAAATTATAAAAATTCATTTAAAAAAACAAAATTTTCAAGCCATTTAATAATATTTTTACTTAAATTCTTTTAAAACCAAATATTCTCTCACAAGTTATTGGGAGTTTATGGTTGTCATAAATAGACAAAACAAGTGGTACATTTCTTTCAATCGAAAATGGTTTTAATTCTCGAGATAACATACTAATGAAATACTAAAACAAGAAGAATAATTAAACCAAAAATATGATTAAACTAAGAAGATATCCTCCATTCACAAGCTTTGTTTCATCCATAAAACTTGAAGCAATAAGAATTAGCAACAAGGGAATTAATATTAGAATTTGTAAGCCCCAAAGGAAACAATGTAAGAACTTAAAAGGGAAATGATGAAGCCAAAATACATAAGAGAAATATAATCTATGATTAGGCCTTCTAGCAATCTTCTTATGAATATACATATTTCTGATTTAGGGGACCAAATATTAATCAAAATAGGGCGTTTTGTTGCTAAATATGTCATTGTGAGCATACCAATAATCAATAATACTATACTTACAAAGAAATCTTACAAGAATATCCATACAAAGTGAGGTGGCAAAAAATGAATGGAAGAGTGAAGAGTGAATTACTCTTCCATTTATTTTTTGCCACATCACTTTGTATGAAGATCTTTGTAAAATTATTTTGTAAGTGTAGTATTACTCACCAATAATTACGGAAATTAGGTAAGTTTAAAGGTTTTTAAATTAAAAAATACGATTAATAATCATCTTATTTTACTTTTCACTACCTAAAAAAAAAAAAAAAATTCAAAGATTAGCTCATATAAAATCATAAAAATAAATTTGAAAAATTATGGGTGAGTTTGGTTTATTATTTTGGATAGGATTTTGAGGATAGTATTGGATAATTGAATATGGGAGTATTACGAGGTAAAATTTAAAAATTTTATAAAAAACCCCCTAAGTTTGCTAATTTAATAAATACCCCAACATGTAAAATGACAAAAATACTCCCATCACCTATAGTGCGGTATTTCGCCACCACGCCTAACGCCGAAAATCGCATTACAACACGCACCGGCCTCGGATGCTGTCGTAATGCATTGTTATGGCCTTTTCCGACCAGATCCACCACTGATCTGACGAAAAATGTCAGATCTATGGACTACCATGGCCGGCGGTGGAAAAGGTCAGATCGGTGAACTTCCAGCCATTTATGGTCGGGCAGTAGGCCTGCAGCGTATTTCTGCATACTACCGACTGGTGGTGCTAATCACAAGTATGGGTTGTGGGGATGTTTTTGATAATTTTTAAACTTTTTTTTCAGGGTGTATTTGATAAAATTAATAACCTTATGAGATCTAAAAATAATTAAAAAATAAGATAATATTTCTGGAATAATGTGTCAAATATTATTTGGAGAATAAGATTGGGAATAAGGATAAAAATAATAAGCCAAACATGAGCATGGGTATTATTATTATCTTATTTTAAAAATAATAAGATTTGGAAAATGAATATTCTAATTTTGGTGGCGGCCGAAGAAATAGCGGCTATGTATCTCTAGCTAGAGTAATATCGTCATACATTCTGCCACGTGGAAGTATTCGACTGAATCTGGCACGTGCTCGTCACACTCCCTTCATCTTTTCGACATTTTCTCACTTTCTCGCGACCAGAACAGAAAGTACTCTGCTCTTAACCAAAAAGGAAAAAAAAAGAAAATTATCCCCCTGTTTGTTTATATAAATTTTCTTTTCGAAAGCTTCGGAAAACCATTCTTATATTCTAAAACCTGCGAAAAGGTACAAGCTTTATCACCCTCTCTCAGAAAAAAAACTGCATTTTTCCTGGAAAATTTGTGCAGGTCATTTTCTGTCTAAACAAAAAAAAAAACTATTCGTGTTGTTGAGCATCAAAAGTTTAAGTCTTTTAGGTCATTGTTTGCTTGGAAAATGTGAAAAAGGAAAAAGAAAATGAATAGTTTTAATTTTTAAATAGCTTTTTTAATTTAATTTTGTTTTTTCTTATTTGGTAATTGTTTGTCAATTAGGTTATTAGTTTATCAATTTTAATGGTTTTTTTTTTTTTATTATTTCATTGACAATGCAACTTTGGTTATATAAACTTTCGAGCTTGGGATTTATTAATTATTGTTATAGGTGATTTGACGGGTCATTAATTGGTTTTGTGTATATGTTGGTGAATGTAGGTTAATAGATGACATCGTGTGCGGTTTCAGCTGCTGTTGCTTCCACTCGGAGAATCACTTTAAACCACGTAATTAGCCTTGTGCTCTATATACATTATGCATTTGTAATATGATGCTTTTGTTATGCTTTTCGTGTATCTTTTGTTGATAAATTTGGAATAAAAATGTGATATGTTGTCAGATGTTGATGATGACATTAGTTATTTTAGGTGGATTGTTGTTTGTTTTCTACTAAGCATCTATGAGCATCGATTTTTTTTTTTTTTTCCTTTTTTTTCTATTAAGAATATATGAGCATCGATTTTTCTTTCTTTTTCTTAGAAAACCAGTCCAAATGTGGTAAATCTTCCATTTTTCAGGCTGCTTATGTAGAGTTTGCATTGTCCAATCCAAGGGGGAAGCTCTCACACTTGTCATGTAGGAATCAAGTGAGACATCCTGTTAATGTTGTTCAATTATTAGCAGTAAAGAGGAGGGAACTTATGCTGAAGACCTTACCCTTCTCTGTCCCAAATGAAAATGATGAGGCTGAAAGAGAAACATCCCATGATTGCACTGATGATGGCCTGGTTTTGGGAACAGAAATATCGCATGATTCCACTGATGATCTCCTGGTTTCGGAAAGAGAAACATCCCATGATTTCACTGATAATGGCCTGGTTTTGTGTACCGAGTATAATAAAAGTTCTGAGCACCAAGATGTAGAAGTTGTTGCCTCTGTTTCATCTTTGGAAGAAGACCTTTCTCAGGGTGCCGAGGATTTGAGAAAGCCAGGAAGCATTCTTCAAAAACTAAAGGCTATTCGCTTACATGTATTAGCGTCTGAACAATGGAACACTTCTCAACTCCAACTATGTCATGGGTGTGCATAATTTATTTATAAGGTTATTATAGTATTATGTTCCATTAGGCGGAGCCTGGATTCTTGGTTTATTCTTAAGTGCTTGCGGAGTGTGACACTAATAGCTTGGCCTCCAATATTTAACCTCTCAGTATTTCATGAATTATCTGATGGACTTTAAAAGAATAAAATTCTATGATTCTTCCATGGCCAAATTTAATTCTATATGCTGCTTTTTTCTTGTACCAATTCTTTACACATCTCTCACTCATCAAGCTCTGGTAATTTATGGAATGATAAATCTGTTTCAATTACCAACTGCTGTTTATTTGGAAGTAATCTGGGTTACCATGGTATGTTACTTTCTGCCTTCTAAACATAATTTATTTTTTGTGGCCTAGCAGACATTACTTGGAGAGTGCAACAAACTTAATTCATTATCTGGCTCTAAAAGGCCTTGACATTGAGCAGCTGAGGGAAGATCTCTCTTCTACTGGTCTTTTGAATTTGAAGACTATCAATTCATACGTTCTTGCATGTCTAAATGCCGGAATCCAACTATTGGAGAACCGGAATACTACTTCTCTAGATAAAAAAGAGAACATTAGTGTGGGAAGTTGCACTCAGGAAATATTGTACCAACAGCAAAATGAGAAGTTCACAGTTAGAGCGATGAGGAAGAAACTGTTGTCCAATAAAGAGTTATTGTTGGGCTCACTTCGGGGTAACAGAACTACTCAAGTTATGGTGACAATTGGGCAAGAAGCCACTGAGAGTGACACACTTATAAGTGACATTCTTAAGGCTGGTGCCTCCATTATTAGGATAAATTGTGCTCATGGAAACCCTAGTGTCTGGAGTGAAATAATCAGAAGAGTAAAAAGAACTTCTCAAATGCTGGAGATGCCCTGTCGAATTCTTATGGATTTAGCTGGACCGAAAATCCGTACAGGGAGCTTGAAGCCTGGTCCATGTGTAACTAAAATATCCCCCAAGAAAAATGCTACTGGAAATGTAATGTTTCCAGCTCAAGTTTGGCTTTCTTACAAAGGATCAGGTCCTCCTCCTTCTCACTTGTCTCCTGATGCTGCTCTATTCATAGATGACCAAAGATTTCTCAGTGAGCTCAGGGAAGGCGATACGTTGAAGTTTTATGATGCCAGAGGGAAAAAAAGGATGCTCAAGATTACTAGACAGTTTCATGTTTTTTCTGGTACAGGGTTTGTGGCTGAATGTACAAGGACTGCTTATGTTCAGTCTGGGACAGAATTGTATACTAAAGGAAAGAAAGGTAGGCTCTTAGCTGGAAAGGTGGTGGATGTCCCTGCCAAAGAGAAATTTATCAGATTGAGAGTTGGAGACCTGCTAGTCATATCACAAGATAGTTCATTGGAACAGGAAGATTTGTCTGGTCCAGCTAGTGGTGCTCATAGGATAACTTGTTCTTCTGGCTATCTATTTGATTCAGTCAAACCTGGAGAGCCTATAGCTTTTGATGATGGAAAGATTTGGGGAGTAATCCAGGGAGCAAGTAATTCAGAGATTGTTGTCTTCATCACTCGTGTTGGTCTTAGAGGTACTAAACTTGGATCAGAAAAGTCCATAAACATCCCAGAAAGCAATATTCGGTTTGAAGGTCTTACTACAAAGGATCTCATGGATCTTGAATTTGTTGCCTTGCATGCTGACATGGTGGGTGTTTCTTTTGTTCGAGATATTAGTGATATTGTTGTGCTCCGTCAAGAATTGGAGAAACGGAAACTTCAGAACCTGGGTATTATTTTGAAGATTGAGACAAAGAGTGGGTTTGAGAAATTGCCTCTTATGCTCTTGGAAGCTATGAAATCATCAAATCCTCTGGGGGTTATGATTGCGAGAGGAGATCTTGCAGTGGAGTGTGGGTGGGAAAGGTTGGCTGATATACAGGAAGAAATTCTGTCTATTTGTGGAGCTGCCCATGTACCAGTCATTTGGGCAACTCAGGTTCTAGAGTCACTTGTCAAGTCTGGTGTCCCTACCAGAGCTGAGATTACCGATGTTGTCAATGGAAGGAGGTAAGTGTCCACTTCGTTACCCTGCAAATTCATTATATTGATCAGAGAAGTTCCATTGATAGAGGTTCATTTTCACTCTTCCTCATGTATCCATGGCCTGATGAGAATGATAGGACCCATATAGCCAATTTTTAGATATTTTCCATAGGTACCTAAGATTATTAGCATTTACTACTGCTTTTGCAAGTCAATTAATTTCAAAAAGGATGGTGTTCTCCTTGGTATCAAGACTTAACTAAAACACACGTTACCTTTGTTGTCCTGGCCATCTTGCCTTAAAATCGCTATCGCAGTTATTTCAGCTGAAAATAGCTGTTGAGACCAGTTTTGATCTGAAAATCTGCATAAGCTGTAGGATGAGAACCTGCAAATTCATTCTGATTAATTGAGGTCAAGCCAGGTTATAATTATTCTTTGAATATGTACAGAGCTGTTTTGGATCTTTCTTAGCAGGTTTTTCAGTTTGTCACTAGCATAATATCTTTATCGGGATTAAGCGAAGTATGTTCTTCTTTTTTGCAGGGCAAGCTGTGTAATGTTAAACAAAGGAAAATATATTGTGGAAGCTGTTTCAACTTTGGATACCATCCTCCACCTAAACACTTCTCAGACGAAAGCAGACCTGAGGCCTCTTCTACTTTGGAGCCACTTCTGTCACTGAAAAGTTTTCTCTTGTATATAACCATCCTTTTCTAATGAGCACACTAGATGAGATTAATCTCAACTCCCGTACATTGTCTTTGCTTGAATGCAAACTTAGTATCTATTACTATTGTTTCTTTCAACGAACCCATTTTTTGTCATCAGATTTTAGTGGTTCTAACCTACTCTTTCTGCAATAAAACCTGGGATAAAAATTGATATTGAGGTCGGCTACCTTGAAATGAGGTGATCTTGTTATTACACATCAAATTAAACTGTATAACTTGTACATTGTCTTATGCATAATTAAATTTTTGCCTAGTAGTTTAGGGCAAGAGCCATATTGTGCGCTTCTACTTGTTGATTTCAGGTCCTGCTCGCGTGACTACCTTGCACCCTGTAAAGCATCAAGTTGTACTGAAGCGCCTTCATTAATTCCTTCTTGTACAAGTCGATGCCAGGTATATTGTGATTGAACGGATGTGTTCGAATTTCGTAGGTTCAACGCTATTGTAGATTTATATATTGGATGGTATGACCAAATTAATTGCCAACTCATTTACTGTTGTACAGCAAAAAAACTAAGCAAACAAATGACTAAAGAGAGCGAACCAATGAATAGTTCTTAATCAGTGCTGGCCTCTGAGTTGGAGGTATTATCTCTGTTATTCTTTCGTTACCATTACACCGATTAACAAGAAGAGAGTTCAGAGTAAATTATGAAGTATGAATGGAGGCACCAGAGCTTGACGTAATCCAACCAGTCCTGGGCCAATCATCTTGTCTATTCCTTTCTGTGGTCACAGATTTTTCACGCATCTTTTCAGTATAGCAGCGCCAAGCTGTTTGTATACGGCATGCTGCCCAAGTCCTCCAATGGTCAGAGTAATACCTGAAAGCATGCTGGAGCTGAGTCCTGTTAAGCCCCTTGAATAATTTAGAGGCAACAAACTTCAAGTCATCAATCGTTAGAACAAAGGCGTCAACTTCTGGGCTCTAATAGTTCTAGTTGAGATAGGAAGGTCATTAGTTAAGGACCGAGGATATGGAGCCCATGAGATAAGTACTATAATTGTTTCTTTCAATGTGCCCATTTTTTCGTCTGCATTTTAGTGATTTTAACTTATTCATCCTACAACAAAACCAAGGATACGAATCAATTTTGAGATGTGTTGAATATCTTGAACTTGAAATGAGGTGCTGTAACTAGATAAAATCAAATTCATATATAGAAGTACATAGAGCTAGAATCATATATATTATCTCTATTTTCCAGACAAATCCAGGTATATTAACAGCTCACATCTGATTTATGGCTCCTCAATGTTGATCTCAGGCTCTGCTGATCGGTGTTGAGATGGTGCTGGTAGTGCTGGTAGTGCTCTCTCGGATGATCTAACACCCTGGATAACATTAACTAGTGCTGAAGCACCATGTTTGAATATAACTTGCAATTCAGGCTCTATTTCTCCAGCTGACCTTTGCCAGTTCCTTCTATTAAGATAGTTACGCCAGGCATTTTGTATGACACGAGCTGCATCAATGACATTTTTCAAGCTCAATCCAGAACAGTTAGAAAGCTGGTACTTAATAAATACATTTTTCAAGTCATTTGCCAAGAGAGCCAAGGCTTCAACTTTAGTAAGGGCTTGAATAGTTCTTGTTGACATAGGGAGATTGGATGATGAGGGTTCATCCAGAGCCCATGCTATAAGTTCTTCTCCACAGAAGTCGCCATCTTTCAGATGATCTTTAGTTTTACAATTTTTATTCTCTTTGTGATGTTCCGTGCTCACCGAAGCAGAGGCAGAGGCAGAGGAAGTTGTTTTAGCCTTGGAGGTGTAGGTCCATAGTTTGCCGTGCACTATGAAGAGCATCTCATCAATTGGGTCTCCCTCTCGGATTAATGTGAGTGCGCTCAATGTAGAAAGCTGGCTTTACACAATCACACAGCGCATCTAGTATTGTTTCATTCAACTTTTTCAAATTCTTCTACCTTCATATTGTTAGGAAACGACCTGGTTGCGCAGCAGAAAACAAAAATTATAATCATGGATCGTTCCTTAGAACCCAAAATCAGGGCATAGAAAATTACAGTTTATGTTTTATAAGAATATGCAGAAAAATAAATCCAAAGTTTAGATTCATACTCACGTTTGGAGACTCCACCAATATTGTCTCTGAACGTGTTTGCTACCGATCCAAGTGTAGGATCGAACCGTAGAGGTCCACACGAAGACAATCAACAAGAACCAAGGAGGGATTTGCTAGATCCTCCTTGGCCTTAAGAAATCAAGAAGAACAAAAGGAAAAAGTTTGATTTTCAATCAAACAGTGAAAGTGGCGTGGGAGAGTGTTTTTGGGGCTGCTGTATTTCTTCCTTTTCAATGAAATAGTGATGAATGAAAAGTTATTCTTTTTTACAAAGAAACATTTTCTTTTATAGTAAAATTAGTTACCCTATTCCCATATGGAATGGGCTTGGGCTCCAACCCAAACACCCCCAAATTTACCAAACACTCCCAATTAGATATTTTAATTAATTCATCATTATCTCAATTAAAATCAATTAATATATATATTAACATTTAACAATAATGATAATTTATTTAAATATATGCGAACACATATTTAAACGGAATTTCACTTATTTAATTTTCTAACAAATTAAATTAAATAAAGGCTACGACCTCAACAAATTTAATTGCACTATGAAATTACCAAAATACCCTTTCGCTCAAAAAGATGAAAACGCCCTTCTTTCTTCCTGACTCTTAAATTATCTTCTATGTGTGTGACCCATAGACTCTTCATCATACCGGCAGTGTATAGTATCGCAATTAACACCAATTAATTGTCTTACTAATACACAGACCAAGATTGACCCCTAGCAAGACATCATGGCCACCCGATAGATTCGGATTCAGCAAAGTAGCTACTTGTCAACGATATGGTTACCGTACAATACGATCCTTTCATCATTCGTTACCTCGACGAGACGAAGGCATAGAAATAGTGTCAACCTCCGGTTACTCTCGATATTATGTATTCAGTTTCTAGATCAATGACCTTTATTATAATCCGGATAGAGCAACAACTCAATCCCACTGTGGCCACAGTTTTAGTGTCATCGCCATATACTGAATTGCGCCGTGAGATAACTTCTCCCATACCCGGGAGTGATGAATCCTCTGTCAATCCACCATAGTCTTGATACACTCCTCGATGCAGCCAATCACCACCGTATTGACAGCTCTGAAAAGAACTACGTTAGGCTAGTGTCAAACTACACCAATCGGTGCACAAGGCGCTTCGGTGATCTCAAGTCTAAGGATCACATGCACCACCATTCGTTAGAAGATTTGTTCCATAGACATTGGGGTTACCATCCATATGGAATCCTCTGGTGGGTCAGTCCAGTGAACTTGCTGCGGTATAATCGCCTACAGCAAACACCTATGTGTTGCACCAGGTTGTCACCAAACAACCTTGACAAGTGAGATCAGCCACTGCCTTTCGACAAGGTCGTTCAACACTATGATAGCCTTACCGTATTATCTGTGTCCTTCCTTCAGAATAATAATAGAGGGCTACAGACGTTTCTAGAATGGCCACCATATGTGCTCATAGGGTTCTCACTATCAAGATTTGAAACACTTGATACCCTCGTCACGGTTCTACTATTCTAAGGACATATATCAATACATATTGCAATAATAATGATTTACGCGATATAGAATAAAATGTCTTTTATTATTGATTAATGAACATTATTACAAAGAGTCAATCCTACAATAATTGATTGGCTCTAGGGCATCTACTCTAACAATCTCTCACTTGCACTATAGCCAATCATTCATGTATTTAATACCAAATGATCTCAAGTGCCTTTCATGCTTCTGCCGCGACAGAGGCTTTGTTAGTGGATCTGCGAGATTGTCGTCAGTATGCACTTTACTAATCTGCACGTCTTTCCTCTCAACTATCTCTCTGATGCGATGGAATCGTCTGAGTATGTGTCTGGACTTCTTATGAGACTGTGGTTCCCTAGCTTGAGCAATTGCTCCATTGTTGTCACAATAGATGTCTATAGGATCAACAATCGTGGGAACCACACCAAGTTCAATGACGAACTTCTTAATCCATGCTCTCTTCGCGTCGACAATGCAATATATTCAGCCTCCATTGTAGAGTCTGTTACAGTGCTTTGCTTGGAGCTCTTCCAGCTTACTGCACCGCCATTGAGACAAAATACAAACCCTGATTGCGATCGATAATCATCCTTGTCTGTTTGGAAACTAGCATCACTGTATCCTCTTACAGTGAGCTCATCTTCCCCTCCATAAACCAAGAACATATCCTTAGTCCTCTTCAGGTACTTAAGAATATTCTTGACAACCATCCAGTGACGCTCACCTGAATCCGATTGATATCTACTACAAGTGCTCAAAGCACATGAGACATCAATCCGAGTACATAGCATGGCATACATGATGGATCCAATTGCTGATGCATATGGGATCCTCTTCATCCTATCTCTCTCATCTTGTGTTTTAGGACACAATTCCTTAGAGAGATAAACACCATGTGACATTGGAAGAAATCCCTTCTTGGATTCTTCCATACTGAATCTTTTAAGTACCTTGTCAATATACGCACTCTGACTTAGGCCAAGCAACCTACGTGATCTATCACGATAGATCTTTATACCAAGGATATAGGCTGCTTCCCCTAAGTCCTTCATGGAGAAGCACTTGGATAACCAAGTCTTTACCGACTGCAAGTTCGGTATATCATTCCCGATTAGAAGTATGTCATCGACATACAACGCTAGGAATGCTACTGCGCTCCCACTCACTTTCTTGTAAACACAGGGCTCATCTTCGTTCTTAATAAAACCGAATTCTTTTATGGCTTCATCAAAACGAATGTTCCAGCTCCTTGAAGCTTGCTTGAGTCCATAAATGGATCTCTGCAACTTGCATACCTTATTAGCTTGACTATCAAGAACGAAACCATCAGGTTGTGTCATATACACATCCTCCTCAAGGTTTCCGTTCAGGAAAGCACTTTTGACATCCATTTGCCACATCTCATAGTCATGATATGCAGCAATTGCAAGCATAATCCAGATGGATTTAATCATGGCAACCGACGAAAAGGTTTCTTCATAGTCAATGCCATGAATTTGTTTGAAACCTTTGGCAACCAGTCGTGCTTTATAAGTATGCACGTTGCCATCCATGTCAGGCTTCTTCTTGAAGACCCATTTACACCCTATGGGTTTTACCCCTTCAAGTGGTTCCACCAAAGACCACACTTGGTTCTGGTACATGGAGTCCATCTCAGATTTCATGGCTTCAAGCCATTTAACAAAATCTGGATCCGATATAGTGTCTTCATAGGTTCTGGGTTCATCGTCTTGGTAGACTAGTACGTCACCATGTTGAGTCACGAGATAACCGTATCTCTCGGGCTCATGGCGTACTCTCCCAGATCTACGTAGCTCCTGTGCTACCTGAGGTGGTTCACTTTGATCCACAAGTTGTGGAGTAACCTCTTCATGATGCTCAACCATTTCTTGTGACACATCATCCCGTCCTTCGTCTAGTATATCTTGTGGTTCTAGAACTTCATCAAGTTCTACTTTTCTCCCACTAGTACTTCTTAGAAAATATTCCTTTTCTAGGAAGACACCAGATCGAGCAACATAAATTTTGCGCTTTTCTGGGTGGTAGAAATAGTATCCTTTGGTCTCCTTTGGATACCCTACAAATATACATTTACAGGATTTTGGGCCCAGCTTGTTCGAAGTCAATTTTTTAGCATAAGCTTTGCAACCCCAAATCCTTAGATAAGACAAGTTGGGCTTTCGCCCACTCCATAGCTCATATGGAGTCTTATCTACAGACTTTGACGGCACACGGTTCAAAACGTGAGTCGCAGTCTCTAGGGCATAACCCTAGAACGATGCAGGTAAATCACTAAAACTCATCATGGACCTTACCATGTCAAGTAAGGTCCTATTCCTCCTTTTTGACACTCTATTGTGTTGGGGTGTATAAGGAGGGGTGAGTTGTGATACTATCCCACATTCCTTCAGGTACTCTGAAAACCCTGAGCTTAAGTATTCACCTCCTCGATCCGACCGAAGAGCTTTAATACGTTTGCCCAATATATTCTGTACTTCATTCCTGAATTCCTTGAATTTATCAAAGGCTTCAGATTTATGTCTCATATGGTAGACATAACCATATCTACTGAAATCATCAGTAAATGTGATGAAGTATGAATATCCACCTCTGGCTTCAACTGTTAGTGGACCATATACATCACTATGGATGATGCCTAACAAGATTCGAGAGCCCTTTCACTTTGTCCCTGTGAAAGGAGACTTGGTCATCTTGCCTAAAAGACATGACTCGCATACCTCAAATGACTGGAAGTCAAAAGGGGCCAAAACTCCATCCCTTTGAAGTTTTGCAATGCGAGTCTTATTAACATGACACAATCTATAATGCCAGAGATATGTTTGGTTTTGATCGCTATGTTTAGCTTTCTTGGTTTCAATATTGAGAATATCTTTATTGTTTAAATCAAGAACATATAATCCATTATATAACCTTGCAATTCCAAATAGAATACCATTCAAACTAAAGGACAACAATCCATTAGATATCTCAAAATGATACCCCATATTATCCAAAACGGATACTGAAATAATATTTCTAGAAATAGAAGGTACGTGATAACAGTTATGTCCAACTCGTAGGTCCACCTCTCCCTTGGCGAGCACTCTACTCTGCCTTGGTTCCTGCACATCAGTACAAATGTGAGTACCACATCCTGTGTCCATGACCCAAGATGTTAAGGAAGAGAAGTTAATCTCAATCATGAAAGTACCTGAAGTCGTAGTCTCTGACTTCTTCTTGCTTGCGAGGAAAGCCTTGTAGTGTTTCCTCCAGTGGCCAAGCTTGCCACAAAAGAAGTAGACTACCTTACCCTTTCCTCTGTTGCTCAGCTCCCAAGAGCAACCTGTCCTTTCAAGGGCAACTTGGGTCTTGGGCTTCACACCTTGGCCTTACCATTGCCGTTACCCTTTCTTTGCTTTATCGGGCAAGAACCTAAAGAAACAGCTTGGACTTTTTCAAGTCCCTGCGATCCTCGGCATGTTCAAGTTCGCTGAGGGGTTTTTTCCATCGTGTTCATATTGAAATTCATTATGAACGGAGCATATGAGTCGTGGCAAGGATTGCAGTAATTAAATCCATTTGTAATTCGCATCCAAGCCACATCCCAAAGTCTCAAGCCTCTCAATGTGCTCGATCATCTTGAGCACATGAGGACCAACTTGGGCACCCTCAGTCAGACGACTCCCAAACAGTGCTTTCGACACCTTGTACCTCTCATGTTGAGCATTTGTTTCAAATAGCTCCTTGAGGTGTAGAATAATGGAAGAAGCATCCATATTCTCATGCTGCTTTTGCAGCATAGGTGTCATCGATGCTAACATCAAGCACTGAACGCTATCAGCATCATCAAGGAACTTTTGATAAGTATCCTTAACTTCCTGAGTGGCATCAGGATCGCTCACCATGTATGGCTTTTCAAGGATATACAATTTCTTTTCTGACTTAAGTATAATCCGAAGATTACGGTACCAGTTTGAGAAATTGGATCCATCCAACCTATTTTCTTTTTCGATTATCGGTCGCAGGTTCATAATGCTCATTTTTGGTGAATCTACAATTGCAGAAAAGACAAAGTTATTATAAAGTTCATTATTATTTAATATGGTCTTTTATTAAACGATGCTCCCACTATTTTACTCAAGCCAATAGCCCTCACTATTAACTCGGGAAAGCCCGTTGGCTTTCCTAGTGGACCGAGATCCCATCCTACCCATTTCAAACCTTCGCTTTGGCGAACAAAATGAGTTGATTAGGTAGGCCAACAAACTTAATCCACACCAGTTGATAGCTCCCACTATCAACCTCAAATGTGAAAAAGCCAACAAGCCAATCACACAATCCAATGTCTCCAACCATTGCCCTCAAATGTGATTCTCAGTATCAGTAGAGTGGACATTACATGTCACCACGTACACATAATATGTGTACTACTCTACTTTGCCTATAACGCGTTTATCAACCTTCGCTTTGGCGAACAAGCAAAACCGTCATTTTAAGTCAACCCATCACCATTAAGGAAAACTCCAATAAATTTTAACCTCCCACTGGTAGAAGTGTACCCTTCGCTTTGGCGAACAAGGTTTCGACGAACAGTGGTTTGATTAAAGCCATGGTGATGGAAGGACATTCGTGACTTAATATACTTTAATTGAGGGTTTGATATTTAATGTCTCATCAGATTATTATCTTTGTTAGAATGACATTGTTTGGCATGTTATTCAACATTCAACCTTAGCATGCATTCTAAACAAAATATTAAACGTGCCGGTACATGGCCTAACTAAAACCGATTTCCTCGAGCCTAGAGGAATTGGTGGGTCACCTAGGGATCCTGTAATAAACATCTTGAGTCTTCAAGTATGGTTGCCTCGTCCTTTACTCCGACTCCAAGTACATTACAAAAACATCATTCTATATTTACAATAAAATTAATATTAAACTAATTTTACATACAAATTTAGAAACCTCGATTTACATTCGAGGGGAATGAGATGAGAAAAGAATGTACATCAAGAATAGAAGAGAAGGCAGGACACGCAGGCCCTATTTTAAAATATTACAGCCACACATACCCAAAATAATTTTAAAACATTCACCCTTAGGTCTAAGGCTCATGTACCGGGCACCATGCAACATACAATCAAGTACAAAGCATACATTTAAAAAACAATCAATTTTTGAATTGGGTGGGTTAATTAATTAATTATCCTCTTAAATGTGCATAATGTACATTGGCTTTATAGGTTGTTAAAAAATACAGATTAGTCCCTTTGCAGAAAAATACAGAATTGGGAAAGCTACGGCCTTCGCCGCGGCGAAGGTTTTATCTTCGCTGCGGCGAGGATTTACATTAGGTCTAGCCACCACAGACTTCGCTGCGGCGAAGGTTTTATCTTTGCCGCGGCGAGACTTCACAGAGGCACTTCGCCGCGGCGAGACCTGGAAATCCCCAATTTGTACAGTCCGCGTTTTTGCAGTTTTTGTGTATAAACACGAATCCAAATCAAATCAAACGCACATACGTTCAACTAGGATATTAACCAACCAATATATCAATCATCGACACATTATTAAACCAGTTTATCATTTGAATCATTCATCCATAAGTGGATTTACAGATTTTTTCAGATTTAACAAAATCTAGGTTTTCATGGCAGATTCATCAAGGCAACATGTTATCAACAAACACATGTAATCAACCATTCATAAAAACCGTAAAATCTAGTACCCTAGGCTCTGATACCACTGTTAGGAAACGACCGGTTGCGCAGCGGAAAACAAAAATTACAACCATGGATCGTTCCTTAGAACCCAAAATCAGGGCATAGAAAATTACAGTTTATGTTTTATAAGAATCTGCAGAAAAATAAATCCAAAGTTTAGATTCATACGCACGTTTGGAGGCTCCACCAATATTGCCTCTGAACGTGTTTGCTACCGATCCAAGTGTAGGATCGAACCGTAGAGGTCCACATGAAGACAATCAACAAGAACCAAGGAGGGATTTGCTAGATCCTCCTTGGCCTTAAGAA
Source organism: Pistacia integerrima (assembly GCA_026225825.1). Lineage (NCBI taxonomy): Eukaryota > Viridiplantae > Streptophyta > Magnoliopsida > Sapindales > Anacardiaceae > Pistacia > Pistacia integerrima. The sequence goes on along the minus strand of CM047739.1, from coordinate 5,294,281 downwards.
ATCAAGAAGAACAAAAGGAAAAAGTTTGGTTTTCAATCAAACAGTGAAAGTGGCGTGGGAGAGTGTTTTTGGGGCTGCTGTATTTCTTCCTTTTCAATGAAATAGTGGTGAATGAAAAGTTATTCTTTTTTACAAAGAAACATTTTCTTTTATAGTAAAATTAGTTACCCTATTCCCATATGGAATGGGCTTGGGCTCCAACCCAAACACCCCCAAATTTACCAAACACTCCCAATTAGATATTTTAATTAATTCATCATTATCTCAATTAAATCAATTAATATATATTTAATATATATATATATATATTAACATTTAACAATAATGGTAATTTATTTAAATATATGCGAACACATATTTAAACGGAATTTCACTTATTTAATTTTTTAACAAATTAAATTAAATAAAGGCTACGACCTCAGCAAATTTAATTGCACTGTGAAATTATCAAAATACCCTTTCGCCCAAAAAGACAAAAATGCCCTTCTTTCTTCCTGACTCTTAAATTATCTTCTATGTGTGTGACCCATAGGCTCCTCATCATACCGGCAGTGTATAGTATCGCAATTAACACCAATTAATTGTCTCACTAATACACAGACCAAGATTGGCCCCTAGCAAGGCATCATGGCCACCCGATAGATTCGGATTCAGCAAAGTAGCTACCTGTCAACGATATGGTTACCGTACAATACGATCCTTTCATCATTCGTTACCTCGACGAGACGAAGGCATAGAAATAGTGCCAACTTCCGGTTACTCTCGATATTATGTATTCAGTTTCTAGATCAATGACCTTTATTATAATCCGGATAGAGCAACAACTCAATCCCACTGTGGCCACAGTTTTAGTGTCATCGCCATATACTGAATTGCGCCGTGAGATAACTTCTCCCGTAGCCGGGAGTAATGAATCCTCTGTCAATCCACCATAGTCTTAATACACTCCTCGATGCAGCCAATCACCACCGTATTGACAGCTCTGAAAAGAACTGCGTTAGGCTAGTGTCAAACTACACCAATTGGTGCACAAGGCGCTCCGGTGATCTCAAGTCTAAGGATCACATGCACCACCATTCGTTAGAGGATTTGTTCCATAGACATTGGGGTTATCATCCATATGGAATCCTCTGGTGGGTCAGCCCAATGAACTTGCTACGGTATAATCGCCTACAGCAAACACCCATGTGTTGCACCAGGTTGTCACCAAACAACCTTGACAAGTGAGATCACCACACCTTTCGACAGGTCGTTCAACACTATGATAGCCTTACCGTATTATCGTGCCCTTACTTTAGAATAATACTAGGGCTACGGACGTTTCTAGAATGACCACCATATGTGCTCATAGGGTTCTCACTATCAAGATTTGAAACACTTGATACCCTCGTCACGGTTCTACCATTCTAAGGACATATATCAATACATATTGCAATAATAATGATTTACGCGATATAGAATAAAATACCTTTTATTATTGATTAATGAACATTATTACAAAGAGTCAATTCTACAATAATTAATTAGCTCTAGGGCATCTACTCTAACACATATTACATCCAAGAAAAAGAATGAGAAAATGGTTTGGTTATAGCTACATTGTAGCATCGACAATGAAAAAGGAACCTACTTTTTTTAGCAGTTCCCAGCAGAGTTCACGTTTTATGTTCATTCTAAGGTCCTTGGGAAGATTATTGAGCAAATTGTCTACATCAACACCATTGGTTTCTCGCCAAATGTATCTCTGGTGTTTCTTAACCTGTTGTTGCAGATTCTCAGAGAGCTTGCCGAAGGACATCCATTGCTCTATCTCTCTCCTCTTCAGTCTCATCTCCTCTGATCTTATAGTCTTGGATTGCAGATATGTCTGTTTCACAAGAAGAATGATTCATAGAAAGTAAAGTTTATTGTTTAAACTTATGAATGAATTTCCCAGTTTATTCTACTTAATGTTATGATTGAGTTATCCAAGATCTGAACTTCAATTCCTGGCAGAAGGGGTCCATTAAATGATTTTTTTTCCCCTTCTACAGTTCTACTATCAAGTTAGTAAGAGTTTATAAGATTTTGTCTTCTGGTAAAACTCATTCTTTCTGGAGTTGAAGTCCAGAATTTAAGAAAATATTGATGTTCACGAGAGTTAAGAACTAATCAATCACATGCATTGCAATAAAATCAGAGATATTTAAGAAAAAGAAAAATGTTCACCCAACCTGCATATTTCCGATGTGAAAGAGGAACAACACCAAACCAGAAATGGTAATCCAAACTGCAAAGAAGTTTTCCCAGATGAAGGTACTTGTTTGTAGATTTTGACCAAAACAGCTGAAAAGAAATTGAATGTGACTAATACATCAGACATTACCCTCAGAATTGTAACTTCTACAGAGTAAGAAAATTTTATGGAGTCATGGACAGACAAAGTACTCGATATAAAATGTTTGAAACCAAGACAAGATTCATGCAGGGGCTGATATTACTGTATTTCTGGTTCAATACCTGTGCTAGACAACTTTAAATGACATAACATAGAACAAACCTGAGGTTTTGCAGGCCCATTGGAAGCAATGTAAAAACTTCTGTGGAAAATCTGTCACCTCCACAATGCCAGACTGAAGAGCATCATGGAACATTCCAAAATCAAAAGCAACCGTGTTCTGAGTCTTTGTAGAACAAAAATCATTCAGAAATTTGTAGTCTCCTGAACTTTGATTACAGTTAAAAGAACCTTGACTACATCCAGTATGATTTATGCAGGCATTCTTCCAGCATACAGTCAGTCTCTCTATGGCAAAAAAGTACCACAAGGCTCCAAATACCTAAAGATCCAGCAAGTCACTTGTCAATCAGAAACTTGTAGTCACCAAATAGGGGTATTATCTCTGATCTATAGCACAATAAAGAAATGATAAATTAACTTACATGACCAGCAAGCGTGTAAAGAAGAAGATTGAATGCAGCTTTGGCCCATATAGCTTCATCAAAGACATCTGAAATCCTAGTAGCTTTCATAAACAATGGGTAGATTCTGATAACCCTCGGCACATATTGGAAAAACGCGGAAAATTTTAACAACTTCATCCCGGTAAAAAGTTCGGAGCCTCTCATTGTTGGAACCAATAATAAAATCACCACCTGGACAAAGGCCAATAAGTTTAGAGTCTATATAAGTAGGGAAGTGTCTGTGTCAATATAGTTAACAACATTACGCTGAAAAGAATTTTGCATTACCTGTGGAAGTGGAAGAATGGCGAGAGTGTCGATTGGAAAGAAACGCAACAAATATTTCCTGGCTACAGTGCAAGCATCTTTATGCAAATTAACTTGCCTATATAGCTTATAAAAAGGAGCAAAAAAATCAGTATCAAGCCGGGAAATAATACAGATTATATGAAAGAAGTCAAAGACCGAACGGAGAATAATGGCAGTAGTTCCCAACTTTTTGTCAAATTTAAGGCACTTTTGATCATCATTGATCACAGGAATGTAGAAGAACAAAGGATCCAATGAGATGCCAATGACGCACAATATAAGAAAGATTCACAAACCCAAAGGCCCCTGTGGGTCAATTTTCTTCATGTGCAGCAAAATTTTGGCCACAATGCCGTAACAAGATCTTGGTAAGCTTCTAATCCATTCATTTTCAACTCCAAGTTTCCGGGAAAACTTCCTTTCTGTACCTTCCTCTAAAATCAAGTTGGGGGACCTGAAAAAAACATTAGTAATTTACATTTTAGTTTGTTGCTCTCCCCTGTTCATGTGCAATTACCATATGTACATTTTGGAAACACCAAAGAGCCAATGATGGACAAGAAGTTTATCATTCTTTCACCTACATCGTCAAGAAGAATGTAAACATCACACCAAAACAAGAGAATTTCAGATTTCAATCAGGCCCCCTACCTTTTGGAAGCCATACTGACCTCCCTGAGGTTTAAGAAAGTATCACCGATCTCTCCTGGGTTAAGTAGAACAGACGCCGATAATCTTCACGCGACTTTTGGGCTTCCTTCTTCCTTGGGTTGAGAACAGTGCTTTAACTGTTTAACAGACACAGGGGGCGCCTCAGTTGCTTATATTATATGACCCGAAAACAAAATGCTATGGTATGTATTTTCCTCCATCCATTTAGCCAATGTTATAGAGGATAAGAGAATCACTCCTGTTTCTTAACGTACAATCGTAAAGTAGTGTGGTCATAAATTTTTCCTTTTGATTACTTGGTAAGTTATTATAAAGAAATTCGTGATTCAATGGATTGATGTGCAGATAATCAGGAATATGGTCCGATGTTCAACTTTTTGAGGATTTCTCATGGACAAAAAAAAAAAAAAAAAAAAATCTTTTCATCTTTATTCATTTTACAGTTGTATACAATTTCCACGATGTTGATTCAAAGAGGATTGAATAACGTGTCTCTGTTTGTCTTTGCAGACATTAATTATTATTATTAATTGCTTCTAAACTTGCATATAAACTGTTACTTAACCCTGCTTTGGGAGTAAGTGGTTTATTTTCCTGGAATCTTGAGGAGGTTGATAAAATTTAAAGGTATATACTAAGAAATAAACTAGAATTAGTAATTAATAAAGAATTAACATAACCCCACAATGTCAAATCGTCCACGGAGAAACTTGTATAAGAAGGCATAATCTTTAGCAAAAGTGCAAATGAGAACTTCTTTTGATGTGGGAACTCTTTTAATATTGGTGGAATCTACAGGAGAAAAAGAGAACAAAACATTTAGTTACAATTTTATTTTTATTTTATATGCATACTTTTCCATCATGGATTTAGTTACTTTTTCTGTCAATAACCCGACACAAATTAGATTAGTCTATCCTGGATTTTGGCTAATTGATCATGAACCAAATGAGATATACTGCTCATTATTCCTTCAACTCAAAACTCAGTTGCACTTTTCAATCTCTTTCTTTTCTTTTCTTCTTTTTATTTAATAAAAATTGCTAAGTCCAGTAATATCCTCCATATTGTAGGGCAGAGATGATCCTTTAGACCATGAATAATAATACTACACATACAATATTATGTAGCAAAAGATGATTGCGTGAAAGTTTAATTTTAATTTAAAATCAACCAATCATATTTTGTCACATAATGTTGTATAAAAAATATTATATGTGTAGTATTATTATTAGACCGTTGTCTATTGACAATTGTTTGCACTTGCACAAACAAGAAGCAAAAAGGAAATTTCAACTCCTGTAAATTTACTAGCTATTTTTATGCTTCTTTCAACGTGCATTTTTATTTATTTATTTATTTTTTGCTTAAAGATTTTGGTAATTCTAACCACTACAACAAAAGCAAGGACAACAATTAATATGGAAATTTGCTAAATACCTTGAAATGGGGTTGTCTTATTTTCAAAATGTTATGGTTTTCCTAATTAATTATAGGTTTTGTTGGTATTTCTTCATGCATGCATTTGCGTTGATTGTTGTTTGATATTATTACAATATTAGAAAAAATATACTTCCTTGATATGATATATTTTCTATTTTCTTTCTAATAATTTTTTTTCTAGTATGGTAAATCAAGATTCAATAGAGAAATGAATTGTCTTATCAATAGTACAATACCAAATTCAAATGCATTGCATTTAGACTTATCACCAAGAGTCGTAAATACAATTTTGCAACTCAGGCTCCATTTCCTGAGCAGCCCTTTGCGAGTTCTCTTGTATCATACGAGATGAGCTTGAAATGTAACGAATACATTTTAGATGATCGCATAAGTCAGCCATCTTTTAGACGATCCATTTTGGTTCTGTAAACATCAATACCTCAGCAACGATCGTGGCCAGTTGAGCTAATTGTTACAGCCTTGGAATGGTGTGCACAATCAAAGAGAACAAGTAATTAAAAACATTATCTTTTGGTGGTATAAAGGGAAAGTAACCGTTATATGTTAGAACTGTCACATGTATTTACATCTTTCAAAGATTAAGCAAAATTAGATGAATGAGGATCCAAATCCCAGAATAGGGATTCAACAGACGTGCTGGTGTGTAAGCCTGACGAATTCCCGCTAGGCTTAAACCATTCATCTTGCAACATAATATCTTCTGCGCGCAGCAGAGATTCTTCAAGCATCTTTTTCTTATATCCGCGCCAAGCGTGCTGTATTAAACGAGCTGCGCTAGATCTCCTCCAACCGGTGTAGTAGCTATACAAATACTCTTGCTGATTACGGGTAGGCCTAAATTGAGAGACTACAAACTTCAAGTCAGCGGCCGTTAGAACAAAGGCTTCCACTTCAGTTAGGGCTCTAACAGTTCTAGTTGAGAAGGGGAGGTCGTTCGAGGACTGAAGATTCAGTGCCCACGAGTAGAGATGGCAATGGGCCCGATATTTTCGGGTACCCGGCCCGGCCCGGCCCGAAAGGGGCGGGCTTTACCCGAGGTTGGCGGGCTTGGGCTTGGGCCTGGGCTTGATTTTAAGGCCCGACCTCGGGTACGGGCCGGGCATGTGTATATCTTTAGGCCCGGCCCGGCCCTCCCGGCCCGACCCGTCTCGAAAATTTTAGTATTAATTTTACTAATTTACCCTTATACTATATATATATATATATATATATATATATATATATATATATATATATATATATATATATATATATATATATATATAACCTCAATTTTCATCCCATATTAAAGGTTTAATATGTTAAAATTGCCTTTAAATGAATTAGATGGGTTTAGTTCAACTTATTAAAGTGGATTTAACCATAACATATTATGCACAGATGAAAAGTTAGTATAATCAACTATTATAGAGTTTTAATTGCTCACTTATTGCTTAAATTATTTGTGGAAATAACTTCAATTAATATTTAAAAACCATTTCTAAAATTAAAAATATAAAAAAATTTGAAATTTATTAATATTTAAAAAATAAACATTATTAAAAAAGGCGGGCTTGGGCCGGGCTCATGGTTATAAAAAACCCGTCGGGCCGGGCTTGGGCTTTGCCTATCATACCCGTAGCGGGCTCGGGCCGGGCTTGGGCCTATGTCATGAGGTCGGGCTTGGGCCTGGGCCAAGGGGTACCCGGCCCAGGCCCGGCCCATTGCCATCACTACCCACGAGATAAGTACTTCTCCAAAGTAGTCTCCATCCCTAACATAGTAAGCGTTATAGAAACGTGCTCTTCCACCATCAGTTGCCACGCTTGATAGCTTGCCTTGCATGACAAACAACATCTCATCAACTGGGTGACCCTCCCGAACAAAGTAACTATCCTCTGTGTACAGCATCGGCTTGAGTCGGTCGCACAATTCATTCAAAAGTGGTTCATTCATGTTTTGAAACAGTGGTACCTAAACACAGCCAAGGTGAAAAAGAAGAAGAAGAAATTAATAATGAAATTTTTCTTTCAAGAAACAATTATCCACGATTAAGAAACTTACTTTCAAGAGTAATTCTAAGCCGAGTTCACTCTTTACTCTATTTCTAAGGTCCTTGGGAAGATTTTTAACCAATTTTTCTACGTCAACACCTTTGGTTTCTCGCCATACATATTGTCGATATTTCCTAACCTTCTGTTGAAGATTGTTTGACAGCTTTCTAAAACCCATCCACTGCTCTATCTCTTGTCCCTTTAATCTCATCTCTTCTGATTTTGCACTTTTGGACTGTAGGTATATCTGTTTCACACAAATTAAACATAGTTTATATTCAAATAAATTAAAATTTTAACTTAAAAGTCTAAATTGAGAGATGGGAAACAGAATTTTTTTACCGACCTGCACATTTCCAATGAGATATAGAAAGAACACCAACCCAGAGAGGGTAATGAAAATTCCAAAGAAGTTTTCCCAGACATAAGAACTTGTCCGGAGGTTTTGACCAAAACAACTGCAAATATTTAGATCCAATTAAAATTTGTCAGACATATTTCAGAAGTAAAAAATAACAAAATTTCAAGTATATATATATATATATATATATATATATATATATATATATATATGAAGAAACAGGGCAGCCTCTGTATAGGCTGTACAATAGTATAGAGTAAATGACTTTTTTCCACCCAGGGTTTGCCTAAATGACCTTTCCTACCCAAAAAGTTTCAAAATACCACTTTCTCACCCAAGTTAATATTTCGTTACTATCCAAAGCCAATTCCGATAGCGAAAATTATCTCTGTCACTACCATTTGAACCTTTGGTCTCTTCTCTATAAAACCCTTCTCACTCCGGCATCTAATTTTTCATCGATTGTCGACCACCATAAAGCTAGAATCTCCTATTCTTAGCTAATTTCCGGTTGTTTCCAATTGCGTATATTCAATCAGCCACCACCATTCAATCCACCTGCTTTCACTCTACAAAACCCCTCTTACCCTGACTCTTGGTAACTCACCAAACGTCGATTGACAAAGTGAAATGTATTTTGGGTATTAATGAAATATAAACTTTGGGTGGGAAAGTGGTATTTTAAAAATATTTGGGAAAAAATTGATTAAGGCAAACCTTGGGTGGGAAAAAGACGTTTACTCTATAACATGAAGGAAACAGAACCGACATTTAACCACCCGATAAAATTACTGACACATAGCTGATAGCTCAATGACCCATCCGCTAATCTGCTAATGGGAGAATTAGATGTTGAACTTATAGCACATGACTAAAAAATTATACACAGTAGACACTAAAAGACGTAACTCACACTTGAAATTTATATGTGAGTATAAAATTTAATAAACTCTCAAATTATTTAGACTCAAACCTAACAAAAGCGATGTATCAATTAGGTTAACTATGCAAGATAACAATTGAAATAAAGCATAAAACAAGAATTCCAAATTTAGAAATATATGTTCACTGATAACAAACAATGTGAACTGAGAATATATGCGTAAACAGCTTCTATATACATACCAGAATAGATATTAAAGAGCATTATAAATATAGTAATAGGGCACATCTAAGAAAAGGGAAAAAAGTTGAAGTTTCTTACATGCACAAGCACAAATTTACCTGAGGTTTTGCAGGCCCCATAGAAAGGAATATAAGAACTTCTGCGGAAGATCTGTCACCTCTACGATGCCAGACTGAAGAGCATCCTGGTACATTCCAAAATCAAACATAGTGGTATTTGGCGGTTTTGTTGGGCATAAATCGTTTAAAAAAGTGGTGTCTCCCAAAGTATCATGACAGTAGAGAGAACTATGACCGCATCCAGGGTGATTTGCGCAGGCTCTCTTCCAGCAAACAGTTTCTCTATCTATAGCCAAAAAGTACCATAAAGATCCATAGACCTACAAGAGTATACAAGATTAGCAAGACAAATATATCACTATGCACAGTTGAGAAATAATTACATGTCCAATGACATAAAATTGACACGGTAATTATTCTTTAAGTATGCAACTATATTGAGTGTCCAAGATGAAGGGATGCTGTAATCGTAGATGATACTGCAGTATAGATTGTTCAAACACTATATTGTATTAATTTTTGTGAAAAGAGTCATGCACTTTGTATGAATAAAGTAAAAATCTTTTCTTTTTTTTACACAGAAACAAATCTATTGTGTAATTAGCCGAAAATGTGTTTAAGAGGCTAAAACTGTACTAAGACGATCCAAAATGAGCAAAAATTGTGAAGAATTCTTTGTAAATTTATGCATAAATAATATCCAACTTACATGACTTGCAAGCACGTAAAGAAGAAGGTTGAACGCTACTTTGGTTAATCTAGAGTCATAAAGATTCCCGAAAGTCTTTTTAACTTTTCTAAATAATGGGTAGATCCGAATTAACCTTGGCACATATTGGAAAATAACAAAATATTGCAATAACTTCATTGCGTTCCGAAGTTTCCAGCCTCTTATGAGAATGTAGATCAGCACCTGGACAAAGTAAAACAAGAACTTGAATGATTTGATATCATATATTTAATGAAATTCCATTAATTTTCTTACCTGTGGGAGTGGAAGAATTGAGAGAAGGTCAATGGGAAAGGAATACAGCAAATATTTCCTTGCTGTTGCCCAGGATTTATCATTTAAAACGCCTCTTTTATTGAGGTTACGAGGAGAGTAAGTACGCAGTTGAAAAATGATATAGATGAAATCAAAGAAATCAAAGAAAGAACGGACAACAATAACCGCAGTCCCCAAGATCTTGTCTAATCCAAGGCACTTTTTATGATCGTTGATCACCGGAATGTACAAGAAAAAAGGATCCAAAAAGATTGCAGCCAAACAGAAACTCAGTAAAATCCAATTCCTAGACAGTAGGTGATGGATACTGGTCATCTGATAAAGCAAGGTATCGATGACACTGAACACAGAACGGTAAAATGATGTCACTGGTAATACTGGTGATCTAATCTTCCTCCGAGTCCCTTTAAATTGTGTCAGCGATGGCACATATTGGAGACCTTGTAGCCGCGATGGCTTAGCTTCGTAAGGTTGTTGCCACAATGGCATGGCTTCCTCTATGTCCTCGTCGAAACTGAAGGCAAAAAAAATATATATATATATAAAAAATAAACGTAAGTAGTTTAAAGATCATCTCATGGTTCTAAACGTGAAAAGCTATGAAGAAGTAAAATGCATATGAAACAGCCCATATACAAGGCAAATTACAAAGGTTTACCTTCTCAGGTATTGTTTCATAGCTTCTAGCAAAGAAGGGCTTGATGTTCTACAACTAAACTAACAAAGTTTCTGCAATTTCTTCTAGAAATTACGATTGAAGAAGCATGCTTAAAAGATGTTTTAACATGATTTAGAGAGATTTTGGGAGGTGAAATGAAGGATCTTCATTCAAAGGGTAAGCAAGTATAAATGAGGATCCCCAGACTCTGGAGTCTGGAGCATGAACCAAAGATCGAATGTGTTTTTAGTCAACTACGTACTTTTGCTCTTAGACCTTCTCTCTCTATTTTTTTATTGAACAAAATAATCTGAGGGCCGTGTGGCCCCCCCAGTTCACCTTCTTCTCTCCTTCGCATCTACCTAACCTGCATATTGGATTCTGTTGATCATCTTCCTATGTGTTTCCTTTTCCCTTGTCTACGAGTCTTTGATTGGAGATATCCTAAATTTGTTCTCTTTCTATATAATTAAGACTGATATGATAGATTTTAATATATCTTGCCACAGTGAACCATTTAGAAAATGGTTCACATATTTAGCTAGCAACAGTCAACAGTTCCGCGTAGATAAGATAAAAGTAGCGTAAATCTTGGGAAAAGCATGGTATAAAGGAAAAGTAAAGAAAAGTGAAGGGCACCAATGACTTAGAAATTTGGGAAGAAGGGTGGGTCTTTTTTGTCTCTTGCATTATTCTAGTTTCTAAAAATTCAATTATTCAGACTATATGGCTTTGAAATTTTTAGTCAAGTAGGATCTCATTGCTTAGTCTATTTATGATTTCCTTATAATTTCGTATAGTAACTGCAGAGGCAAGATAATTTATTCATCTTTCAATATAAAACCATATAGAATATTACAGGGATCATCACGTTACCTTAAATTATTATCAAATTGTCATTTTGGATAGTTCCCAAAATTGTTATTCTCCATTAACAGGTAAAAGGATAATTGTGAATTCATATATTCAATGAAATGTTTGTATATCATTAATTTAATGAAAGAAAATCAAAGGAAGGAAGGGGATAAAGACATAGCGTGGGTCAAAGAGATTCGAAGTTATTTATTATTTTATACTGGAATGATAATTAATTTCGAGGTTATGGCACCTCACATTTGAATTAATGAAAGTAATTGGACAGTAAGAAGACATTCAGCTGCCATCTAATTTTATATTTTTGAGAATTATAATTATATATACAAAGTGACGTGACATTCTTCTTTAATTTACGTACCATTTATCTTCATTAATGATTTTTTTTTTTTTTTTTTTACTCTCTTAATCTCTGTGTGTCATGTTACTTTGTATACTAGACGTAAGACACAGACTCTATTAAGAATATATTATTCATAAGCATATATAATATGGTTTTAAAAATATTTGGTATTTGTTTATATAATTCTTTTTTAATACATTTGAAGCATTTGTTATGTACATTAAAGATCATTTAGTATATATATGTTAAATATATTTTAAAAAGGTAATTTATCAATTGTTAATAGGACATTTGGTTATTGTATACTTCAAACTATTATTTTAGTTAACCATTTTGCTAATGTATTAAATTAGCTAGAGGTAAAATAGACTTTTTTTTTTAATTAAAAATTAAGGAAATATTTAATTTAGGATAAAATTTTCACTAATTTTAATAAATTATTTGGTGATTGATTTAAAAGTCTATAACTTTCCATTCGTACGAATATGATACTTTTTTAAAGTTATAGGATGGTTATGATATTTGCTCTATATTATACAGACCCACACCATCCTCATCTGGGCTGATATTACTAAGCCCAACTCTGCACAATTTTCTTTCGGCCTCCTTCAAAAAGCCTGATATTACTTTTTTGTCTAATTTAAGGCACTACTATGGATTGCTATTTACTCTGATACGACGAATCACAAGAAATATGAGACAAATCTAAATCCCAAAAGACCCTTGTGAGTCAAGCATTCTCTTTCAATATATATTTTGGTAAGTCCATCAAATCTTCGACCAGAGACCTAATCAAAACACAAGCACTAATTAATCGAAAGTTTACCAAAATAACTTTACAAGATCAACAATGAAATGATCCTAGTAAAAGAAGCAAATTGTAGATTGCTGCAAGTTTTTCCAGCAAACCTTGTTTTGGTCGCAGTATTTTACATTTAAGGCCTAAGAATCCTGCATCAAATTGAGGGACAAAAGAAACAAAAAAATCCACACACATTATTCATTACTTACCAGAATAAAATGGTGCTGCTCCATTTGATAAAGCATTTGGAAACCGAAAATGGAGCTGATAACTATTTTTTTATTTTATCATTTCAACTTTGTGTGTCTTGTATGATTCAATTTTATATGCATACTTTTCAATTATGAATTTGGTTACTTTTTCTGTCAAACATAGATTATTCTATCCTAGATTTTGCGTAATTGATCAAGAACCAAATGAGAAATACCCTCAGGGTATCTGGCTCAGTTAATATTTAATTGCAAACCAGCAAATTAATACTGCAATTGTAACACAATAGTGTAGAAAAAACTGATAAGTCAGGTGATCCTCCAAACAGATGGCCCGAGGTGATCCTTTAGACTATTGGCCACTTTGGGGACTAGCAAAACAAGAAACAAAAAGGAAATTTCAACTCCAAACATTTCTTGTAAGATCTTAGTAGTCCTAATTAATACAAGATTACAACAAAATCAAGGATACAAATTAATACATAAACACAAATCTGTTGATCTCAGGCCCTGCTTGCTGCTGAGACAGAGTCGGTAGTGTTCTGAAGTAGCTCTGAAGCTCCACCTGATTACATAACTTGCAAGCCGGGTTCCATTTCCCCAGCAGCCCTTCACGAGTTTGGTGAAGTATGACGCTGACGCCAGCCATCTTGTATCACTCGAGCTGCCTGAATCATCAGATGATTCAAGTTCAATTCGCAAGAGCTTGAAAGATGGTACTTAATGAATACATTTTTCAAGTCATCTGCCACAAGAGCAAAGGCTTCAACTTTAGTAAGCGCTTGAATAGTTCTTGTTGACATAGGGAGATTGAATGAGGAGGGTTCATCCAGAGCCCATGCAATAAGTTCTTCTCCACAGAAGTCGCCATCTGTCAGATGATCTTTAATTATACAATTTTTATTTTTATTCTCTTTGCAATGCTCCGTGCTCACCGAAGCAGAGGCAGAGGCAGTTGTTTTAGCCTTGGAGGTGTAGCTCCATAGTTTGCAGTGCACTATGAAGAGCATCTCATCAATTGGGTCTCCCTCTCGGATTACGTGAGTGCGCTCAATGTAGAAAGCTGGCTTTACGCAATCACACAGCGCATCCAGTGTTGTTTCATTCAACTTTTTGAATTCTTCTACCTTCATATTACATCCAAGAAAAAGAATGAGAAAATGCTTTGGTTGTAGCTACATTGGAGCATCAACAATGAAAGAGGAACTTACTTCTTTTAGCAGTTCTGAGCAGAGTTCACGTTTTATGTTCATTCTAAGGTCCTTGGGAAGATTATTGAGCAAATTGTCTAAATGAACACCATTGGTTTCTCGCCAAATGTATCTCTGGTGTTTCTTAACCTGTTGTTGCAGATTCTCAGAGAGCTTGGCGAAGGACATCCATTGCTCTATCTCTCTCCCCTTCAATCTCATCTCCTCTGATCTTATAGTCTTGGACTGCAGATATGTCTGTTTCACAAGAAGAATGATTCATAGAAAGTAAAGTTTATTGTACTTAAAACTTATGATTGAATTTCCCAGTTTATTCCTACTTAATCTTATGATTGAGTTATCCAAGGCATATACTTTTGCACATTTTTTAAATCTGAACTTCAATTCTTGGCAGAAGGGGTCCATTAAATGATTTTTTTTCCCCCTTCTACTATCAAGTTAGTAAGAGTTTATAAGATTTTCTCTTCTGGTAGACTCATTCTTTGAGGAGTTGAAGTCCAGAATTTAAGAAAATATTGATGTTAATGAGAGTTAAGAACTAATCAATCATATGCATTGCAATAATATCAGAGATAATTAAGGAACAGAAAAATGTTCACCCAACCTGCATATTTCCGATGAGAAAGAGGAACAACATGAAACCAGAAACAGTAATCCAAACTGCAAAGAAGTTTTCCCAGATGAAGGTACTTGTTTGTAGATTTTGACTAAAACAGCTGAAAAGAAATTGAATGTGACTAATACATCAGACATTACCCTCAGAATTGTAACTTCTACAGAGTAAGAAAATTTTATGGAGTCATGGACAGACAAAGTACTTGATATAAAATGTTTGAAACCAAGACAAGATTCATGCAGGGGCTGATATTACTGTATTTCTGGTTCAATACCTGTGCTAGACAACTTTAAATGACATAACATAGAACAAACCTGAGGTTTTGCAGGCCCCATTGGAAGCAATGTAAAAACTTCTGTGGAAAATCTGTCACCCCCACAATGCCAGACTGAAGAGCATCATGGAACATTCCAAAATCAAAAGCAACCGTGTTCTGAGTCTTTGTAGAACAAAAATCATTCAGAAATTTGTAGTCTCCTGAACTTTGATTACAGTTAAAAGAACCTTGACTACATCCAGTATGATTTATGCAGGCATTCTTCCAGCATACAGTCAGTCTCTCTATGGCTAAAAAAGTACCACAAGGCTCCAAATACCTAAAGATCCAGCAAGTCACTTGTCAACCAGAATGATACGCAAAATAATTAAATTTCCAGGATACAAAATTTATCAGGAAACTTGTAGTCACCAAATTGGGGTATTATCTCTGATCTATAACACAATAAATAAATGATAAATTAACTTACATGACCAGCAAGCATGTAAAGAAGAAGATTGAATGCAGCTTTGGCCCATATAGCTTCATCAAATACATCTGAAATCCTAGTAGCTTTCATAAACAATGGGTAGGTACCCTCGGCACTTATTGGAAAAACACGAAAAATTTTAACAACTTTATTCCGGTAAAAAGTTCCGATCCTCTCATTGTTGGAACCAACAATAAAATCACCACCTGGACAAAGGCCAACAAGTTTAGAGTCTATATAAGTAGGGAAGTGTCAATATAGCTAACAACATTTAGCTGAAAAGAATATTGCATTACCTGTGGCAGTGGAAGAATGGTGAGAAGGTCAATTGGAAAGAAACGCAACAAATATTTCCTGGCTACAGTCCAAGCGTCTTTATGCAAATTAGCTTGCCCATATAGCTTATAAAAAGGAGCAAAAACATCAGTATCCAGCCGGGAAATAATATAGACTATATGAAAGAAGTCAAAGACCGAACGGAGAATAATGGCCGTAGTCCCAACTTTTTGTCAAATTTAAGGCACTTTTGATCCTCATTGATCACAGGAATGGAGAAGAACAAAGGATCCAATGAGATGCCAATGACGCACAATATAAGAAAGATCCACAAACCCAAAGGCCCCTGTGGGTCAATTTTCTTCATGTGCAGCAAGAATTTGGTCACAATGCCGTAACAAGATTTTGGTAAGCTTCTAATCCATTCCAATCTCAGCTCCAAGTTTCCGGGAAAACTTCCTTTCTGTACCTTCCTCTAAACTCAAGTTGGGGGACCTGAACAAAACATTAGTAATTTACATTTTAGTTTGTTGCTCTCCCTTGTTCATGTGCAATTACCATATGTCCATTTTGGAAACACCAAAGAGCCAATGATGGACAAGAAGTTTATCATTCTTTCACCTACATTCGTCAAGAAGAAAGTAAAAATCACACCAAAACAAGAGAATTTCAGATTTCAATCAGGCCCCTACCTTTTGGAAGCCATACTGACCTCTCCTGAGGTTTTTATAAAGTATCACCGATCTCCCCTCGGTTAAGTAGAACAGACGCCGATAATCTTCAGGCGACTTTTGGGCTTCCTTCTTCCTTGGGTTGAGAACAGTGCTTTATCAGACGCAGGGGGAGCCTCTGTTGCTTATATTATATCACCCGAAAACAAAATGCTATGGTATGTATTTTACTCCACCCATTTAGCCAGTGTTATAGAGGATAAGAGAATCACTCCTGTTTCTCAACGTAGTGTGGTCGTAAATTTTTTCTTTTGATTGCTTATTATGAAGAAATTCGTGATTCAATGGATTGATATGCAGATAATCAGGAACATGGTCCCTTGCTCAACTTTTTGAGGATTTCTCACCAAAAAAAATATATATATATATATATATATATATTTATTTTCATCTTTATTCATTTTACAGTTGTATATGTTGTCTCTAATTTGGCCACAAAGCTCGCAGCTCTCAGAAGCTTGCAGACATGTAGTTCGACCCAGAGTAACCTTGACCCAAGAATAAGTTCGACCCAGATGAAACTCGTCACAACAACCAATCCTAGCAGCTGTTCAACAAAATTAGAGATAAGCTTCACCACTGACAGCGCAATCTCAAGGCTCAATCACGAAGATTGTAAATCATGTGATCCCAATCCCAAACTTATCTCTCTTTCCTTTTATCGCAATCTGTCCACGTTCACATTGACTTAAAAGAAGCAAAGCCCATGTGTATTTGTAATTGATGTTAAATTTGTTTGTTGGTAGTTGCCCTGCACTCCAAAAGTCTTTGTTTTAGATTTAGTGGAGCACTTTTGAGACCAATATGATGTAATTTGTCCGGATAAGACAGTGAAATGGGTTTCTCTTCTCTTCTTTTGTTTTGGGTTTAATCTTTAGGTAATGCTAGTCTTACTTACTTCCTTTACTTATTTTTCTTATTCACCTTTATAAATATAAAGTGTACCATATATCATTTTAACAAAGATAAGTAAGAGAAGTGAGTAGTTACAAAGTATACCACATATCATTTTAACAAAAATGAGTAAAAGAAGTGAATAGAGGGAAAGTGAGTAAGACTAATATTTTTCTTTCATCTTTAGGGTTAATTTGATAATGAATAACATGTTCAAATGGGATCCAGCTATTAATAAAAGTAACTGGACAGTGAAAAGGCATTCAGCTGACATCTAATTTAATATTTTTGAAAATTATAATTATATACAAACTTTGAGTATACAAAGTGACAGGACATTCTTCTTTAATTAATATATAATTTATCTTTATTAATGATTTGATTTTATATTTTGAAGTATTTATTATTTACATTAAATATCATTTAGTATATACGTTAAATATATTTTAAAAATAAAAACTATTTTAAAATGGTAATTTATCAATTGTTAATAGGACATTTGGTCATTGTATACTTCAAACTGTTATTTTAGAAACTATTTTGCTAATGTATTAAATTAGCTAGAGGTTAAATATACCTTTTTTTTTAATGTAAAATCAAAGAAATTTTTTATTTAGGATAAAATTTTGACTAATTTTAAGAAATTATTTGGTGGCTGATTTAAAAGTATATACTTCTCATTTGTTGAATATAATACCTTTTTAAAGTTGTAGGTAGAGATAGGTGTTTGCCCCAGTCCCACGGGGATTCGTCCTGACCCGGCCCGAATGGGCTAGGGAATCCCCGAAAAAAATGGGGATAAGGGCTCGGGATGGTCCTTAGTGAAATCCCCACATCCGGGGACGGGTGGGGAAGGGGATAGTGCAATCCCCGGCCCGGCCCACCCTAACCCCATGGAGCCCCGCTCGCCCGCTTTTTTAGAATTTTATGTTTTTTTTTTATTTGTTCTCTTTATGAGATTGTATATAAAATTAGAGTTTAAATCATGATTTTAAATAATGTATCTAAATTTATGATATTTACTTTTATAATATTTTCTAATGTTTGTATTAAATTTATAGAAAAATAATTTAAACGATGGAGTTTAATAATTAAATATATGTATTATTACTTTGTGAATTTCACAAAATAATAATACATGGGACATGGCCCAAAAATAAATTTAATTAGATTATTACAATTTATAAACCAATATAAGAATATATACAATTGCTTAACGACTTACATATTACATAAATTCAATTATCCTTATAATTAATTAATTGATTAATTAAATATGATGTTAAACTTAATCAAATAATGAGATTTGTCCCTTTCACAAATAGACTAATTTGATTAGTTGTAGTGGAGATAAACTTTAGTTTATGTATTACTTTTTAAATCTTAATTTGAATTTTACAAGAAATTGTTGACTTTATATTTTCTTACCTTAAATTATGTCTTTTTAATAAATTAACTACTGAAATTAAATAGTCAAATTGTCAAATATAATACCTATTAACGTGCTAATTTTTACCATTAAAATAATTAAATATTATTGTTACGAAAAGTTTTGATTTACATGGGGCAAAAATCCCGATGAAGCCTCGTTCATCAGGTCGGGCCAAGATGGGGATGGGAGGGATTTTGTCCCCACGGGCCGGGGATGGTCTTGAGAAAAATCCCCGCCCACGGGGATGGGTCGGGGATGATCCTAGGAAGGAGTAACAGGGACGGGGTCGGGCCATGGGGTCCCCGGCCCGCGCCCATCCCTAGTTGTAGGATGCTTATGATATTTGCTCTATATTATACAAACCTGCACCATCTTCCATCTAGGCCTACACAATTTTCTTTGGGCCTCCTTCAAGAAGCCTGATATTATTATTCCCCCAACTTTTTGTCTAATTTTAAGGGAGTATTTTATTAAAAGGCCAAATCAAGTTCAAATTTAATTAAAAGGCCATGTAGTTTGAAAGTGTTAAGTAGATAGCCTTATTATTGATTAAGGTTAATTAAACATGATTAGTGATTAATTAGGATTAATGAAGTATTGTGTAATCTTTTAAAAATTATAATATGTCCCCAAAGAGCCGAAATTCTTGCAAACAAACCTAAACACCTTCTTCTTCTTCCTCCCGCCATTAACACATTCGTCCCCTAGTTGTTGTTTCTTCTAAGCTTCATCTACATCTTCTTCTTCCTGTACATCTTCTTCTTCATCCTTCCTATACATCTTCTTCTTCCCGCCATTAACACTATCTTCTTCCTCCGCCATTAACATTTTCTCTGCCACAGATCCTCCTCCTCCTCCTGACATTTCGTCCAAGTATGTGTATCTCCCATTTTCATTTTATATTTCGATTTATAGATATTTAATGATGGATTGGGTTTGGGTTATGATTTTGATTTAGTTGTTTATGTTAGAGTAGGTGCCCTAGAGCCAATCAATTATTGTAGAATTGACTCTTTGTAATAATGTTCATTGATCAATAAAAGACATTTTATTATATATCATGCAAATCATTATTGTATGGATTGATATATGTCCTTAGAATGGTAGAACCGTGATGAGGGTATCAAGTGCTTCAAATCTTGATAGTGAGAACCCTATGAGCACATATGGTGGCCATTCTAGAAACGTTCGTAGCCCCAATATTATTCTGAAGTAAGCACACAGATAATACGGTAAGGCTATCATAGTGTTGAACGACCCCGTCGAAAGGCAGTGACTGATCTCACTTGTCAAGGTTGTTTGGTGACAACCTGGTACAACATATGGGTGCTTGCTATAGGCAAGTTCACTGGACTGACCCACCAGAGGATTCCATATAGATGGTAACCCCATTGTCTATGGAACAAATCCTCTAACGAATGGTGGTGCATGTGATCCTTAGACTTGAGATCACCGGAGTGCCTTGTGTACCGATTGGTGTAGTTTGACACTAGCCTAACGCAGTTCTATTCAGAGCTGTCAATAAGGTAGTGATTGGATGCATTAAGGAGTGTATCAAGACTATGGTGGATAGATAGATGATTCATCACTCCCGGGTACGGGAGAAGTTATCTCATGGCGCAATTCAGTAAATGACAATGACACTAAAACTATGGCCACTGTGGGATTGAGTTGTTGCTCTATCCAATTTATTATACAGGTCATTGGTCAAGTAACTGAATACATAATATCGAGAGTAACAGAAGGTTGACACTATTTCTATGCCTAGGTCTCGTTGAGATAATGGATGATGAAAGGATCGGATTGTATGGTAACCATATCGTTGACAAGTAGCTGTTTCGCTGGATCCGAGTCTATTGGGTGGCCATGATGCCTTGCTAGGGGCCAATCTTGGTCTGTGTGTAGTGAGACGATTAATTGGTGTTAATCGCGATACTACACTCTCGGTATGATGAGGAGCCTATGGGTCACACACATAGAAGATAATTTAAGAACCAGTTTAGAAGAATGGCGTTTTTTGTCTTTTTAGGCAAAGGGTATTTTGGTGATTTCACAGTGTAATTAAATTTGCTGAGGTCGTAGCCTTTATTTAATTTAATATTAAAATTAAATAAGTGAGATTACGTTTAAATATGTGTTCGCATATATTTAAATAAATTATCATTATTGTTAAATGTTAATATATATATTGTAAATATATATTAATTGAATTTAATTGAGATAATGATAAATTAAAATTAAAATATCTTAAAGGGGAATGTTTGGATACAAGGGGTGTTTGTGGGTTGGAGCCCAAGCCCATTTCATGATGGAATAGGGTATAGTGTGCACTATATAAGTGCACACTTTGTGAAATAAATTCACTCATTCATTTCATTCACAATTGAAAACACTCCAGCCCCTTGAAACACTCTCACACCAGTTTTTCTTTTTGTTAAAAATCAAATACACTTTGATTTCTTTTTGGTTCTTAAAGGCTAAAGAGGATCTAGTAAATCCTTCTCTAATTCTTTGAGGTTATCTTTGTGTGGACTATGTCAGTTTGATCCTGCACTTGGGTCGATAGCGAAATACGTTTAGAGACAAGTTGAAGGAACCTCCAAACGTGCGTATGATTTCTTAAACTTTAAACTGATTTTTCTGCAGATTCCATTATTATGTATAAACTATATTTTTTGTGCCCTGATCTTGGTTCTAAGGAATGATCCATTGTTGTAAATGTTTTTGTTTTCCACTACGTAACTAGATCGTTTCCTAACAGTTTAGGTTGTTTGGGTTGTGTTTGATGTAATGCAAGTTGAAATGAGTGAAATTTATTGAATATTTTCTTGCATTGTGGGTAGCTGGGGGTGGTAGCACCAATTGTAGGTGGAGATGACTGAAAATGTGTTTTGGATATGATGAATCACTTAAGTGATCTAGTGTATTGCTTAAGCGATCTAATATGTCTGGTATAATGCAACAGATCGTAGATCGCTTAAGCAATCACGTATATGGTAGAAGATCGCTTAAGTGATTTGCTATAAGTCTGGTATATGGTAGCAGATCGCTTAAGCGATCAAGTAAATGGTAGAAGATCACTTAAGCGATCTACTATAAGTCTGGTGTATGATAGAAGATCGCTTAAGCGATCAGATTTATTTATACCAGATCGCTTAAGCGATCCATTATATTGTTTAAGCGATATACCAGATCTCTTAAGCGATACACCAGATCGCTCAAACAACTCTACAGATGCTTTTTAAAATCTTTCAACCCTTAATACATTAGTTTATAATATTTTTTTTTCTTGCATTATAGGTACTTGGCTATTATTGGACATGGGACAAGTTGTTTTGAGTGTTGAATATTTTGGTGAGTGGGTGAAGGAAGAAAGTTGCTAGAAGTGGATTGGGAAGAGCAAAGAAGTTATACCAATTGTTGTGAGCACAAATGTTAGTTTTGATGAGTTGATTGATGAAATAATTAGAAAAGGTGATTTGAGTTGCTCACGTAATGATATAGTTGTGAAGTATATTTTAAGCAGAGTTCTTGAACATTATAAGGTACCTCCTACTATATTAAAGTCGGATGAAGGTGTGAAGTTATATATGATTGATGTGGGCGATAATGGTTCGAGGCGATTTTAAGGGTTTCTTTTGTAGATAAACAGTTGGAAGTTGGATTCAAAAGAGGGGGATAACGAGGAATTTGGAAAATAGAATGCTGGTTTTAATTTGAACTATGAGGGCATTGATTTCTTAGTTGAAAAATCAAGAGTATGTGGTGATTTGGGTGGTGAGGAAGACACTGTAGAAGAGGTCGGTCATGTGTGGAAAAATGAAAATGTTGAGGAAGGAGGACCCCGTACATGTTCCCGCAGATGTAGAGATTCCTTTAAATACAAATTATGCAGAAGGTGTAGTTTGTGAGGAAGAGAACACTATGGTCCTTTATGCAGGTTTAGAGGGGGCAATTGCCGGTAGTAGTGAATCAGCTCATGTTTTTACGGATGGATCGGAGTTGTGCATAGGGTATTTATTTGAAAACAAAGAAGAAATGGTGAAGAAGCTAAAACTTGTTGTCGTGAGAGGTAATTTTGAGTTCATCACTA
Source organism: Pistacia integerrima (assembly GCA_026225825.1). Taxonomy (NCBI): domain Eukaryota; kingdom Viridiplantae; phylum Streptophyta; class Magnoliopsida; order Sapindales; family Anacardiaceae; genus Pistacia; species Pistacia integerrima. The sequence goes on along the minus strand of CM047739.1, from coordinate 5,271,424 downwards.
AAAATCTAATTTATCGGTTGTGATGGTTGCATGTCGTGACCGAAAGTGCAAGTGGCAGGTTTATTGTAGAAGGTTGGTGGAGTCCAAAAAATTTATTGTTAGCACATATACCCGTGAGCACACATATGGTTTGGGACATATTTCAAGTGAGCATTGACAAGCCTCCGCTGATGTTATTGGACAATCTGTCAAAAGTCAGTTCATTGAAGGGAAAGGTCCATCTCCTAAAGACATTAAAAGACTTGTGCACACAAAGTTGGGATGTGCTTAGTTACTAGAAATGCTGGAAAGGGAGACAACATGCACAAGATTTTGTGAGGGGAATGTCAGAGCACATGTATGCAGTATTAGAAGCATACCGTTATATGCTTGAGTTGACAAACCAAGGTAGCAAGACGACTTTGAAGTGGGACAAGAATATAAGGTTTAAATATTTTTTTGTTGCTTATGGTTTTGCTACAGCGATTGGGAGATAAAAAGTTGTTCGCCAAATTTTCTAAGTGTGAGTTTTGGCTAGATCAAGTTATCTTTTTGGGCCATACCGTCTCAAAGGAGGGTGTATCAGTGGATCCAAGTAAGGTAAAAGCAATTCTGGAATGGCAACAGAAGACAGTAAAGGAAGTTAGAAGTTTCTTGGGGTTAGCAGGTTATTATAGGCGGTTTGTAGCAGGGTTTGCTTAGTTGGCCAAACCGCTTACAGCTCTCACTAAACAGAGAACTCCTTTCATTTGGTCAAATGCCTATGAAGAAAGTTTTCAAGAGTTAAAAAGAAGATTGACCACAGCTCCTATTCTTGTGTTACCATAGGAGGGTGTAGATTATGACATTTATACAAATGCTTCATTTCAGGGACTTGGTGCAGTATTGATGCAGTTGGGTAAAGTAAAAGCCTATGCTTCTCGTCAGTTAAAAGAGTATGAGACGAGATACCCTACACATGATCTAGAGTTGGCTACTGTAGTTTTTGCACTGAAAATATGGAGGCATTATTTGTATGGAGCAAAGAGTAACATTTATACATATCATAAAAGCTTGAAGTATTTCTTCACCCAAAGAGAGCTAAATATGAGACAGAGGAGATGGTTCGAGTTGGTTAAAGATTATGACTGTGAAATTAAGTATCAACCTGGGAAAGCCAATGTAGTAGCCGATGCCTTGAGTAGAAAAGCTTACTTGTCCCGACTCACAAGGCAGAAAGAATTAATAGAAGAATTATGCAAAGAACAGATTGAGGTCATACCAGGAAGGATTGCCAGGTTAGAGGTTCAGTCTACATTACTGGAAGAAATCAGAGGAAAGCAAGCTGCCGATGAGTGGTGTCAGAAAAAAAGTCAACAAGTGCTTGAGGGTAAGATACCAGAGTTCCATCTGTTAGATGGTGTCCTCCATTTTAGGAGTCGTTTGTGAATTCCTCAAGATGATGAGTTAAAGAAGAGAATTCTTACGGAGGCTCATGACACACCATACACTGCTCATCCTAGAGCAACCAAGATGTATCAAGACTTAAAGAAATGCTATTGGTGGCTAGGTATGAAGAAGGATATTGGAGATTTTGTAGCTAAGTGTCTGGTTTGTCAACAAGTGAAAGCAGAACACCAAAGGCCATCAGGGTTGCTTCAGCCGCTTAGTATTCCTGAATGGAAATGGGAGAGTATTTCGATGGATTTTATTACAAGTCTCCCTAGAGTGTAGAAAGGGTTTAATGCTATATGGGTGATAATAGATAGATTGACCAAGTTAGCCCATTTTCTTCCAGTCAAGAGGAGCACTACTTCGGATCAGTTGGCCTAGATTTACATTAAAGAGATAGTGAGACTACATGGAGTACCCAAGATAATAGTATCAGATAGAGATTCTAGATTTGTCTTAGCTTTTTGGACTAGTTTACAGAGGAACTTGGGTACCAGATTGACTTTTAGTACCGCCTACCATCCTCAAACAGATGGCCAGACAGAGAGAACGAATTAGATACTTGAGGATATGTTAAGGGCTTGTTGCATGGATTACAGGATGTCTTGGCATGAGATGTTACCGTTGGTGGAGTTTGCTTATAATAACAGCTATCAGTCTACAATTAAGATGGCTCCTTACAAGGCTTTGTATGGTAGACGTTGTAGATCTCCACTACATTGGGATGAGATATGCGAGAAAGATGAGTTGAATACCACTCTTGGGCCAGAACTAACTCAGAAAATGATAGAAGATGTTAAGTTAATCAGAAGTAGAATGAAACAAGCCCAAGACAGGCAAAAAAGTTATGAAGACTTGAAGAGGAAAGATGTTGAATTCGAAGTGGGTGATAAAGTGTTTCTAAGAGTTGCCCCCTACAAATGGGTGATGCGTTTCGATAGCAAGGGAAAGTTAGCACCGAGATACATTGGTCCATTTGAAGTATTACAGCGAGTGGGAAAGGTAGCCTATAGGTTGGCTCTACCACCCAACATGGACAGAGTACACAATGTATTTCATGTCTCGATGCTTCGAAAATATGTAAGTGATCCCTCCCACATATTAAGTGTAGATGATGTGGACTTAGAAGAAAATCTTGTGTATGAGGAGCGTCTAGTTCAGATATTGGACAGAAAGATTAAAGAGCTCCGAAACAAGAGTATCCCATTTAGTGAAAGTCCTTTGGAGAAATCATAAAGTTGAAGAAGCTACATGGGAGGTGGAGCAAGACATGCAAAACTATTACCTGCAGTTGTTTATTTGAATTTCGGGGACGAAATTCTTTTAAGAGGAAGAGAATTGTAACGCCCACATGGAGGTATGTAATTTAATTTATGTTCTTATACCTTTAGTTGATTTTTGCTAAAGGTTATTTTAAGGAAAATGTGAAGAAAATGCCTTAAACTTGCATTAAGGGTAAAATGGTCTTTTCACTCAAAATTAATTGAAATTGTGGGGAGTGAAAAGAGATAGAATTTCATGGAGAATGCAATAAAAATGAGGGCATTATAGTAATTGGTTAAGGGACATAGATGAAATTTTAAAGAAAGTGCAAGGGCAAAATGGGAAACTAATACATAATTTTTATGTTATATCAAATTGAAGAGTGACCCATATGCACGCCACTTTCACCTCCATATTCTCTCAAATTCTTCAATTCTTCTTTAAAGGAAATTCAAAGGTTTTGGGTGTTTTTTAGTGGATTTTCAATCTTAAGCTTCTATAGGTAAGATCCTTGCACTAAGAAGTGAATTTTAGTTTTTAAAGTGTTGATTATGATGGTTTTTGCTCATAGGATTTAAGAGGAAGAGAGTTTGATTAAAGGAGATTCTTAAAGGGTTGAATTTGCTCAAATCAAAGGTAAGTAAATCCTACCCTAAGTGTGATCTAAGTTATGTTGTGTAGAGAATTTTCTTTGTGCATATATATATGTTATATGTGGAATTGTTGATGGATTTGGTGTTGAATAATAATTAGAATCTATCCATGAGAAGTTGGGTTGGTGTATGTGATACTTGATGAATGTTTGGTTGAGATTTGGAAGAGTTGAAGTGAAAATTTGGAAGTGTGTATTTTGGGCAGATTTGGAGTTAATTATGGAGGAGTTTATTCCAAGTTTTTGGTCACCTAAAATAGAGATAGAAGTGTAGCCAAATTAGTGTTGATTTGTGCACGAGTTGTTTGATGAAATGCCAAGGAGAAGTGTATGTATGAGTATGATTATGTGTTACCTTGGGATGTGTTTGTAGATGGTAGAGAATGACATGTTGGCATTCCATAATGCATAATTGCATTTAAATATGTAAATTTAGAAAGAATTATAAGCATGAAACCATCTACATGCATATATATTCATAAGAGCATGAAAAAGCCCTAAAATATGTTAAAGAGAAAATAGAAATAAATGAGAATATTAAAGGTATTCAAATCTGAAATTTTACCTAAAGAAGTGTAAAAAGATATAAAAAAAAAAGAAGAAGAGAAGGTTGTTGCGATGGGGAGCCCGTGAGTGACATAGTCCCACATGCACGCCGCCTTTAGTGAGCGGCCTCAGAATTCAGAAAGAAGAAATGTACAGTTCGTTAGAAGTGTGTGTGGATGAGGACTGTACCTAGAATTAAAGAATTCACTCACACGGCCAAGGCTCCAAATCCATGCCTCAACCGAGTCTAATCGACAAGAATAGAAAAAAGAATAGAAAAGAAATAAATAAATAAAGAAAAAGAAACAGAAAAACAGAATAAGAAAAATAGAAAAGAAAATGCATAATTTATGCATTTGTGCATTTGCATCATGAATATGCATAATACCATGCTCATTATCATGGGTAGTGAAAAATTTAGAAAATAGAGAGAAAAACAGAGAGCAAAATAGAGAAAGAATAAAGAAAGAATAGAGAATAATCGGGAAATGTGATGTAAGGAAAGAAAATTCAGAATTTTAAGTAGCGGAGAGAGAAGGGTGGCATAGCGGGTTTACTTATTGAGCAATTAGTGCTCACTCCGTTGTTTTTAATGTTTTTACAAGTAATAGGTGAGTTGTGGTCGCATGGAACATCGTGCAGTGGATGGGTTGGGCTACACTGTCACGTTGCTATTTTGAGTATATTTTGTAAATATTTGTATATAAAGAAAAATTCAATATGGGCCCATACTTTGTTACTCGTATATATGTGTATTTTCTTATATATATTGTTAATGAGATTTATTATTTATTAATTATTTTACGAGTATACTAGCTAGAAAGAAAGCATTACATTTTAGCTAGCTGATGGTACTCACCATGCTTCCCAAATGACTATAGCCCCTTGGTCTTGAGCTCGAGTGGTGGGGAAGGTGAAAGAAATCCCTTAAAGGGGGGATATTCCTTAGAGTCACGAAGAATGGGATGAGTTCCCGGCCGTGCCTCCGGTAAGATGGGGCTGTGACACAAACTAGTCTATTTTATTGTTATTTGATGAAACAAAATTTTAAGAATGAATTTAATGAAAAATAAATCAAACTAAAAACTAAACAAAAGCAGAATTTTATTAATACTTTGGTAAAGAGATCAATATGACTAAACCTAGGGCACTGATTTCACACCAATTTAATCCTATACATTGACAATTATTGCTAACCTAATTAAGCTTATTCTAAAGGCCAAACTCCCTAATATTCCACTAACTTTCTCTTGAACAATTAGCTAATTAACCCTTAAGCAACAACCCAAAATATCTCTAAGTTGAATTTAGGAGCTAAGAGATCATTAAGTTTTATAAAATTTACTAGAGCCTCATAGATCGCGGTAACCTATCTCTAGCATTCACTCAATCTATGATTTTATTACCTTAGACTAATCAAGCTTTATCTCTCGATCTCAACCCAACTCCCATGATATCATTCAACTCTCGGATCCATAAAAATTGAAAGCATTACACACAATAATAAAACTTAGAATTAATGCTTAATCAAAATTAACAACAATAACGTCAACACATATTCATAAATTGGGCCACATCTTTAGCCATGGAAAAAGAATTTAGTTCATATTTGCAGTAGTAAAAACAAATTGTATTAACAAACATGAGTTCAAGAAAGAAAAATAGAAAACTTCTCTAATTGGTGAGAACTGCAGGAATTCCGATCTACAAAATAGTAGCCACTCTTTCTCCTTCTCTAATCCCCAAAAACTAATTAAAGACCCTTATTTATAGTGCTAGGGTTTGGAGATTAATTAGGAAAGAATTAATTGGCTTAAACCATTCAGATTCGGACTAGGAGAATACAATAACCCAAACAGGCCCGTGATCCATCGCTGAGGCGATCAGAAACTGTTGCTGCGGTGATCATTCTTTCTGATCCAGAGTCTGGAATCTTCAGAATCTGAAAAAGCCATCAACTTTCTAGTTCTTTGAATAATATTTCCAATGCCACAAGAATCATCGAATTCCTATTTCTACAGCTCAAGTTATGATGAAAACATCGAAGCATGCTCATCTTGAAGGATTTCCCGGTTTTATGTCGTATCTTCAACGTGTCACAACTTTCTCGGTTTCAACTCCGATTCTTGCACCATTTGTTCCTACTCATCATGAATTCCATCAAAATCATTCTTCATCATTCAAATATCATTTTAACCTGAAAATACTCAAAATACACCCATGATCCCATAAAAGGTATTTATGAAATAATTAACTCAAATTTCACATTAAAAACACATTTTCCCACAAATAATCCAATTAAATCACTAACAAAATATGTATTTTCAAGCTCTTATCAATTTATGGTCTCGCTTAAGCTATTCTTCGCTTTTACCCTTGGTCGCTTAAGAGATTTGGTATCACTTAAGCGATCAAGTTCGAGGCAGAATCAAGATCTACCTAGATGCACGATCGCTTAAGCGATTTATGGTCTAGCTTAAGCGATTCTTCGCTTTTACCCTTGGTCACTTAAGCGATACCAAATCGCTTAAGTGATCAAGTCCAAGGCAGAATCAAGATCTGGCCAGAAGCACGATCGCTTAAGCAATTTATGGTCTCGCTTAAGCGATTCTTCGCTTTTTATCCTTGGTCACTTAAGCGATTTGGTATTGCTTAAGTATCAAGTCCAAGGCAGAATCAAGATTTGCCCAGATGCACGGTCACTTAAGCGATTTATGGTCTTGCTTAAGCGATTATTTGCTCTTACCCTTGGTCGCTTAAGCGATCAAGTCTATGACAATATAAACATCTGCCCAGATGCACGATTTGCATAAGTGATTTATTGTCTCGCTTAAGCGATCCCTTATAGAAAACCTTTTGTTGCTTAAGCGATATATGTATTCGCTTATATATCGCTTAAGCGATCATGGGCAATACATATTTTTTCCAGCTTTTCTCCTGAATTTTGACAAACTAAAATCACCAACACATATTAATTCCATATTTTCTCCTGAATTTGACAACATAATTGCATCAACCATCAATGCCATGTAACAATAATATAAATAAACTCAAACTCAAAAGAGGGAGAGAAATATGAATTGCTTTTGTATTAATCTGAAATGTGTCGATTACATTAAATTACAACATTATATACAACAAATAAATCTCTTATATACACCCCAAACAAAAGTAGGCCTGGTAGCCTCCATCCCCCTTCTTCATCATTCTCTTCAGCCACTTCCCCATCCTCCAAAATTATCCAGCACACCTTCAACATCAACATCAACAGTAGCAGTGGCACCATAACCCAAGTATCAATAGTCTAACGCCTAACAACACCAGATGATACAATTTAAGACAATCCAATCATTCAAGACAAGCTAATAAGATAGCATCTCATAAACTATAAAACTCTAAGTCCAACTTCCATACTTTTTGATGACAACATCAACAATGACTTGGATTGGGTTATGGTCAGTTAAAAGGGATCCATATGCCCATGGAAGCACTCAACAACCTAGCGCTCCCAACAACTGCTCATTGTTTCATCATTCAAGCCATCCATCGGGGTGTTGGTCATTTCGAACTTAATAAATTTCCAGTGCATATGCTGCGCAATCAACACTACAATAGGAGGAAAACATTAGCATTAGAATCGCTTATAGAACAATTGTATTATGTAAGTGTTATACAAAATTTACCTTGAGTCATTTGTCAAGACGGGAAGGCGCTTGAGTGGCCACTTTCCCACTAGTAGTTCATCACCAAGTGCTGAAACATCCCATTGTCGTAGAATAGCTATAGGAACAATACACAAAATGGCTGTAACTCCGTCTCCAATTGCCTCTCTCGACAAATACTGGGGATTGTAGTCAAGGATCTACAACAAGCCCTCCTCTAGTAGCACGACAACAGTTATCCAATGCATATCCTTGATGCTCATGATGAAGTATACTCTTTTAATGTTTGCCAAACTGTTGCCATGTTTGGGCCTTTCCCCTGTACATATTGCATCATCCATGTCATCAAACTAAAAATCATCAGGGACACCATCGAAGTCATTTATGGCCAATCTTTTCCACTTGCCTCCCCTTGTTGCACCTCTACCAATGACCTTTTTCATTAAACTGTCATATGTAGTTGCTAGCGTTTGGCCAAAAGCCACATCGGTGATAGCACAGTGCAGATACAAAATATCACCATTACTGCTCTATTGTAGCCTTATAAGTGCCAATACCTCATGATGTGTTGCATCAAATAAAAACAACATGATAAGTATACAATACCTCATAGAAAACATAAGCAAAAATAAGGGAAAATAACTCACCAAGTCATCGAGCCACCTACCCATCGTCAACATCTTTTCAAACCACTCCCAGGGATAATCCCCTGTCTTGCACTTCACATGCCCATCACTTCCAAAATCATTGTAATAGACATAGAAATTTTTTTTATTTTCCTCATCTATTGGCCTATACAAATTGACCTTTAACTCCTTCGTTTTCACTTGCCCACTTCTTCCGCCTTCCTCTTCCATTCACTTCCCCATTTCCTCCGCCTTCCTCCTCCATTTTCACTTCCCCACTTCCTTTGCGTCCCGCCTCACCTTCCTCCGCCTTCCTCCTTACCGTCCTCCTCCACTTTCACGGACTTCCTTATTTTTTGTCTTCGTTTTCCTTTTCTTTCCATACGTTATTGTCGTGTAAGGAGAAATTACATGCTTACTCTTTCGGCTCTCTCTTTTATGCTCAGGTTGCACTTCAACCACTTTCAATACCCCACCAACTTCCTCCGCCACCCTATCAACTTTCTCCTCCATCCTATCAACCTTCTCCTCCACCCTTTTCATCTGCTTTTCCATCTTCTCAAACCTCTCATAAACGGCTGTTGTAAAACTCTCAAACAGACCGTTTATGAGGTCAACCACCTTATTCTCCTGACCCCGATGCCTCGGCAAAGCGATACTTGTTGTATCGGTTTGCTAATTGGGTGGAGGCGTACGAACCTCTTCATCGTCCTCCTTCTCCTCCCTCCCGTCGATTGGAGCTTCATCATCCTCAGTATCAACAACATTTTCAAGTAGTGGCCCTGCAACCGCACTCAAATGTGTGACCCTTCTAGGTCTCGCATTAGGTGGTTTATCTCTTCATTTGCTTCATCCTCTAGTGTTTTGCATAATGTAACATACTCCTCTCTCACTTCACCCCTAGTAGCGGTGAAGAAGGGATGGACGACCGCCTACAGTAAGAAAAAAATTAATCAAATTTAAGCCACATTTAAAAGCAAGCGCATATTCAAAAGATTAATCCTTTAATCTTACCCAAGCCGATTGAATTTCGATTTCTATTTTATCGTAATCCCAATGGGTACACTTCTCAATGTGCCACTACAACATACATTGTAAAAAAATTATCCATATCATAATTAAAACACATATAATACAAAAAATATAACAAAAAACTATTAATATTTACCTGCATTGCCTATAGGAAGCCAAACAAATTGTATGTGCTTGGTCTATTCTTTTTGACAAATTGGTGCTGCTTTAACGCCATGTCTTTTTCTTGCAGGGAGTCCATGGGTAGCTGAAATGATACCCATGATAATCATATTTTACACTATGATTTTGCATTGAATTTTGATAGGATTTAGGATACTTTTCATACATTTTGGGCCATAATTGCTACCTAACTCTATTAATTTGTCTTTGCAGGCCTAAACGATGATTTTGAGCATAAATGACAGTTTTGAGCGTAAATTGTGTAACTTGAGCTTGGAAACTTGGAATGACCTCAATTTAGAATCTTTAGAAAGCTAAGAAGGAGAGCTACAACTTTCATGTTTTGGGTTTTTCCTAATTCTGACTGGACAAGGGTGAAAACTTGGCTTGAAGTCGTGAAAAGTATGCTGGGAACTGAAGAAAAACGTCTTTGGATGTGCTTCAGTATTTCTTCCATAACTTGATCTTTAGACCTCTGATTGTTCTGATTCTTGAACGATCAGAAAGATAATTGAAAGGGCTACAATTCATATGTTTAACACTTTTCCAGATTAAGAATCTATCATGCTCAAATTTGGCCCGAGATTCTTCGCCGCGGCGAGAAAAAATCTTCACCGTGGCGAAACCTGCATCAGCTGTAAAAATAAAACGACGCGTTTTGGCTTGCTAGGGCTTGATCCTTAAGTGAGAGAGGTTATAAATTAGAGCGAAAAGGAAGAGAAAAAGGGCTTGGTTCGTCATTTGGAAGGCAGCTCTTGAAAGAAGAAGATTAATGAAGATTTGGGCTTCAAATTAGAGAAGATTTCTCCATCTTTTGCTTGTTTTTCAATGATGAATCTTGATTTAGTTTGTTTTTGTTATTTTAATTCGTTTTTGAGTATGAACTGAGTTGTTTAGCTAGGGTTTGATGTAATCTTGATACAATGATTCAAATTTATATGAATTGATTTACTTTGAGTTTTAATTTCATGATTGAACGTTTATCTCTTTGCTTAATGACTTTTGGATGCTTGATCACCATTCAAATGTGTGTTGTTCATAATGAGACTGAGAAGTGATTTGTTATTATGTCTCTTGGGATAAATACCGTAGATTAGCAAACGCTAGAGAAGGTTTAGCGATCTATGAAATCTAGATAGAATTCCATAAAGCTTAAAAGACTTTGAACTATTAATCTTCATTTTGTGGGTGCGGAAGCTTGATAGGGATAAGTAGGGAAATGTAGCCTGAGAAGGTATGTTTTACAACTTAGAGAATTCGATTTTCGATCAAGGAATTAGAATTTGGGTAATAGATTCTATGATTTGGGTTAGCGTATCTAGGTGAAATCAACACCCTAGCATATTTTTAGCATTGTTTAATTAGTTAAGTTGTTGGGTTTTGCTTTAATTTCATTATCATTCATTTCTATTTTGTTAATTTGTATTTAGTTTGTTAATTTTCCATCAATCCAATTTATTGTTTCTTCAATTAAGACTTAAACTAGAGAAATCGGTACTTAGTAACATTATCCTCGTGGGAACGATACTCACTCATCACTTTATTACTTTGTGCAACTAGTGCACTTGCTATTTTTGCATGTTGTAGTAAACACGCATCAACCCATCCCCACAGATAAGCATTAAGGAAGTCCATGTTGCTTACAAACTTTACCCATTCCATATTAGCGGCTTTCGTTAAGTCAGAGCCATCAGGATCAAATGCATGAACCATACCAAGCACATCTTGAACCTCTCAAGAGGTATACCCACCTTCTTCTAATCTCTCCTCTAAATCGCGTCTTGTAATAAACGCCTTCCCCCAAAACCTTTTTTAGCCAAGTTATTGCTTGTCCTACTCTTCTTTATTCTCTCTTGCTCTGCCACATCTGGAAATGCCCCACATCTTAAGCCTGTCATTAGAGCATATTCTATCATCCCAAAACGTAGTGGCTTTCCATCCACCATGAATCACATTTCTTTTTTTTTTTTTTTTTTTTGGCTTTGAATTGAGTGCAGCAATATATAATACACTCCCTGGCCCCAGAACGCCTTTTTCCAATTTTCTCCGATGTTCACAAAATGACCGAAACAAGTCTCTTTGAATCGGTATATACCCTTCTTCTGTTCCTGTAAAATATCAATTATTCTCGTAAAAACTTGCCAACCCGACCTAACTATCACCCTTATGGGGAAAGTACGGTACCTTATCACTTACAACCTCCAACCCATAGTCTTTATAATTTACGCTTCAGAAAATCTGTACAATCGATATAAACTAAATATCAACAAAAAAAGAAATAAAAACAACCAATAGGCTGCCAATTTGGGGGATACGGGCATCGAGGAGTGGGTGTTTTTGGCCTCGAGAGGACCAGGGAATCAAATGCAAGTCCTACAGGGCTGGCCACGCGCAGCGCTGCCCGTGCTGTGCTTGGTCAGCCCTTCAATATGCAGGGCAGCCCTCTAGCCCCCATATTCTGCCACCTCTGGCCATCCCCGGCCCACTAACCTCCCTACGACCTCCCTTGCCTTCCCCCATCCTTTGGAACGCAAACAAAGCCACTCCCCCAATACCCGCCAACTGCTCGACAAAACGCCACAACCATCATAACAATAAAACCAACTACATATCCCCCAAATTAACACAAATCAATCAAATTTCTCATCCATTCAAAAAAACAAGTAAAAAAACGTACCCTTTCTTCATCAGTGTCCTCCTCCTCACCTGAATTCTCACCAGTGTCCTCCTCCTCGCTTGAATTCTCGCCAGCGTCCTCCTTTTCAAAACCATTTTCCAATTCTTCTCTTTGTTCTTGTGCCGCCGTCGTCTCCTCTACCTCTGGACCACCTTCACTCATCGGATGATCCACCAGAGTGTCTTCTTCAATAGCCTTTGAATTGTCGCCGCCGCTGGAGTCTAGGATTTGAAGTGGGCTTGGGTTTTCCTCCTCTTTCTGAATATAAGCCAAGATTTTGTGTAAGGAAGCTTTAGGATCAAATATTTGCTGAAATAGGACACTTTCATCGTCGGAAATGGCAGAGAAATCAAAGGTGCCCATAAGTCGTTTTTTTGGGTATTTGGCTCGATTAAGTGATTTTGAGGGTGGAGGTCGTTTTTAATTTTCAAAATTTAAACAAACTTCCGTTAATTATAATATGTTTAAATCCTTTCACTTTCCCGTTTTACATATTTAATGAATCTTAAGTGTGCCATGTTAGTTTTTCTAAATTAAAAAAAAATTAAAAAATATTTTCAAGGTCTTTTTTTTAAATGCAAACTTGGGACGTCCGTGGAGTTAAATTTCCTCAATTTTAAGGCACTTTCAGATTTTCAATCGTCATTTACTCTGGTACGATGAGATTGCAATCACAATAAATATGAGACAAATCCAAATCCCAAAAGACCCTTGTGAGTCAAGCATTCTTCTCACTTTAAACCAGCATTTCGATGTATATTTTGTAAGTCCATCAAATCTTAGACCAGAGACCTGATCAAAACATAAGCACTCATTAATTAAAAGTTTACCAAAATAACTTTAGAAGATCAACAATGAAATGATCCTAGTACAAGAAGCAAATCGTAGATTGCTGAAAATTTTGCCAGGAAACCTTGTTTTGGTCGCAGTATTTTAAATTTAACGCCTAAGAATCCTGCATCATACTCCTTTCAATTTGAGGGACAAAAGAAAGAAAAATATCCACAAAATCCTACCCACATTATTCACTACTTACTAGAATAAAATGGTCCTGCGCGCTTTGAACGAAATAGAGATGTACGAAAAATAAAATAAACAAAAAACACATAAACACAAACAGTAAAAAAAGAAAAAAACACACGATCTATCCTGGTTCACCCAATTAACACGTTACGTCCAGTAGAATCAATATTGTTTCAATACTGTCTCAACTCTCTCGTTTACAATTAAATAATTTTCCCTATGATTGCTATGACTTATTACAAGAGAAAAGTATGTTTAAACACTAGATTTAAAAGACTAAACCTAGTATTACAAGGATTCATATTCCTAAGCCCAAACCTAATAAGGAATTAATAACTTAAAGAAATCTTTCAGTGTCATACATGAAAAAAACCCAAAACCTCCTACGGGCTCGGAGGCACTACTCTTGCGACCCCCGTCTACAGGGCCCTCGAATGCGTCTATGTGACACATTAATGCTGGAGTGGTTGACAACTCCAACACTCTCAATTTGATAAAACATTTGGAAACCGAAAATGGAGCTGATAACTATTTTTTCTTTTTTATCATTTCAACTTGTTTGTCTTGTATGATTCAATTTTATTCTTATTTTATACGCATACTTTTCAATTATGAATTTGGTTACTATTTCTGTCAAACATAGATTATTCTATCCTAGATTTTGCGTAATTGATCAGGAACCAAATGAGAAATGCCCTCAGGGTATCTGGCTCAGTTAGTATTTAACCGTAAACCAGCAAATTAATTCTGCAATTGTTACACAATAGCGTAGAAAAAACTGATAAGTCCAGTGATCTTCCAAACAGATGGCCACAGATGATCCTTTAGACTATTGGCCACTGTCGGCACTAGCAAAACAAGAAACAAAAAGGAAATATCAACTCCAAACATTTCTTGTAAGATCTTAGTAGTCCTAATTAATACAAGACTGCAACAAAATCAAGGATACAAATTAATACAGAAATTCAAATATGTTGATCTCAGGCCCTGTTTGCCGCTGAGACAGAGTCGGTAGTGTTCTGAAGTAGTTCTGAAGCTCCATCTGATTACATAACTTGCAAGCCAAGTTCCATTTCCCCAGCAGCCCTTCGCGAGTTCGTTAAAGTATGATGCTGACGCCAGGCATCTTGTATCACTCGAGCTGCCTGAATCATCAGATGATTCAAGTTCAATTCGGAAGGGCCCGAAAGATGGTACTTAATGAATACGTTTTTCAAGTCATCTGCCGTGAGAGCGAAGGCTTCAACTTTTGTAAGTGCTTGAGTGGTTCTCTTTGACATAGGGAGATTGGACGAAGAGGGGTCACCATTGCCCAAGCTACGAGTTCTTCTCCACAGAACTCTCCATCTTTCAGATAATTCCTTTTGGTTCTGTTATCACTGCTTGTTGAGGCTGTCGTTTTGGCCTTGGCATAGCTCCATAGTTTGCCGTGCACTACGAAGAGCATCTCATCAATTGTGTCTCCCTCTCGGACAACGTAAGTGCGCTCAATGTAGAAAGCTGGCTTTACGCAGTCACACAGTGCATCCAACGTTGCTTCATTCAACTTTTTAAACTCCTCTACCTTGATAAGCATTCAAGAATTAGATATATAAGGATGTGGGTTCAAATTTTGTTTAACAATTAGACAAACATAGCTACCTTCTTTAGCAGGTCTAAGCAAAGTTCGCGCTTTATGTTCATTCTGAGGTCTCTGGGAAGATTATTGAACAAACTTTCTACATCAATACGATTGGTTTTACGCCATATGTATCGGTGGTATTTCTTAACCTGTTGTTGGAGATCCTCTGAGAGCCTTTTGAAGGGCGTCCACTCCTCTATCTCTCGCGTCTTTAGTCTCATCTCCTCTGATCTTACTGTTTTAGATTGCAGATATACCTGCGTGTTTTTTTCAATTAATTTAAATCTTTATTCCGCTTCATCTAAGTGAAATGAAAGATAAAAAGAGACCAGAAAAAAACGAATGGAAACCTGCATGTTTCCAATGAGAAAGAGAAACAATATTAAGCCAGAGACGGTTATCAAAATTGCAAGTAAGTTTTCCCAGACATAGCTACTCGTTTGCAGATTCTGACCAAAGCAACTGCAAAAAGTTGAAGTTCAATTCTAATTATATCAGATAGAAATGATAGTAGAAAAGAAAGAATGTAATTAACATTTGAAAGATGTTTCGTTATTATATGAACATACACACCTGAGATTTTGCAGGCCCCAATGAAAACAATGTAAAAACTTCTGCGGGAAATCTGTCACCTCCACAATTCCAGACTGAAGAGCATCATGAAACATTCCAAAGTCAAATGAAGTTGTGTTTCGTGTCTTTGTAGGGCAAACATCATTCAGAAATTTGTGGTCTCGTAAATTGGGATCATCACAGTAAAAAGAACCACCAACACATCCAGGATGATTTATGCAGGGTTTCTTCCAGCACACAGTCTCTCATTCTATGGCCAAAAAATACTAGAATGCTCCAAGCACCTAAACACCAGCAGCCAACAAGTCACTCAATGATCAGAAACATAGGCCTGTGAAATCGAGAAAATAATTATTTTTGAATCATGTAAATCAAGACATAAATGGTAGTTTGACTTACATGACCAGCAAGCATGTAAAGAAGAAGATTGAATGTAGCTCTGGGCCATATAGCTTCAGCAAGTTTTCCGGATGAAGTCCTTGTAGCTTTTGTAAACAATGGGTAGATTCTAACAACCCTTGGCACATATTGGAAAAACACAAAAAATTTCAATAACTTCATGTTATTCAAAAATCTTGAGCTGCTCCTTGTTGTTATCATTACTAAAATCACAACCTGCAGACAGCAAATCAAATTCAGATTCGTATGTAGGACCATATTAATTAATATAAGCAAAAATGTTTACTTGTATGTTTAAGATTAGTCAATATGTCAAAGGTAGGCCCCTTTTTGGGTTGCTTCCAGAACAAGTAATGTTTTACTTACATAAACATTTTAACCGTAAAATAGTGGCTGCATTACCTGTGGGAGGGGAAGTATTGCCAGAAGGTCAATTAGGAAGAAGTGCAACAAATGTTTCAGTGCATCTTTGTCCAGAGCATCTCCTTTATATATCAAGTAAAGATCAGTACGTAGTCTAAAAATTATAAAGATTATATAAAAGAAATCAAATACCGAATGAAGAACAGTTACTGTAATCCCCAAATTTTTGTCCAATCTAAGGTACTTTTGATCATCATTGACTACAAGAATGTAGAAGAACAATGGGTCCAATGTGATTGCAATCACAATGAATGTGAGACAAATCCAAATCCCAAGAGGCCCTTGTGAGTCAAGGATTTTCTTCACTTGAAGCCAGTGTTTGGATATGTATTTTGGCACATCTCTAAAGATTCTTGAGACTGAAGTTGTTTCATCTTTATAATCCCTGGAACTTTCCCCAGCTGTACCTTCCTCTAGATTTGCGACCAGAGACCTGATCATAACACGAGCAATAATTTGTTCAAAGTTACCAAAAGAACATTTAAAACTGCGCAGCCAAAGGCTAACTACAAGTGGGCTCCAGAGTTTCTGGTCATTGTAGTTTACAAGTATGAAGTGTACAGTAAAATCACTGAAAATCGCTTACATGATGAACAATGCAAAGATCCTGCTAGAAGAAGCAAATTGTTGATTTCTGAAAATTTAGCCAGGCAATCTTCTTTTAGTTGCAGGATTTTAGACAATTCAGAATCTTAATGAGAAAATTAAGATCACGGTTATTATATAGTGGTTTTGAATTCTTTGTTAATTAGTTTCTTGGGCGTCGAAGGTCGGGTTTTGCTTTTCCAATTATTTTGGTGCTTTGCTAAAAGACTTAGACAATTCGGTCAACTAGAAAACACTTTAAATTTGCTTAGGTTTAGGATTCCAGCTAGATGAAGCACAAAAAAGAAGAGTGAAAAATCATGGGACGGGTAGTATACAGAAAGATTTAATTTTATTGAGGATTTCGTGACAAAATGGTCTAATACAATAACTGGTTTTCTGAACTACACCCATTTGAAAAATAATAAAAATTGACCCATTTTTAAATTGAAAGTACTAAGAATCCGCATTGACCTACCGACATAAAATTTAAGTAAACTGGTCCTGCTACAGGAAAAATAGCTTGCGTTATTATTTTACACTTTTAAGCAAAAAATAACCTGTTGGCTGTTTTATATCTTTACTTGTTGCTTTGTCATGCAATGTAATTTGTTACATTGAGCAATGAGCATAATTTTATACTTCTCATACAAAACTTGGCCTACTAAGACCAGGCATGTAAACCACAAGAACTGACCAATCTATTGTTCTTCACCATGGTCTCAGGCCTGCTTACTGGTAAGAAAATGTTGGCTGTGTTCTCTTGGACGATCTGACATTCGGTCAAGTTTTGCCAGCCACTAAACTCCATTTCTTGGGTAGACCTTCGCGAGTTCCTTCTTGTATGATGGCGGCGCCAAGCGTCTTGTATGATTCGAGCTGCCTGAGTGACCATAAAGTGATTCAAGTTCAACCCAGAAGAGCTGGAAAGCTGGTGCTTACTGAATACATTTTTCAAGTCATCCGCCAGAATAGTGAAAGCTTCAACTTTTGTAAGTGCTTGAATAGTTCTAGTTGAAATAGGGATGTTGGATAAAGAGGGATAACCCAGAGCCCAAGCAACAAGTTCCTCACCACAGAAGTCTCCATCTTGAAGAAAATGTTTTTTCCTTCTGTTACCATCATTATCCCCGAGATTATCAGTGTTCAAAGAGGCAGAACCTGTTGTTCTATCCTTGGAATTGTATGTCCATATTTTTCCTTGCACAACAAAGAGCATATCATCAATGGGTCTCCCTCTCGAATAATGTGAGTCCGCTTAATGTCGAAAGCTGGCTTTACACAATCACAAAATGAGTCTAACGTTGCTTCATTTAACTTCTTAAACTCCTCTACCTTGATAAGCATTCAAGAATAAGAATGAGAATACTTCTGAAACTGAACTATTATTTGTGTAGATTGAAATCTGAAGGTGAATTACATCTACTGTGACAGAGGAATTCACTTTCTTTAGAAGGTCTAAGCAGAGTTCGCGTTTTATGTTCCTTCTGAGGACCTCGGGAAGATTATTGAGCAATTTTCTACATCAACGCCACTGGTTTCTCGCCATAAGTATCTCTGTTATTTCTTAACTTGTTCTTGGAGATTCCCAGAGAGCTTTCGGAAGGGCATCCAGTGGTCTATCTCTAGCCCTTTTAGTCTCGACTCTTCTGATCTTGCAGTCCTGGACTGCAGATATATCTGTTCCAAAAGAACCATATTTTATAGAAATTAAACTTGACCGTGCTTCATCTTAAGCATATAAAAAATAATTGAGAAATGAAAAGCGGAAAAAATATAGACCAACCTGCATATTACCAATGAGAAAGAGAAACAACACCAGGCCAGAGATGGTAATTGAAATTGCAGAAAAGTTATCCAAAACATAAGTACTAGCTGGAAGATTTAGACCAAAAGAACTGCCAAAAAATGAATATAGTTGTAAAATGTCAAGCATTAATAGAAAAAAAAAAAAAAAAAAAAAACAAACAAACAAACCCAGGGCTAGAGCAATGCGGGGGCTGAAATTGAAGGAAACAAAAAGAAAAAACTTCACCATCCCAAAAATAAGAAAAGTATATATCATATAAAACAAACCTAAGGTTTTGCAGGCCCCAACGGAAACAATGCAAGAACTTTTGGGGAAAATCTGTCAACTCTACCATACCAAACTGAAGAGCATCATTAAATATTCCAAAATCATATAAAGTTGTATTTTGAGTTTTGTAGGGCAAAAATTATTTAGAAATGTGTAGTCTCCTAAATTGTCACCACAGTAAAAAGAACCATAATGGCATCTGGTACGATTTATGCAAGCTTTATTCCAGCATACAGTCTCTCTGATTATGGCAAAAAAGTACCATAAGGCTCCAAATACCTAAAAGACCTCGATCAGAACGATATGCCAAATTGATAAACAATTGTATGCCCAGTACAATATATTAATTTCTGCCTCGACTAAAACTTGGTAAAGCATTTGCAATTAAATGCAACAAGAAGCTAAAGACATTAAGAATCATGCGAGCAATATGTAAAATTCAACTTACATGACCAGCAAACATGTAGAGAAGAAGATTGAATGCAGCTTTGAGCCATGCAGCTCCAGCAAGTTTGCCTGAAGTCCTTGTAGCTTTGGTAAACAATGGGTAAATTCTGATAAGCCTGGGCACATATTGAAAAAGAACAGAAAATTTCAACAACTTCATTGCAATAAAAGATTCAGAGCCTCTAATTGTTGGAATGATAATTAAGATCACAACCTGGGCAGAACATTAGCGAATTTAGAGTTCGTAAAAGATACTAGTTGCAAACTTGCAATCTTGAACAAAATACTATGAAGAAAGATAATTACTATTATGATAATGACCATTTTAAGTATCCAACAAGTTAAGGTAGAAAATAACTCACATATCATTGTAATCCTCATCACATAGAAAACTTAATGTATAACACATTCTGCTTTACCTGCGGTAAGGGAAGAATGGCGAGAAGTTCCACTAGGAAGCAACAAAGCAAATGTTTCCTTGCATTTTTCTGTCAATTATCTCCTCCACAGTTTGACCAAGGACCAAAAACGTTCGTACGCATGCGGATGATGATATAAATTATATAAAAGAAGTCAAAGACAGAACGCAAAACACTAGCTGTAATCCCCAATGTTTTGTCTAATCCAATGCATTTTTTAAGATCATTGATCACATAATGTAAAAAAACAAGGGATCCAATGAGATTGCAATCACACACAAAATAAGAAGAATCCACTTCCCGAATGGCCCCTGTGGATCAAGGATTTTCTTCACACAAAGCAAGTGTTTGATCACCATATTCTGATGTCTAGATTTTGGTAGTTCTCTAATGCTCCTAGAACCTTAAATTTCGACATCAAAATTTGGCCCTCTTAGGAACTCCCCTGAAACTGAGACTGTTTTATTTCTAAGTTCTCCAGAATATTTTCTTGCTGTACCTTCCTCTAAATTCAAGTCCACAGACCAGAACAAGGCATAAAGTCAGTTTGAAGCTCAGTTACTGGCTATATCCATATGCATTAACCATTAAAAGAACATTGCCATTGAAGAATTAAAATAAATAAATAAATAAAAAGCATTTTAAAGAGCTCAATCAAATGCTTAATGCAGAATTTACTCTTCTTCAACTAGTCCAGAACTTGGCCAAGAAAATGTGATCTAGCCTAAAATGGCAGTTTCAAGTACATTATATAGCAATATAATAAACAATCACTTACATGTTAAAAAATGTTGAAGAAGAAAACTTTTGATTTCTACAAATTTGGCTAGTCAACCTTCCTTACATAGTAAACTTATGAACAAAATTGTGAAGTGGGTTTAGGTTTCTTGGAGGTCAAGCAAGGGTAATGGTCCTCCAAATTGTATTGTGGGTCAAAGACTTTTCTTAAATCATAAGAAACTTAGGGTATTCCAAGTACATCAGCTCCAAAAAAGAAGTTTCAAAGTGGTCAAAAGACTATTAGAAATGAAGATTCCATTTTTCGTTTTTCCTTTGAAAGCTCTTTGTAATTTTTTAGTTCTGTCAAACAGTGAGACTGATTTATTTCACTAAATAAAGGAAAAATGAAATTTTTATCACTAATTGGAAATCACTAACTAAAGAAATCCTTTATACAGGCTTTCTTTTAATGCTTATAAACTCATGAGAATGCGAAGGCTCAAAGGAAAAATAGCTAATTTTAATAATTTGAATTCTGCATATTTCTTGTAAAATCTTGTCGAAGTCATCAGAAACCACATAAAGGAGAAAGGTGCAGCAATTATTGTGTCATCATTTAATGTTATCTGACTCACGTTATTGACAAGCATGTGACTAAGACTGACAGCACTGGTCCCTTTCAGCAAAGTTGTTTAAGTGCTTGCCTTGAAACAATCCTTAGCGTTTGTTATTGATAACGGGAGTTTTCTTAACTCTCATTCTGAGTAATAACCAAAACCACCAGTATCTGAACAGTTTAGAGTTCATAATTGGCAAAAAATTTCTTTACGCCGAGCTCATGTGCCTTCAATCAATGAGGACTAACCACATCAACCTATATGATTTGCACGCATCTTGGTTGGTCGCACATGCACCCAATAGGAAAGATTTGCTCACATAACTGATATAAAATTATACGCATACAAGACCATGTTTAATTTGAAGCAAGTAGATATATACTCCTAATGATTATGACTAATGCAAATACAGAGCAAGTGCTTTATAAGTTAAGAGCATGTAGAAAGTACATCTAGCTGTGAAAGATGTTAAAGATCAACCCTAGCCCATGACAAACAATGGGAACTTTTCTAAAATGCGTAAAGAATATATATATATATATATATATGTATTTTTTTTTTTGGAGAC
This sequence comes from Pistacia integerrima, assembly GCA_026225825.1. NCBI lineage: Eukaryota > Viridiplantae > Streptophyta > Magnoliopsida > Sapindales > Anacardiaceae > Pistacia > Pistacia integerrima. The sequence goes on along the minus strand of CM047739.1, from coordinate 5,249,922 downwards.
TGTGGGAGTTGTTGGGACTGGATAAAATATGTGGCAGTCATTATTTCTCCATTTTTTTAATATTTTGTGGTAGTTGGTTGTATTTTGAGAACTGTAATCATCTCTCCTTTCCAATTTCGGGTGAGGCTTTTGAGTTAAAGAAAAACAAAAGGAAAACAAGGAATGCAGTAAGCTTTTGGATTCTTTGTTCTAGTGTGGTGTTTTTGAGTGTTGTAGAAATGTTTTAATATACATGTTTGAGTCAACATTTGGTATCAGAGGACAACTAGGGACCCTTTTGGTGGAGCTATCTTGAGTCGTGAGGAGTTTGGTATTCTACAAGTTTGTTGATCAAGCTTGTTCGGTATTGTCGGAATCTTGCTGGCACGATAGGTGACCTTCAAGTAGTTGGAGGAGTCAAGAAGCTCAACAACGATAACTACGACAAGTGCGCGACATGTATGGAGTCTTACCTACAAGGTCAAGACCTTTGGGAGGTTGTCGGCGATAATGAAGTTACACAGCTAGAAGAAGACACAAATGACATTTTGCATAAATGGAAAATCAAAGTAGGTAAAGCAATGTTTGCCCTAAAGACCACAATAGAAGATGAAATGTTGGAGCATGTTTGGGAAGCAAAAACACCGAAAGAAGCATGGGACACATTCATCAAACTTTTTTCAAGGAAGAACAATACAAGACTACAGCTTCTCAAAAATGAGCTACTATCAATTGCGCAATGCGATATGACGATTGCTCAGTATTTACACAAGATAAAATCGATATGCTGCGAAATTTCCAAATTAGAACCAAATGTTGTTATTGGGGAAACCAGAACAAAGAGAATAATTGTTCATGGTCTAAGGCCTGAATACCGAAGCTTTGTTGCTGTTGTACAAGGATGGTCGACTCAACCATCACTTGTTAAGTTTGAAAACTTGCTTGTTGGTCAAGAAGCTATGGCCAAGCAAATGGCAGGAGTCTCGTTGAAGGGTGAGGAGGAAGCACTCTATATCAACAAAAGCAAAAGCAACTTCAAACAGCACGTTGGAGGCAGATTTAAAAAGGATGGTGACAAGGGAAAAAGTCATCAAGGAGAGGGAGGCTCTCATCCAAGGGGAGCTTCAAAGAATCACGACAACAGTAAAAGATTTGAGGGCAAATGTTACAACTGCGGCAAGAAGGGACACATTGCAAAAGATTGTTGGTCCAACAAAAGGCATGTTGAGAGCAATGCTGCTACTTCCAAACCAAAAGGAGAAATGCGAAGATGAGTGGGACGCCAAAGCATCTTTTGTTGTGGAAGAGGAGGAGTTAGCTCTCATAGTAACGATGGCTGAGTAGATTGACTATGAGAATGATTGGATTATCGACTCAGGTTGCTCAAATCATATGACGAGTGATAAACATAAATTATAGAGTTTATCAGAATACAAGGGAAATCTTGTTGTGGTGACAGTTGATAATTCAAGATTATTGATTGCTTACATTGATAAGACTGTAGTTGTGCCTCGATATAGCCCTAATCAAGTGCCACTTCAAGATGTTTACCATGTTCCAAGTATGAAGAAAAACCTGCTCTCAATTGCTCAATTGACATCAACAGGCTACTATGTCTTGTTCGATCCACAAGATGTAAAGGTGTATTGTGACCTCAAAATCTCAGAAAAGCCGAGGATGGAAGGACAACGACTGGAGTCAGTTTACATGATGTCAACAAAGTCTGGATATGTTGATAAGACAAGAAGGAACGAGACAGTAGATTTATGGCACATGCAGTTGGGTCATGTTAGCTTTTCTAAGCTAAGCATGATGATGAATAAATCAATGTTTAACGGTCTTCCTCAGCTTGATGTGAGAACATATACTGTATGTGCAGGATGCCAATATGGTAAAGCACATCAATTACCATATGAGGAATCAAAGTTTAAAGCAAAAGAACTGCTAGAATTAGTACAATCTGATGTGTTTGGACTTGTCAAGCAATAGTCAGTTGGTGGAATGCGGTACATGGTGACATTCATTAATGACTTCTCCAGGTATGTGTGGGTTTTCCTTATAGAATAAAATGTTGAAACACCAGCCAAACACATGCAATAAAATAAACAGAAAAGTAAATAAATGACACTTAATTTATCCTGGTTTGTTCCAATTAACGAACTACATCTAGCATTCAAAATAAGATTTTGTATTAAGTTTTAAAACACTGCAGCAATTACACTTTTAATGACAGCATCACACTCTCTATTTTCTTGTAACCTAGGTTTCTCACTATTACATTATATAATAGAAAAAACCTTACCCTGGGCCTACCCGAATCTAACCTGACCCAAGCCCAAATATTAGTAAAACAATAACAAGTCCAATTACTAATTGGACTTACTGAATGTGCCTACGTAGGGGTCAAGACCATGCAAAGTATGAACCATATCCAACAGAAAAGTCTGACACATTCTCAAAGTTTAAAGAGTTCAGAGAGACAATTGAAGTAGAAATGGGAAAGAAGATCTGTTGCTTGCGCACAGATAATGGGGGAGAATATGGCTTAGGCGACTTCTCTTGGTACCTACGAGAATGTCAAATACGTCATCAATACACTTGTGCCAACACACCATAACAGAACAATGTAGCCGAAAGAAGGAACCGGGCATCTTGCAGAAATTTGTCAGAGTATGTTATATGCAAAAAACGTACCGAGAAGGTTTTGGGTTGAAGCAATGAGGATTCAGCCTTTGTGATCAACAAACTTCCTCAACAGAGGTTAGGATTTGTTTCACCCTTTGAGAAATTATGGGATATGAAATCTACAGTTAGTTACTTTCGAGTATTCGACTGTGTATGCTATGTATTTGTACCTAATCATTTACGTAGCAAGTTTGACAAGAAAGTTGTTAGATGCATCTTCGTAGGATATGACAACCAGAGAAAGGGGTGGAAATGTTGCGATCCTATAACTGGAAGATGTTACACATCACGAAATGTGGTGTTTAATGTTCATGGTGGTCTCTAGAAAAGGAGTTAGTAACAGACTCAAAGGAATTTAAAGACAAGCTACAACAGAGGTTTGGGGAGCAAACTACTTTAATCCGATCAAGTTCAGACGAAAGTGAAGATTCATGCAATGGGGATAATGTCAGGGAAACACAGAATCCTTGGCAAACTGGTGTGTACCAACATCCAAACGAAGAAGGTGAACCTAGTGTAGCAGAAATATCAACTCCACCATCACAACTCAGAAGGTCAACTAGAATACACAAACCAAATCCCAAATATGCCAAGTAGCCATAGTAGAAGAAGTAACTACAAGAGAACCTGAGATATTTGAAGAAGCATCGCAGAGTTCTGAGTGCATTAACGATATGGGAGAAGAAATCTCTATGCTAGAGTAAAATCAGACTTGGGATGTGGTGCCAAAGCCAATAGATGTGAAACCCATATCTTGCAAATAGGTTTATAAGATAAAACGCCGTCCAGGTGGATCAATTGAAAGATACAAGGCTTGATTGGTGGCTCAAGGTTTCTCTCAACAGTACAGATTAGATTACGATCAAACGTTTAGTCCAGTGGCAAAGCTTACAACCGTACGAGTCCTACTTGCACTTGCAGCCAACCAAGATTAGAACTTGTGGCAAATGGATGTGAAGAACACCTTTTTGCATGGGGAGTTGGATCGAGAGATATATATCATTCAACTAAGAGGCTTTGAGAACCAAGATCATCTTAATTATGTTTGAAAGTTGCGGAAGGCACTCTATGGATTGAAGCAAGCACCAAGAGCATGGTATGGTAAGATTGTTGAATTTCTCACTCAAAGTGGTTATTCAATAACACGTGCAGATTCAAGTTTATTTGTCAAAACTAATGGAGGGAAACTAGCTATCATGTTTGTATATGTGGATGATTTGGTTATCACTGGAGATGACATTGAAGAAATTTGCCGAACGAAGGAGAAATTGTCAGTTCGCAATGAAAGAACTTGGACAACTCAAGCACTTTCTTATACTAGAGGTTGATCGCACAAATGTAGGGATATTTCTCAGTCAATAGAAATATGCCAAAAATTTGTTGAAGAAATTCGGAATGCTTGAATGCTAACCAATCTCGACACCAATGGAACTGAATGCCAAGATGTGTGCCCATGGAGGCAAAGACTTGGAAGATGCAACGATGTATCGACAGTTGGTAGGTAATCTGATTTACTTGACCTCGACTCGACCTAATATTTCTTATGCAGTTGGTGAGATGAGTCGGTACATGCAAAATCCAAAGAAGTCTCATTTGGAAGTAGTTCGGTGGATATTGAGATATGTAAAGAGTACAATTGATTATGGTCTTTTATATAAGAAAGGTGAAGACTGCAGACTAATTGGTTATTGTGACGCTGACTATGCAGGAGATCATGACAACAGAAGATCAACTACCGGGTACATGTTTAAGCTTGGTTCTGGAACGATTTCTTTGTGTAGCAAGAGACAGCCAACAGTATCATTGTCAACCATAGAAGTAGAGTACCGAGCAATAGCTATGGCAGCTCAAGAGAGTACATGGCTTCTACAGCTGATGAATGATCTCAATCAACCAAAAGACTATGCAGTTCCATTGTTTTGTGATAACCAGTCAGCAGTTCGCTTAGCAGAGAATCCAGTTTTTCATTCAAGAACCAAACATGTGGAAGTGCACCATCACTTTACCAGAGAAAAGGTTTTGTAAGAAGAGTTGAGATGAGGCAAATCAAACGGATGATCAAGTTGCAAACTTGTTGACAAAAGGTTTGAGTACTGGGAAGTTCAAAAACTTTTGTTGTCAACTTGGCATGGTGCAGAGAGAAGAGAGAAAGCTGGTGTTGAGAGGGAGTGTTAAAGGTCAACCTCAACCCATTACAAAGTCCAAATTATTAGCCGAAGGAAAATGAAAACCTGGTCCATTTTACCTTAACCCAAGACATAGGAACTTTTCTAAAATGTGTAAAGAAGATTTTTTTTTTTTTTTTTTTTTTGTGAGATTGTAGGAGTTAAAAATATGTGGCAGTGATTGTTTTTTCATTTTTTTAATATTTTGTGGTAGTTGGTTGTATTTTGAGAACTGTAATCATCTCCCCTTTTCGGGTGTCGCTTTTGAGTTGTAGAAAAACAAAAGGAAAACAAGGAATGCAGTAAGCTTTTGGATTCTTTGTTCAAGTGTGGTGTTTTTAAATACTGTAGAAATGTTTTAATATACATGTTTGAGTCAACAAAAGATTCTACCATTACTTGATGAAACTTGAGAGAAAGGTCTGAATCGTCAATTTGGCGTTACAACACAGTTTCCTACTTTTTAATGCAGTGACGGATACAAAAGATAAAGAAACTTAGTTTGCCCCAGCTGTGCCTTCCTCTTCACTCAAGACAGAAACCTGCGAAAAACATGAAAGATGATCAATTTATGCTTGTGTCCATATGCATCTCCAAAACGTGCCAATCAAGCTATAAAATATACAAAATAGCTCACCTGAAGGCTACCTACAAGGTCTTTAACATTCTCTTCAACTGGTGCAAAGTTACTGAATTTCATGAATACCATATAGCAATACGCTAATTAAATAACTTGTTTGATATAAATTAAAGATTCAAGTGGAAGTTAATTGTGGATTTCTGCAAACAGACCTAGGTTTTGGGTTTATAAACAGAACGAGTGACTCGACCTTGTGCATTAACGTTAAAATTAGATATGATTTTTTCACACTTATTATTAGAGTCAACACTGCAACCTGCATTGGGGTATTTGTCCTGACAGGCGTGGCCCGACGACTTTTTCGACGCAAAAGAGAAATTGTAATTTGGGATGCGGGGTTTGTGTTTTACTACACATATCTTGCGTCGGAAAAGACAACATTTCCGGTGGTGTTTGCAGAAAAAAAAAACTTTAGGATCCCATATAATTATAGAATTGTTAGGTCATTTATGTTGGAGGTGAAGTTATATTTACACACCATTCACAGTATGAGCTTATTTACAAGTAAGCACCAAATAGGATACTAGAAATTCGGAATATCGCTTATATATACATATCATATTAATATACATCAGGTCACCAAAATTTTATATGAAAAATGCCAACACTAATGTAACATGACATATCATACACGCTAAATAAACATATTTTGATCTCTATTTTACAAGATAATCCTATCTATTTTTGTGTTTAAACAAAAACATATAACTTGTCAAATAAAAATTTAATCAAAAACTTTGTAAGCAATTCCCTAAGTACCTTATTTGAGGACTTAATGAACAAAAACTATACAAAAGCAAGAAAGGAAGTGTACTCAAATAAACTATACAGAAAAGCCTTTCTTCCTTTCCGAACGCAAATCCTTGCCACTTCGTCGCCGCCATCTCTTCGCCGGATTTTCCAACTTGCGGTGCAAGATGAGAGTCAACGGCTTGTCAACATTTCTTCGGTGACTGGTCGAGTAGGAGATGGAGGAAATTTAACTGTCCGGCCATCCCAAGTTTCCATTTAACAAAATGGTCATAAAAATCTTTTTGATTTTTTTTTAGCTTAAAAAATATGATGTGGCATACTTAAGTGTAATTAAAGCAGTAAAAAGGATTAGGGTGAAAAGATTTAAACATTTATGGGTTAGAGTATAATAAAGAGAAGTTGATTTAAAATTTGAAAGGCAAAACACATTTCTCTCATGTTCTTTCTCTCTCTCGTTTTTTTCTTCCAATTTTCTGCAATTTCTCAATTTCTTTGCTCTTTGCATTTTATTCATTCCTTGCCATTCCCGATTAAGTTATAATGGTTGAGTCCTTAAAGAAACAGAAAAAACCCATATACTCCCCAAATTTTAGGCATGATTGGGTCTACCAAAAATGGAGAAGAAGAAGTTGTGGTGGAGTAACTTCCGATGACTGAAGTTGCTCCACTAGGAGAGGAGACGGCGTCGACGGAAGATATTCTATTGGTGTAACAAGGGAGGGCAAGAGTTGAAATTGAAACTGAAGAGGAGGATGCCGACGCAAATCTAAGCGTCAGACATGATCGCTTAAGCGATCTAAAATCGCTTAAGCGACCAAGAGTAAAAGCAAAGGATCGCTTAAGCGATCCGGTATATGACAGAAGATCGCTTAAGCGATCTAGTATAAGCGATTTTAGATCGCTTAAGCGATCATGCATCTGGGCAGAAGTTGATTCTGCCTCGGACATGATCGCTTAAAGTGACCAACGTTAAAAGCAAAGGATCGCTTAAGCGATCATGCGTCTGGGCACTTATTTATTGTCTTGTTCATGATCGCTTGCGACCAACAATAAAAACGAAGAATCGCTTAAGCGATCCTGCGTCTCGGCATTTCTTTATTGTCTTGTTTATGATCGCTTAAGTAGATCGCTTAAGCGACCAATAGTAAAAGCGAAGAATCGCTTAAGCGATACACTTAATCGCTTAAGCGATTGTGCATCTAGGCGTTGTTTATTCTCTCGGACATGATAAACAAGCGACCAAGGTTAAAAGCAAAGGATCGCTTAAGCGATAGAATAAATCGCTTAAGCGATCGTGCGCCTAGACACTTATTGATTATGTCTTGTTAGTGATCGCTTAAGCGATCTATGATCAGCCAAGCAACCAAATGTAAAATCACAGAACGCAGTCTATGATCGCTAACCAAATGTAAAATCATAGAATCGCTTAAGCGATAACATAAATACAACCAGATCGCTTGCGATTAAGTCTAAATACACGGATCGCTTAAGCGAGAAATGAAATCTCTTAAGCGATCCGTTGTATTTGGATTATTTTTATTGTACTTCACTAGATTGGTTAAACGATTAACGCTATCTTAGACATATAAGGTGTACGATTCATTCAGTGGACCATTACCGTTATTATATTTTGATTAAATTAGTTCTTTTACGGCAATATTAAACATATATGATGGAGAATGTTTACGTCTATATTAAACATATCAGGTGTACGGTTTGTTTAGTGGATCATGGCCGTTATTATATTTTAATTAAATTAGTTCTTTTACGGCTATATTAAACATATATAGTGTAGAATGTTTACGTCTATATTAAACATATCGTGTACGATTCGTCGTGGACCATGACCGTTATTATATTTTAATTAAATTAGTTCTTTTACGGCTATATTAAACATATATGGTGTATAATGTTTACGTCTATATTAAACATATCGGTATACAATTGCTCAAGAGACCATGACCGTTATTATATTTTAATTAAATTAGTTCTTTTACGGCTATGTTAAACATATATGGTGTAGAATGTTTACATCTATATTAAACATATCAGGTGTACGATTTGTTCAATAGACTATGATCGTTATTATATTTTAATTAAATTAGTTCTTTTAAGGCTATATTAAACACATATGGTGTAGAATGTTTACGTCTATATTAAACATATCGGGTGTACGATTCGTCAAAGAGACCATAACCGTTATTATATTTTAATTAAATTAGTTCTTTTACGGCTATATTAAACATATATGGTGTATAATGTTTACGTCTATATTAAACATATCAAGTGTACGATTCATTCAGTGGATCATGATCGATATTATATTTTAATTAAATTAGTTCTTTTACGGCTATATTAAACATATATGGTGTAAAATGTTTATGTCTATATTAAATATATCAGGTGTACAATTCATTCAGTGGACCATAACCGATATTATATTTTAATTAAGTTAGTTCTTTTACGGCTATATAAAACATATATGGTGTAGAATGTTTACGTCTATATTAAACATATCGATGTACGATTCTGCTCAAGAAACCATGACCGTTATTATATTTTAATTAAATTAGTTCTTTTACGACTATATTAAACATATATGGTATAGAATGTTTATGTCTATATTAAACATATCAGGTGTACGATTCGTCCAATGAACCATGACCGTTATTATATTTTAATTAAATTAATTCTTTTACAGCTATATTAAACATATATGATGGAGAATGTTTACGTGTATATTAAACATATCAGGTGTACGGTTTGTTCCGTGGATCATGATCGTTATTATATTTTAATTAAATTAGTTCTTTTACGGCTATATTAAACATATATGGTGTAGAATGTTTACGTCTATATTAAACATATCAGGTGTACGGTTTGTTCAGTGGACCATGACCGTTATTATATTTTAATTAAATTAGTTCTTTTACGGCTATATTAAACATATATGATATAGAATGTTTACGTCTATATTAAATATATCATGTGTACGATTCATTCAGTGGATCATGACCGTTATTATATTTTAATTAAATTAGTTCTTTTACGTCTATATTAAACATATGTCCATAAACATGGAAAATAAATATTGAAGTAAATTACCCTTAATCGTTTAAGCGATCTCGTCTATTTAGCCTTGGTCTACAGAGTGCAGAGTAGATGGTTGCAGAGTTAAATTTTATATCAATATTATATTTTTTTATATTACTTTCTTGCTAAGAACTAACAAAAATAATAGAATAACAATAGATTTTTTCAGTTTTATGTATGGTGCTGATTGACAAAGAACGAAGTGTTCTTTTCACATTCTATTGAAATGAAAAAAATAATTAATAATTAATAAAAAAGGACTAAATATTAAATAAACATTATGGAATATAATTTCTTACCGAAGTATATTGCTTACTGCATCGCTTAAATTGCTTACTGCATCGCTTAAGCGATCCAAAGTATATCGCTTAAGCGACCTAGTACAAATAAGCCCTGATCGCTTGCGATCTGTCTATATATCCGATCGCTTGCGATCTATTGCCATATACTAGACTTATACTGTAATCCGATCGCTTAAGCGATCTTCTATCATATACCGTATCGCTTGCGATCTGGTACCATATACCAGACTTATACCAGATCGCTTAAGCGATCTTCTGTCATATACCAGATCGCTTAAGCGATCCATCAGATCCAAAAATACATTTTCAGCCATCTCCACCTGCAATCGATCCATCATACCCATAACACATACCCAGAACAAATTTTCAACAAATTTCACTCCTTTCAACTTGCATTACATCAAATACAACCCAACAACCTAAACAACTAAATCAAAATCATAATCTAAACCCCATCCATTATTAAATTTTTGTAAATCTAAATATAAAATGTAAAGAGAAGATACACATATTTACACGAAATGTCAGGAGGAGGGGGATCCTTGGCGGTGAAGATATTAATGGTGGAGGAAGAAGAAAGTGTTAATGGCGGAGGAACAAGAAGATATAGGGGAATGAGGAAGAAGAAGATGTAGAGGAAGGAGTAAGAAGAAGATGTAGATGAAGAAGAAGATTCAGACGAAGAAGAAGATGTAGATGAAGCTGAGAAGAAACAGCAACCAAGGTGGAGATGCGTTAATGGCGGGAGGAAGAAGAAGATAATTGGGTTTGTTTGCAAGAATTTCAGGTTTTTGGGAATATAGTATAAGTTTTAAAAGATTATATTATACTTCATTAATCCTAATTACCCTTAATCAATAATATGACTATCTAGTAAAACTTTAAAACTTGATAGCTTTTTAATTAAATCCAAACTTAAAAGGTTGTTTTAATAAACTGCCCCGTAGGAGATGTCTTAGCCTTTTCTGTTTCACGGCTGGCGTCGTTGGGAGGAAATTTAGCCGGGGAGAATTTTGGAGTTGGAGAGCGACTAGGTTTCTCAAATGTGCAAAAAGGGGATAATGTATATGGAGGGATGAAGGGTCAAGATGGGTCAAGGCAACCTGATGGTCAGAAAATCATTTCTCTTTTACACTCATCAAACGGTTCATATGATGCCACATCACGCTTGCAGTCAAACGGGTCAATTAGCTCAAATTCAAATGGGTCTAATGGGCCAAATCTAAATGGGTCTAATGGGTCAAGATCCAAAAGAAAAGGGACTATATTGTGATTATTGTAGAAGAAAGAATCATACCCGTGACCACTATTGGCAATTACATAGGCGTCCTGATGGGTCGAACAAAAATAAAATTGGGAATTCTTCAGGTTATAATGTCGCAGCCAAACTACCTTTAAGAAATCAAATTTATGCACCAATGATTAGCACGGAACAATACAACCAATTGATTCAAATGCTAAACCACATTCCATGACTAATGCGGCGAGATCTTACAAGTACATCCTTCATCGAATTCTTTTTTCTAATAATTTTTGGATAATTAACTTAGGGGCAAGTGACTATATTATTTGCAACCTAAAATTCTTCTCCACAAACACTATATCCACTAAACCATCCACATCCGTCCGCATACCAAATGGAAATAATGCTCCAACCATTCATAAAGGGATTGTCTATCTCACAAAACATTTAGTCCTTAAAAATGTCTTATTTGTTCCGGATTTTCACTTTAACCTTATTTCCGTGTCAAAAATTTGCATCAACAATAAATGTGTATTAAAATTCATTTCCCATACATGTGAATTTCAGGACCTTTCGATTGGGAAATTGATGGACTTGGGTAAGGCCCATCATGGTTTACACTATTGGACACCTGGGGGATTTTTTGAAATTTTTTCTAAGTGTAATAGTTGTATTACGCTCAATAAAGAATCTCAGTGTAATACAAATATTAATAAAAATTCTTTTATTTTCTATCAAAAATTGGGATATAGTGCTTCCATTCCTCAACCTAAATGTCTGATCTGTCCCCTTGCTAAATAGTCACGCACAGTTTTTCCCACAAGTACATCCTCAACTACCCAGCCATTTGCCTTAGTCCACCTCGGTATTTGGGGACTTATCATACTCAAAATCATGATGGATCCATATTTTTTCTCACCATTGTAGATGATTTTTCTCGTGGGACATGGGTATTCCTTATGCAAAACAAAACTCGAACTTTTAGCCATATCCAAAACTTTCTATCCATGGTGCAAACTCAATTCCACACCACAATTCAACGTATTTGAATTGATAATGCCCATGATTTTTGTAAGTAACTGACTGGATTCACGCAGCGGAAAAACATAATATTTAAAACATTTTCATGCATAAACTGAAACGTAAATAAAACTGTATTAAAAACAAATCCATACAAAGATTTAGTTCATACCGACGTTTGGAGGCTCCTTCGAATATCTTTGACTTCTGACACGACTACTGTTCACCGGTTATTGTTCACCAAACTATTCACGTGATTCTTCGCTAATCGATCCAATGTAAGATCGCACTCACGGAAGTCCACACGAAGATAATCCGCAGAACCCTTGATTATTTTGCTAGATTAATCAAGGGCTTCAAGAATCAAGAAAGAAGAACAAGAAACATTTTCTTCTTCACTTAAGAGTGTAACGTGAGAGAGAGAGAGAGAGAGAGAGAGAGATTGGGTGGCTAGGGTTTTAATTGAATGAATATCTCTACTTGTTTTAATTTTAAGTTGAACTTATATAGTGCAACAATTAAAACCCTATTCCACTTAGAAATAGCCATAGGCTCCAACCCTAGTTCACCCTTGCAACCAAACACACCCTTTATGGTGTTTTAGTTCATTAATTCTTATTATAATTAAAATCAATTAATATATAATAATATATTAACATTTAATTAATAATAATGATTCATTTAAATATATACATAGATATATTTAAATATAATCTCACTAATTTAATTTTAATATTAAAATTAAATACAGTTAACAACCTCAGCAAATTTAATTGCACTGTAAGATTACCAAAATACCCTTTTGTCCTGAAAGACGAAAATACTCTTCTCACGAATTGATTCTTAAATTATCTTCTAAGTGTATGACCCGTATGCTCCTCATCATATCAGCAGTGTGTAGTATCACAATTAACACTAATTAATTGTCTCACTATATACAAACCAAGATTGGCCCCTAGCAAGGCATCATGGCCACCCAATAGATTCAGATTCAGCAAAACTGCAGCCTGTCAACGGTATGGTTACCGTGTAATCAAATCCTTTCATCATCTGTTATCTCATCGAGATTGAGGTACATAAATAGTGTCAACCTCAGATATCCTCGACATGTTTGTATTCAGTTAATAGACCAATGACCGGAATAATAAATTGGAGTGAGCATTAACTCAATCCCATTGTGGCCACAGATTTAGTGTCGTTACCATTTACTGAATTACCTAGTGAGATAACTTCTCCCATACCCAAGAGTGATGAGTCCTCTATCGATCCACCATAGTCTCGATACACTTCTCAATGTAGCCAATCACCACCTTATTGATATCTCTGAATAGAACTACGTTGGGCTAGTGTCACACTACACCAATTGGTGCACAAGGCGCTCTTGTGATCCCAAGTCTAAGGATCACATGCATCACCATCCGTTAGAGGATTTATTCCATAGACACTGGGGTTACCATCCATATGGAATCCTCTGGTGTGTCTGTCCCATGAACTTGCCTCTAGCAAGCACTTATACGTTGCACCAGGTTGTTGGCAAACAACCTTGACAAGTGAGATCAGTCACTGCCTTTCGATAGGGGTTGTTCAACGCTATGATAACCTTACCATATTATCTGTGTCCTTAGTCAGAATAATATTTGGGCTACAGAAGTTTCTAGAATGACCACCATATGTGATCATAGGGTTCTCACTATCAAGATTTGAAACACTTGATACTCTCGTCATAGTTCTACCATCCTAAGGACATATATCATTACATATAACTATAATTTACACGATATAGAAGAATATGCCTTTCATTGATAAATAAACATTTATTACAGAGTCAATCTTACAACAATTGATTGGCTCTAGGGCACATACTCTAACAATCTCCCACTTGCACTATAGCCAATCATTCATGTATTTAATACCGAATGAACTTAAGTGTTTTTCATGCTTCTGCTACGACAAAGGCTTTGTCGTGGATCGGCGAGATTACATATATCATTACATATAACTATGATTTACACAATATAGAAGAATATGCCTTTCATTGATAAATAAACATTTATTACAGAGTCAATCTTACAATAATTGATTGGCTCTAGGGCACCTACTCTAACAATCTCCCACTTGCACTATAGCCAATCATTCATGTATTTAATACCAAATGAACTTAAGTGTTTTTCATGCTTCTACTACGACAAAGGCTTCGTCAATGGATCAGCGAGATTATCATCAGTATGCACTTTACTGATATGTACATCTTTCCTCTAAACCATTTCTCTGATGAGATGAAAACATCTGAGTATGTGTCTGGACTTCTAGTGAGACTATGGTTCCTTTGCTTGAGCAATTGCTCCATTGTTGTCACAATAGACATCTATCGGATCAACAATCGTGGAAACCACACCAAGTTCGATGACAAACTTCTCAATCTAGACTGCCTCCTTGGCCGCATCGGATAATGCAATATACTCAGCCTCCATTGTAGAGTCTGCTTACAGTGCTTTGGTTGGAGCTCTTCCAGCTCACTACACCCCCATTAAGACAAAATACAAACCCTGATTACGATCGATAATCATCTTTATCTGTTTAGAAACTAGCATCACTGTATCCTCTTACAGTGAGCTCATCTTCCCCTCCATAAACCAAGAACATGTCCTTAGTCCTCTTTAGGTACCTAAGGATGTTCTTGAATGCTATCCAGTGATACTCACCTGGATCCGATTAATATCTACTACAAGTGCTTAACGCACATGAGACATCAATTCGAGTACATAACATGGCATACATGATGGATCCAATTGTTGACGCGTATGGGATCATCTTCATTCTATCTCTCTCATCATGTGTTTTAGGACACATATCCTTAGAGAGACATACACCATGTGACATCAAAAGAAATCCCTTCTTGGATTCTTCCATACTGAATCTTTTTAGTACCTTGTTAATGTATATACTCTGACTTAGGCCGAGCAACCTACGTGATCTATCTCGGTAGATCTTTTTCCGAGGATGTAGGTCGCTTCTCTAAGTCTTTCATGGCGAAGCACTTGGATAACCAAGTCTTTACCTACTGCAAGTTCGGTATATCATTCCCAATCAAAAGTATGTCGTCGACATACAACACCAGGAATGCCACAGCGCTCCCACTCATTTTTTTGTAAAAACAGGGCTCATCTTCATTCTTGATAAAACCGAATTCTTTTACAGCTTCATCAAAACGAATGTTCCAGCTCCTTGAAGCTTGCTTGAGTCCATAAATGGATCTCTACAATTTGCATATCTTCTCAGCTTGCCCATCAAGAACGAAACCATCGGGTTGTGTCATATACACATCATTTTCAAGGTTTTAGTTCAAGAAAGCCGTTTTGACATCCATTTGCCATGTAATAACTTCTTTCTACTAGTACACTTAGAAAATATACTATGATAAAAATACATACGTATCAATTGAAAAGTAGATGGGCCCAAATTTTTCTTTTACTTAACATATAGTTCTTTACATAATACAAAATAGCATATACAAAAACTTTAACAACGGTGGACAGTAGTGCCCTTTCTCTCTGCTTTTTGACGTCCATCCGATTACTTCTCACATATTCCTTGCAAAACATGGAAAAACAACAGGGTGAGCATAAAATGCTCAGTAAGTAAATCCTTTACTCTTTCATCCCCGTGACTTTCTCTTGAACTCTTTCCTTACTCTATTCTTTCCCTTCTTCATTCTCTCTTTGTTCTTTCTCTTTCTCTAGTTCTCACTGTTCTTCTAATTCTCTCTGTTCTTTCTTTCTCTCTGTTCTTTATTTCATTATGTTCTCACTTACCATGAAGGAAGTCATGGTACATGCATGAATGGAATGCACATGCAGTAATGCATAAAAAAAAATGCATTTTCTTTCTTGCTTGCTCAAGCTCTTCTTTTCTTTTCTTGCTTTGTTTTTCTTTTCTTGCTTTGTTTTTCTTTTCTTGCTTGCTCAAGCTTTCTCATTCTTATTCTTATTCTTTCTTATTCTTATTCTTTGCCGATTAGACTCGGTTGATGCATGGGTTTGGAACCTTGGCCTTGTGAGTGAGTATAGTCCTCATCTATATGCACTCTTGCGGACTGTACAAATTCTTTCTTCTTCTTAGGCCACTCAATTAAGGTGGCATGCATGTAGGAAATTCTTTTTGGTATAACCCTCATCCACATACACTCTTACGGGCCGTACAAATTCTTCTTCTTCTTAGACCACTCAATTAAGGTGGCCTGTATGTGGGAATTTCTTCTTCTTGTAACTCACGGATTCCCCATCGCAACAACCTATTCTTTTCTCTTCCTTAGCACTTTTCTCTTCTTTAATTCTTTAGTGCTTTTCTTTCTTTTTCTTTATTCTTAAAGTTCTTTATTCTTTCTTTAAATTCTTATGCATATGCAAATATATGCATGTGGATGGCTCATGCCTATATTTCTTTCTTAAGTGCAAACATGTAATGCAAATATGCAATGTTGCACAAATTTAAGTTTTCTCTACTCATGCATATGTTTCTCTTAGGCATTTCATCAAACAACAAGCATGCATACTTAAATTCTACTTTAACTATAATTCTCTTTCTTTCTTAAACCATCCATAATTGGAGTAAATCTCCCTTGAATCATCACAAATCCTAGCCAAGAAAATACGCTTCATAAATTCTCTTAAACTCTTTCTCAATTCAACCCAACTGCTATCAAATTCTATCAACTCAACTAACCCTTCTCATGGAGAAAACCCATTCATGGATCATCATCAAACTCAATAACAAATTTCATGCACAAATCTCAAGCATATGAACTTTTTATAAAATTCATATAAAACAATCTCTATGCTTTACTTGCTTAACAAGGGTTAGGGTTGGATTTACTTACCTTGTGCTTGAGTAATGCCACAAGAAGCTCTTTATCTTTGGTAAACTTGTTCTTTCTCTTAAACCCTAAGCATAAACTTAATAAGACTTCAACACTTAATCAAATTGATCTTATAACTAGAGCAAGAATCCTTACCTTTTGATGCTTAGGATCAAATCCCTATCAAAATCCAACCAAAAGTCCTCAATTTCCTTAGCAAATTGGATGAAGAGATGAGAGAAATGGAGAGTAGAAGTGATGTATGGGATGTAGAGAATTGGAGGGTTTGTAAGGTTAAACCCTTATTAGCTCATATAAATAAGCACTCTTTCCCATTTTGCCCTTACACTTTCCTGATAATTCCATCCTTGCCTTTTAATTCTTTACAAATACACCCCCATCTCCAATGCATTCTCCATGAAATTTTCTTACATTTCACTCCCCACTTTTCCTGCTAATTAGGGGTAGAATGGTCATTTTACCCCTATGGAAAATTCCTTTAGAAACTTCCCATAAAAATCAGCCGACTCTTTGCCCCAGCGAAGATTTTTCTTCGCCTTGGTGAAAAAATACAAAGCATACGTCACCGCGACGAAGCTTATTCCCTTGCCCCGGCGAAGTCTGTAATTCACAACTTCGCCAAGTGTTCACCAAATTCAGGGCAACCACAAAACAATATCAACATAACAACTTAACTAAAGGCCAACAAACAACATTTACAGGCAAATGAACACATATAAGTGACGTACTTCAAAGTGGGCGTTACATGCCAAATCTCATAATCATGATATGCTACAATCGCAAGCATAATCCGAATGGATTTAATCATGGCAACCGACAAAAAGGTTTCTTCATAGTCAATACCATGAATTTGTTTGAAACCGTTGGCAACCAGTCATGCCTTATAAGTGTGCACCTTGCCATCCATGTCAGTCTTCTTCTTGAAGACTCATTTACACCCTATGAGTTTCACCCTCTTTAGGTGGTTCCACCAGAGACCATACTTGGTTCTAGTACATGGAGTCCATCCCAAATTTCATGGCTTCAAGCCATTTAATGGAATCTGAATCCGATATAGCGTCTTCATAGGTTCTAGGTTCATCGTCTTGGTAGACTAGTACGTCACCATGTTGAGTCACGAGATAACCGTATCTCTCGAGCTCATGGTGTTCTCTCCTAGACCTACGTAGCTCCTATGCTACTTGAGGTGGTTCACTTTGATCCACAAGTTGTGAAGTAACCTCTTTCTGATGTTCAACCACTTCTTGTGGCACATCATCCCATTCTGTGTCTAGTATATCTTGTGGCTCTAGAACTTCATCGAGTGCTACTTTTCTCCCACTAGTACTTCTTAGAAAAAATTCCTTTTCTAGGAAGACACCAGTATGAGCAACAAAAATTTTACACTTTTCTGGATGGTAGAAATAGTATCCTTTGGTCTCCTTAGGATACCCTACAAATATACATTTGCAGGATTTTGGGCCCAGCTTGTTCGAAGTCAATTTCTTGACATAAGCTTCGCAACCCCAAATCCTTAGATAAGACAAATTGGGCTTTCGCCCACTCCATAGTTCATATGGAGTCTTATCTACAGACTTTGATGGCACACGGTTCAATACGTGAGTCGTAGTCTCCAGGTCATAACCCTAGAATGATGTAGATAGATCACTAAAACTCATCATGAACCTAACCATGTCAAGTAAGGTCATATTCTTCCTTTCAGACACTCCATTGTGTTGGGGTGTATACAGATGGGTGAGTTGTGATACTATCCCACATCCCTTCAGGTATTCAGAAAACCCTAAGCTCAAGCATTCACTCCTTGATCTAACTGAAAAGCCTCAATACTTTTGCCCAACATATTCTGTACTTCATTCCTAAATTCTTTGAACTTATCAAAGGTTTCAGATTTATGTCTCATGAGGTAGACATAACCATATCTACTAAAATCATCAGTAAATGTGATGAAATAAGAATATCCACTTCTGGCTTTAACTATTAGTGGACCACATACATCACTATGGATGATGTCTAACTGTTCAGTAGCCCTTTCACTTTGTCCTGTGAAAGGTGACTTGTTCATCTTGCCTAAAAGGCATGACTCGCATACCTCAAATGACTGGAAGTCAAAAGCGTCCAAACCTCCATCTCTTTGAAGTTTTGCAATGCGGGTCTAATTAACATGACCCAATCTACAATGCTAGAGGTATACATGGTTTTGTTCGCTATGTTTAGCTTTCTTAGTTTCAACATTGAGAATATCCTTATTGTTTAAATCAAGAACATATAATCTATTATATAACCTTGCAATTCCAAATAGAATACCATTCAAACTAAAGGACAACAATCCATTAGAAATCTCAAAACGATATCCTATATTATCCAAAGCGGATACTGAAATAATGTTTCTAGAAATCATAGGTACAAAATAACAATCTTTGAGTTCTAATAATAAGCCCATGGGCAAAGATAAACAATAAGTCCCTATAACTAATGCAGCCACATGTGCTCCATTTCTAACTTGTAGGTCCACTTCTCCTTTGGTGAGCACTCTACTCTACCTTAGTCCCTACACATTAGTACAAATGTGAGTACCACACCCTGTGTCAATGACCCAAGATGTTGAAGGAGAGAAGTTAATCTCAATCATAAACATACTTGAAGCCGAAGCATCTGATTTCTTGTTTACAAGGAAAGCCTTGCAGTGCTTCCTCTAGTGGCCAGGCTTGCCACAATAGAAGCAGACTACCTTCCCACCTTTCCCAACGCCACCCTCAAGCTTGAGAGCATCCTATCCTTTGGGATTGACTTTGTCTTTTCCCTTGCCCTTACCCTTTTCCTTTACTGGAAACTATCAGTAAAACAGGCTTGGACTTCTTCAAGTCTTGCTTTATAGTCTTTAGCATGTTCAAAAGCTCCGACAAGGTTTTCACCATTGCGTTCATATTGAAGTTCATTATGAATGGTGCATAAGAGTCAGGCAAGGATTGCAGAATTAAATCCACTTGTAATTCTGCATCCAATTCAAACCCCAAAGTCTCAAGCCTCTCTATGTGCTCGATCATTTTGAGCACATGAGGGCCAACTTGGGCTCCCTCGGTCAGGCGACTTCCAAACAGTGCTTTTGACACCTTGTACCTCTCATGTCGAGCATTCCCTTCGTAAAGCTCCTTAAGGTGCAGAATTATGGTAGCAATGTCCATATTCTCATGTTGCTTTTGCAGCTCAGGTGTTATCGATGCTAACATAAGGCATTGAAGTATCAGCATCGTTAAGGAACCTTTGGTAAGTTTCCTTTACTTCCTGAGTGGCATCAGGATCAGGATCAGGCTCAGCCAAATAAGGCTTGTCAAGGATATATAATTTCTTTTCAAACTTCAGTACAATCCGAAGATTTCGATACTAGTCTAAGAAATTAGATCCATCCAGACTGTTTTCTTTCTCGATTATCGATTGTAGGTTGATATTGCTCATTTTTAAATGAATCTACAATACAAAAAAGTAAAGTTATTATCATGTTTATTTTCATTATTTAATAAAGCCTTTTATTAAATAATCGCTCCCACTATTTTCCTCAAACCAATAGCCCTCACTATTAACTTGGGAAAGCCCGTTGGCTTTCCTAGTGGACTGAGATCTCATCTAGCCCATTTCAAACCTTCGCTTTGGCGAACAAGCCAAAATGGGTTAATTAGGTAGGCCAACAAACTTAATCCTAGAGGTGGAACAAATGAGCTGGGTTAGGCGGGTCAACCCTAACCCGCCCGCAATGAAGAGGGTTAAACTCGGACCACCAATATGGCGGTCCGGGTTGAACCCAACCCGGCAGCAACCCCCGGGCGGGCTGGGTTGTAAAATGGCAACCCGCTGGTGTTTTGTCCCTTCTAAGAAAGGACTGCCAACCTGCCGGGTTGGCTGTTGTCAACCCGACGGGTTGGCTATTACACACTAACGGTCAACCCGCCAGGTTGACCCGTGGTTGGCCGAAAAAAAATAAAAAAAATAATTTTTTTTTCAAATTACCCCTTTACCCTTGAAATATAGCCGTTTTATAGCCGTTGGAGGGGTCTTATTTTCCTTTCCCATTTTTTTCTATAAATTGGCCCTAAACTCTCACATTTTTCTCACAACTCAAATTCTCTCTTATTCTCTAATCTCTAATCTCTCAATTATTAATTTATTCTCTTAATCTCTTTGTTATCAATTTGCTCGTAATTTAATTTTTATTAGTTTTTGTAATTTTTAATTCATATTTCCAATTTTCCAAATTCCAATTCTCTTTCTTTAATTTTTATTTCTTCTACATCAATTTTTTTTTTTCAACTACAATGGATAAATATTTCTCCCCCATCAATTATAATGATGAAGGAAACTACTATCATAGTCCTAGTCCCGCTGATTTTACTAACATAAATGCAGGAGGAGATTCAAATAGTCCCGCTTTCCCATTCTTAGAATCCGATACACCTCAAAATATGCCCTCGATTCTAACAGCTCCTGGTGGTTCTAGAAGTCGTCCTCGTAATCATCGTCCTCGTCCAACTTCATCTCAAGCTGAGGTGGGTTTATCAACTGC
Organism: Pistacia integerrima; assembly: GCA_026225825.1. Taxonomy (NCBI): domain Eukaryota; kingdom Viridiplantae; phylum Streptophyta; class Magnoliopsida; order Sapindales; family Anacardiaceae; genus Pistacia; species Pistacia integerrima. Next base: position 5,228,611 of record CM047739.1, on the reverse strand, counting down.
TGTCGAAACCGAAGACAGACACACATCAGACGTTTGGGCGCATTTCAAAAAGTTTTACGAGACAGAAAATGGTGTTCAAGCCAAGAAAGCGAGATGCAAATACTGTGGAAATATTTATACTAGTACTTAAAAAGGCATGCTAATAAACATATTAATCAACATGGAAATAGAGAAAGCAATCAAACTCAAATAATTAATATGGGTACTACTTGGCGTTATAATTCTGATGTATATAGGGAATAGTTAGCTTTATATATTGCTGCAATTGATCAACCTATTAATATGGCTGAAGATAAATATTTTGAAAGATTTGTTCAAAATTCATTTTTTCCAAGATTTAAAAGTTATTCTAAAACTACAACTAGAAATGATTTAATAAAATTGTTTAGAAAAATGAAATTAGAATTAAAAAATAAAATACATACTTCTCATGTTAGTGTGGCTCTAACTGCCGATATTTGGAGTGGTAGAGCTAAACAAGATTATATTTGTGTGACTAGTCATTATTTTGATAATAAATGTAAATTAAATAAATCTTTATTAGGATTTAGATTAATGGATGTTGATCATAGTGGTCAACAAATTTATGATAAAATTGTTGAAGTTTTAGAAGATTATGATATTGTTAGTAAAGTGATAAGTTTAACTTTAGATAATACAAGCTCTAATAGTAAAGCTATAGATTATTTTCAAAGTAATTATCCTTTGTATAACAATTTGAAGTTTTTTCACCAACGTTGTGCATGCCATGTTATTAATTTAATTGTGAAAAGTGGTATGAAAGCAATTAAAGAAAATATTGATAGAATTAGGGATTGTTTAGCTTGGATTAGTGGTAGTAATAAAAGAAATGCTGAATTTCAAGATGCTTGTATAAAATCAAATATGTCTCCTAGAATATTTACATTAGACATGCCTGTTAGATGGAATAGTACTTATTTAATGCTTGATTCATGTTTACCTTATGCTAATTTAATTAGTTATTTTGTAGCAAATAATAGAGGTCCTCATTATTTGGTAGAAAATGATTGGCAAATAGCTAAAGTATTTCATTCTTTTCTTAAAATTTTTTACCAATCCACTTTACAACTTTCTGGTGTGTATTATCCTACTAGTCCATTGATAATAGATACAATTGTAAAAATTTCAGAGTTATTTACAAAAAACAAAAACAATGAAATTTTAACAGAACCAATAAAGGCAATGAAATTTTTTTTTTTTAAAATATTTTAAACCCATTCCTTTTCTTTATTGTTTAGGTGCCATTTTTTATCCTAGAATTAAACAAGAAGGTTTAGAAAATGGCTTAGAGACATTATCTGAAAATTTACAAGACTTAGCATTTGTCAATCAAATACGAGATGTAAAAAATTGTCTTGCAGAGGTATATTTCCAATATGAAAACAGGTATGGGAACCCGCAAAGACACGAAGTACAAAGGGAAGTTTCATCAGAAGAAACAAATGAAGACTTTTATAGCTGGAGCGCATTTAATAGGCCGAAGAGGAATCGAACCCGAAGCACAGGCGCAGCCTCCTCTTTAGAAGCACCAACGGCAACAACGAATCTACTAGCCGCCCTGCAGTCACAGAGTAACGAGCTTCAATAATATTTGGGAACTCCTGAAATGTTACCAACAGATCCACAACAAAGAGCCAACTTTGATGTCTTGGAATATTGGAAAACCAGAAAATGTATTTTTCGGTATTATCAAGACTTGCCTTAGATGTTTTTGCTGTTCCAGTCTCAACCGTCTCATCCGAACAAACATTTAGTGCAAGTGGAAGAATTTTAAATGAAAGGAAGAGGACTAAACTTTCACAAAAAATGATTGAAGTCCTCACATGTCTTCGAGATTGGGAACGGTCGCGCCATCAAGGTCAATACGAGGTTGTCGACGATACTTTAATAGAATCATTTTAATTTTGTAATATAGATGATACAGATGAGGGAGGTCCTAGCTAACCCCAAAATTAGTTGTTTTGTAAATTGTAACTTGTAAATTAATTGTCAATTATTGGACTCTTTTTTCCTTACCAAGTTTTTGTCCCATTGGGTTGTTCTAGGTGAGATTTTTAACGAGGCAATAATTATTGTAATTTCTTATTTTATTTTTTAATAAATGAATAAATTTAATTTTTCTTATATTACAATTTTAATGTATTAAAATTGAATTAATATTTGGAATGTTAACAAAAAAAAATTTAATTTAATTTAATTATTGATATTTGAAAAGAAGTTAACTAAAAACAATTACATTTATTCATTTATAAATTGTTAATTATTCATTTGAAAAGTTAATTAAACATTTAAACTTAAACAAAACAAAATAAAAAAAAAAAAATTCAAAAAGAGGGTTAACCCGACCCAACCCACCTAACCCGGAGGGTTAGGGTTCGCCGTCCGGGTTGGGCCAGCCAATTCCCCAACATTGGCAAGCCTAACCTGGCCTGCCAATCCTTTGCGTAACCCGCCGCAGGTCGGGCAGGGTGGGCCTTTTCCACCTTTACTTAATCCACACAAGTTTATAGCTCCCACTACTAACTTCAAATGTGGAGTAAGCCAACAAGCCAATCACACAATAAAATGACCAAAGCCATTGTCCTCAAGTGTGATTCTCAGTATCAGTAGAGTGGACACTACATGTCACCACGTACACACAATGAATGTACTTCTCTACTATGTCTATGATGTGTTTATCAACCTTCGCTTTGGCGAACAAGCAAAACTGTCATTTTAAGTCGACCAATCACCATTAAGGAAAACTCCAATGAATTTTAACCTCCCACTAGTAGAAGTGTACCCTTCACTTTGGCGAACAAGGTTCTGATGAGCAGTGGTTTGATTAAAACCATGGTGATGGAAGGCATACGTGACTTAATATACTTAAGTTGAGGGGTTTTATTTAATGTTTCACTAGATTATTATCTTTGTTAGAATGTCATTGTTTGGCATACTATTGAACATTCAACCTTAGCATGCATTCTAAACAAAATAAAATGTGCCGGTACATGGCCCACTAAAACCGAATTTCCTCAAGCCCAGAGGAATCAGTGGGTCAACCTAGGGGTTTAAAAGTAAATCTTGGGTCTTCAAATTATTCCTCTTCAGAGCTCCTTTGTTTCTTCTTCACCATCATTACAAAGTATTTTTATAATTATAATAATAATAAAAATAAAAAAACTCTATTCTAATTTACATCCATAAAATAGAAACCTCGCGTTACATACGAGAGGAGTGAGATGAGAAGAAGAAATACATGGAGATATAAGAGAGAGAGGCAGGACACGGAGGTCCTATTTCTTTATAAAATTACAAACAAACCCAAAATTACAAAAACATACCAAAGGTCTAAGGCTCATGTACCGAGCACCATGCAATTTCAAACAAGAACATTGCATACATCCAAAATTAACATTTTGAATTTGGGTGGGTGGAATTATTAAATTACCCTTTTTATATGTGTAGAATTATTATTGGCTTTATAGGTTCAAAAATTACAATTTGGGCCCCTATGCAAAAAACAGAAAAGCAAAATGGAACAGTAGCTTTCTTGCCGCGGCGAATAAATTATTCGCCCTAGCGAAGTTCATACACACATGGTTGTTGTGGCGAAGTTTTATTGCGCCATGGCAAACGCCATAAACTTCCAGAAAACACAAAACGTTTTAGAGAAATTCATGCCGCGACGAAGTTTTATTTCGCCACGGCTAGATCTATTTTTTTCGTAGGTCCCGCAGCAAAGGATTATTTGGCCGCGGCCAAATTCACTTTTTGCCTCTCGCCATGGCAAAATGTTATTTCGTCGTGGCTAACATCGCAAAACAGTGAATCTCACAGTAACCCTTTTGCAGTTTTTCATGCAACGATATGGATCCAAATCAAATCGAATGCACAAGCATTCGACCATGACATCAACCAACCAATGAGTAACTCATCAACACATCATCAGTCAATTGATCAATTAAACAAAATTTTTCAGATTTAAAAACAATCAATTTATGCATCAACATGTTATCAATAAAAAATACATGTTATCAATCAATGATTAAACATTATAATCTAGTACCCGAGGCTGTGATACCACTGTAAGTAACTGACTGGATTCACACAGCATAAAAACGTAATATTTAAAACGAATCGATCAATTACATGAACCAAGATTCGAGTACAAATTATAACGTTTTCATGCATAAACTGAAACGTAAAATAAAATTGTATTAAAAAAAAATCCATTCAAGGATTTAATTCATACCAACGTTTGGAGGCTCCTCCGAATATCTCTGACTTTCAACACGAACACTATTCACAGGCTACTGTTCATCGAACTGTTCACCGACACTTTTCACTGGATACTATTCACCAACATTGTTCACGTGATTCTTCGCTAATCGATCTAATATAGGATCGCACTCACGGAAGTCCATACGAAGATAATCCGCAGAACCCTTGATCCTAGTTAGTAAATACGGGTACGGCAAAAAAAAGGGTATGAGAATTTTACGGGTATGATACGGCAAATGGTGAAAAATACGTTTGTAAAAATTCGGCCATAAAATTCGGATACGGAAAAAATACAATACGGGTATATACGAGGGTTTAATACAACACATTGTCAATAATACGTTTTGAAAAATACGGCAATATCAATCCTAATTTTAGCACTTTTCATGGGCCACTTGGTTAAAATCTATATAACATTTCAAATATACTGGTACGGCAAAAAAAGGGTACGGGAATTTTACGAGTATGATACGGAAAATAGTGAAAAATACGTTTATAAAAAATTCGGCAAAAAATCGGATACAAGAATAATTCGCGAATAATACGGCTAAGGCATATAATTCACGAATAATATGGCTGGGCTTATAAAATATGGCTGTTCGTGAATAATACGCGAATTATACGAGCTAGGGTTTTAATTGAATGAATATCTCTACTTGTTTTAATTTTAAGTTGCACTTACGTAGTGCAACAATTAAAACCCTATTCCACTTAAAAATAGCCATAGGCTCCAACCCTAGTTCACCCTTGTAACCTAAACACACCCTTTATGGTGTTTTAGTTAATTAATTATTATTATAATTAAAATCAATTAATATATAATAATATATTAACATTTAATTAATAATAATAATTCATTTAAATATATATATATATATATATATATATAATCTCACTAATTTAATTTTAATATTAAAATTAAATATAGTCAATAATCTTAGCAAATTTAATTACACTGTGAGATTACCAAAATACCCTTTCATCTTGAAAGACGTTAATACCTTTCTCACAAATTGATTCTTAAATTATCTTCTAACCGCGTGACCCGTAGGCTCCTCATCATATTCGACAATGTGTAGTATCGCAATTAACATCATTAATCGTCTCACCACATACAGACCAAGATTGGTCCCTAGCAAGGCATCATGGCCACTCGATAGATCCGGATTTAGTGAAACTGCAGCCTATCAACTGTATGGTTACCGTGCAATCAAATCTTTTCATCATATGTTATCTCATTGAGACTGAGGTATAGAAATAGTGTCAACCTCAGATATCTAAGACATGTTTGTATTTAGTTAATGGACCAATGACCGGAATAATAAATTGGAATTAAGCATCAACTCAATCCCACTGTGGCCACAGATTTAGTGCCATTGCCATTCACTAAATTACCTAGTGAGATAACTTCTCCCGTACCTAGGAGTGATGAGTCCTTTGTTGATCCACCATAGTCTCGATACACTTCTCAATGTAGCCAATCACTATCGTATTGATAGCTCTGAATAGAACTACGTTGGGACTAGTGTCAAACTACACAAATTGGTGCACAAGATGCTCCGGTGATCCTAAGTCTAAGGATCATATGCACCACCATCCGTTAGAGGATTTATTCCATAGACACTAGGGTTACCATCCATATGGAATCATCTGGTGGGTCTGTCCAGTGAACTTGCCTCTAGCAAGCACCCATGCGTTGCACCAGGTTGTCGACAAATAACCTTGACAAATGAGATCAATCACTGCCTTTCAACAGGGTCGTTCAACGCTATGATAACCTTACCGTATTATCTGTGTCCTTGGTCAGAATAGTATTGAGGCTACGGACGTTTCTAAAATGGCCACCATATATGATCATAGGGTTCTCACTATCAAGATTTGAAACACTTGATACCCTCGTCACGGTTCTACCATCCTAAAGACATATATCATCACATATAACTATGATTAACACGTTATAGAAGAATATGCCTTTCATTGATAAATAAACATTTATTACATAGTAAATCTTACAATAATTGATTGGCTCTAAGACACCTACTCTAACAATTTTTTTAATACTCAATGTTCCTCTTTATTTCTTTCACATAGGATTCTCCATAAGAGTTTTTGCACATACACTCCACAACAAAATGGGATAGTAGAATGAAAACATCGTCACTTGTTAGAAGTGGCATGTGCCCTCAAACACAAAGCCTAAATCCTATGTCCTTTTGGGGTGAATGTGTGGTCATCATTGCCTACCTGGTCAATCGGATGCCCATTCGAGTGCTTGGAGGCAAGTCACCATATGAAGTTCTCTTTGGCAAGTCTCCTAACATTAGTCACCTTTGAGTATTTGGTTGTCTTTGCTATTCCACTATTGTTGGTTCTCATGATAAGTTTGGGCCCCAGGCCATTCGCTGTATCTTTATGGGATATCCCATGCTCTAAAAGGGTTATCGGCTCTATGATCTTGCTGTTGATAAATTCTTCATCTCTCAAGATGTTATTTTTCATGAAGATAATTTTCCTTTCAAGGAAACCAAGTTATAACTCAATACTGGTCCGCAATATTTATCCACCTTCATGGATGAAGACTTCTCCATTGCTTCACCAAGATCTCCTTTCACCATGATTCCTGTTACTGTTCCCTCATGACAATCCTGTTAGGAAATAATCATCTATGGCAGCGGAAAACAAAATAATTTACACGATAGATCATTCCTTAGAACCAAGATCAAGGCACAAAAACAGTTTATACATAATAATAGAATCTGCAGAAAAATCTGTTCAAAGTTTAGAAATCATACGCACGTTTGGAGGCTCCTCCAAGTTTGTCTATCAACAGATTTTGCACCGACCTAAATGTAGGATTGAACCAATGTAGTCCACACGAAGATAACTTTAACGAACTAAAGAGGGATTTGTTAGATCCTATTTAGTCTTTAAGAACCAAAAGAAATCAAGCAAACTTTGATTTCAATAAAAAATGCAAACTGGCATGGGAGAAAAGAGAAAGGGGTTGGAATGTTTTCTTTGTGAATGAAATGAATGAATTAATTTTATTTCACAAAGTGTTGCACTTATATAGTGCAACACTATACCCTATTCCATCATGGAATGGGCTTAGGCACCAACCCAAGCATCCCTTGTATCCAAACAACCCCCTTTAGATATTTTAATAATTATTATTGTTATTTTTCAATTAAATTAAATTAATATATATATTTCATATATTAACATTTAACAATAACAATAATTCATTTAAATATATGCGAACACATATTTAATATAATTTCACTTATTTAATTTTAATTAACAAATTAAATAAAGGCTACGACCTCAGCAAATTTAATTGCACTGCGAAATTACCAAAATACCCTTTCATCTAAAAAGACGAAAACGCCCTTCTTATAAAATGGTTCTTAAATTATCTTCTATGTGTGTGACCCGTAGGCTCCTTATCAAACTGGCAGTGTGTAGTATCGCAATTAACACCAATTAATCGTCTCACTCCACACAGACCAAGATTGCCCCTCCCCCAGCAAGGCATCATGGCCACCGATAGATTCGCATTCAACGGCCAGCACTGCAACAATTTGGTTACCGCACAATCCGATCCTTTCATCATCCGTTATCTCCATGAGACCATGGCATAGAATTAGTGTCAACCTCGGTTACTCTCGATATTATGTATTCAGTTACTTGACCAATGACCTGTATTATAAACTGGATAGAGTAACAACTCAATCCCACTATGGCCATAGTTTTAGTGTCATTGCCATTTCTTGAATTGCGTGTGAGAATAACTTCTCCCGTGCAGGGAGTGATGAATCCTCGTCTATCCACCATAGTCTTGATACACTCCTTGATGTAGCTAATCACCACCGTATTGACAGCTCTGAATAGAACTGCGTTAGGCTAGTGTCAAACTACACCAATCGATGCACAAGGCGCTCCGATGATCTTAAGTCTAAGGATCACATGCACCACCATTCGTTAGAGGATTTGTTCCATAGACACTAGGGTTACCATCCATATGGAATCTTCTAGTGGGTTAGTTCAGTAAACTTGCCTACAGCAAGCACCCATGTGTTGCACCAGGTTGTCACCAAACAACCTTCACAAGTGAGATTGCCACCGCTTTCGATAGTGGTCGTTTCCAACACTATGATAGCCTTATTTCATATTCTCTGTGCCCTTACTTTTAGAATAATACTGGGGCTACAGACGTTTCTAGTATGGCCACCATATATGCTCATTGGGTTCTCATTATCAAGATTTGAAACACTTGATACCCTCGTCACGGTTCTACCATTCTAAGGACATATATCAATACATACAATGATGATTTACGCAATATATAGTATAAAATGCCATTTTATTGATTAATGAACATTATTACAAAGAGTCAATTCTACAATAATTGATTGACCCTAAGGCATCTACTCTAACAAATCATCTCACCACTCTCGACCTCCTGTCTGGACCACTGATTATATCTATCCTACCATTCCAGAGTCTTCAAGTATTATCTATCCCACATCTAATTATGTCAGTTTTGACTGCCTGTCTCCTGACACAGGATTTGTGTTAGCCAGATTTCTGTCAATCAAGAGCCATCTTGTTACTTCGATGCCATTCAACATTCTAATTGGTGTGATGATATGGCTACTGAACTTAATGCACTGACTGATAATCGTACATGGGATTTGGTTCCTCATCCTGCTCATCGGAAACCTATTGGTTGTAAGTGAGTGTACAAAATCAAATACCGTGTTGATGGCTCCATTGAACGTCATAAAGCTCATCTAGTTGCAAGGGTTTTACTCAACGTGAAGGATTTGACTATCAAGAAACATTTTCACTTGTTGCCAAACATGTTACTGTGCGAGCCTTCCTCTCTGTTGCCTCTGATCGAGACTGGCCATTTCATCAGATCGATGTCCACAATGCTTTAATTCCTTCATGGAGATCTTCATGAAGAGATTGATATGGAGCTTCCTCTAAGAATTCGCAAATAGGGGGAGAATGCAGTATGTCATCTATGAAAATCTCTCTACGGCTTAAAACAAGCATCTCGATAATGGAATGAGAAATTTATAGAGGCACTTATGAGCTTTGGCTTCAAACAATCTAAGCACGTTTATGATCTTTTCTCTTGGCAGCAAGGTAACTCTTTCATCGCTCTCATAATTTATGTCGATGATATCTTGATCACAAGAATTGATGAGACAGCCATCAAAGCACTAAAAGAGCATCTCAACAAACAATTTCGTATCAATGACCTAGGAGAGCCAAAATACTTTCTAGGAATTGAGGTTGCGAGATCTCCAAATGGTATATCTCTCAGTCAACGCAAATATGTTCAGGAGCTCATATCTGATTCTGGATTATCAGCTTGTAAACTAAGCATTATACCTATTGAGCAAAATACTAAACTTACCTCTCAAGAATATGACGCGGGATATCACCTTTAGAAAATGATCCACCATTGAACGATCCCTCACACTATTAGAGACTTGTGGGGCGACTTATCTACCTTGCAATGACTCGGCCATATACCATGTGCAGTTCACATCCTCAGTCAATTCATGCATGCGCCCAAACAATCCCACATGGATGCAGTAATGAAGGTACTTAGATATTTGAAAGGATGCCATGGCCTAGGACTTCTCTTGCCTCGGGATGGAGATTTGGAAATAAAAGCATACTATGATTCAGATTGGGCTGCATGTTCAATGACAAGGAAATCACTCACTGGTTTCTATATAAAACTTGGAGGATCACTCATCTCATGGAAAACAAAAAAGCAATCGACCATTTCTCTTTCATCGGCAAAGGCCAAATATAGAGCCATGGCTAAGACCACATGTGAGATCATTTGGATTCTAGGGCTTCTAAATGATCTAAAAGTTCAAGTAAAAGGTCCCTCACTCTACTGCGACAACAAAGCTGCAAAAGACATCACAACAAATCCAGTATTTCATGAAAGAAAAAGCATAAAAAGATTGATTGTCACTTCGTCAGAGAAAAAATTAGGAAGGTATGATAAATATTATGCACATCAAGACCTTAGAGCAACCAGCTAACATTTTCACGAAGCCGTTATGTAGCAAACAACATTCACATCTATTGCACAAGCTTGGAGTTTATGACATCTACAAACCACAAGCTTGAGGGGGAGTGAAGGAAGATGGAATGTAAATTCTGAAATCATGCCTAATCACTACAATCAGCCAATTACCACAATTACGGCTAATCCCTAAAATTGCTCTCTACAATTCATGCATCAATCAAGTTCCTTGATTACATGTAACTAGACAATTGTATTTCCTTTCTTGAACATTATTTTTTTGTATAAATTGAGGCGGTACAGACTTGCAATACACACAGAAATATAAACTCTTTACTCTTTCTCTTGCAAACTCAAGGTATCTTTTTTTCTTGCCACTCTCGCTTCTAACAAATCTCACTTTGTTTAGTAGGTCTAAGCAGAGTTCGCGCTTTATGTTGCTTCTAAGGTCCTTGGAAAGATTATTGAGCAAATTTTCTACATTTACACCTTTGATTACTTCCCAATTGTTTGGCGAGTGTTTCTCAATCCGCTGTTGGAGATTCATAGAGATCCTTCTGAAGGGCAGCCACCGCCTTATCTCTTGATTCTTCAATTGGAACTTCAATAATCCACTCAATCCGTGGTTTAAATAGAACTGTTTCATAGGAAGCACAGTTCGTAGAAATCAATTATGCATCATCTTAATTAATTAAGGATATAAAAGTTAATTTTATGAAATTTATCTTTTCAAAAAAAAAAAAAAAAAAAATGTTGAGAAGTTTAAGGCAGACATTATGATCGTTATCATATTATCATATGTCTAATATTCAATATTAGACAACAATTTCATTCATATGAAAAATTAACCAATCAAGTTACTTTGAGTTTTAAGTTAGACGAGAGGAAATAAATATGTAAGTAACAATGATATTTTTGAATGAATGCTTGAATGATTACATATACATGATTGACCTAATTTTTTTTTATAATATTCTGACTAGAGAACTATTTATTATTATTATTACAATAAAACCTCTCTATAGTGATACTCTATATAGAAGTTTAACAATAAAACCTCTCTATAGTGATACTCTATATAGGAATATAACTCTACATAGTCCTAAAAAATTCTAGTCCCAATTTGGGATGGTTATAAATAAGAATAAACTCCACATTGTAATAAGTTATAGTTTTTTTAAATCTCGTCTTAAGGAAAGTTGTCTTCACATAGTAATAATTATCTGTATATTACCAGAAAATATATGTTATATTACATTAAAGGTTTAAAATGAAATAAAAATATTTATCTAAAGTTGTTTGGGACCATGATTTATATTTTATAGTTGTTACCACATCTTTTACCTTGCTAGTATAAAATAACTTGCTAGCATGGACATCTTCTTGTTGAAGCCAAAATATTTTTAGCTTCTCAATCATGTTTAGAGCTTCATGGCACGAAACTTTTTGTATTTCCATACTATCATCTTTAGGATTATTTCCTTTATCTTCTTGTCTAATTGTAGCAATGATTTCTTGTTCGGTTAAAACATACACGATTTGTTGCTCATTTGGATGATCGAGGAAAACATTAATATCCATTCGATTAGTGTAGTGAAATTATCGAATCTAATCACTCAATTTTGCAATGACTCTTTTATTTTCCTCGTCCACTTCATTTGTAATTTGCAATTCATCGAAATCGGGGGTCCTGATTTTGCAATGCTTAAAACCATTGGCAATTATCTGTGGCTTCACATCAATTGACCATCCATCAACTGTATTTATAGTTCTATCAATGACACTTATCTTTGCTGGTTCCAAGACACGATCTTCTATCCATTTCAAAAGTAGGCAATTGAAGGGCTGAATTGAAATTCTAATATTACTAAAATATTAATTGAAATCCTAATACTGTACTACTAAAACATGAATAAAAAAAATAAGAAATCAAAGCTATAATTTTTGTAACTACATCTCCATTAAGTTATAACCTCCTTATAATAATAAAATTAATTGGTCCTACCATTATGACTATAGAGAGGTTTTACTGTATATACAAACTTAGAATATCCAAAAAAAAAAAAAAAAAAAAAAAAAAAAAAAAAAAAAAAAAAAGGACAAGAAATACTACACCAAAGTAAGTGATGAAATAAAGGAAAACGTTTTCCCAGTAATCCAGACTTGGTCGGAGGCCCTGACCAAAAGCGCTGCAAATAATTGGATTTGTATACATCAATCTCATAAGTTGTCAAGCTATAGCTTGATATATCCTCAAAAACAAGAAAATTAAAAGGTGCATGGTATATACATGGGAAGGAAAAGTCAACCATACAAATACTGTACCGCTTTATATCCATGTCCTAATCTAATGAATAAATGTTACGTATTCATTTTTTCACAATTCTAAAAATTGTTATAATAAATAACAGAGTAATTAATGTATATGCGACAGAAATTAATTGTTAATAAACGAGTGACTTGATACCGTTGATGTATTCTAGACTTTTCGAACCGGAGAAACAAGGAAGATGAGTATATATATTATGTATTTACGAACCTGAGATTTTGCAGGCCCATCGCAAAGTATACATATTCCTCTTTGCACGGTCGGATTTAACATCCACAGTTCTGGAGTGAAGAGCGTCATAGAATATTCCAAAATCATAAATTGTTGTATTTAGTGTCTTTGTCGGGCAAAAATCATTTAGAAATATATGGTTTGCAAATCCATCAGGACAGTAAAAAGAACCACATCCAGTATGATCTATGCAGGCTTTTTTCTAGCATTCAGTCCGTTTTTTTACGGCGAAAAAGTACCACAAAGATCCAAGTACCTAAAAGACAAGCAGCTCTTACATATAAATATTATATATATTGAAAATCATTTTTAAATTCTAAATTTTAAGTCAGAAGAATATAGAAGAAAACAAAATGTAGAGGTTAAAAAAAGAGAGGAAAGAAAGATATATAAATCTTTAAGATTTCTAAAATTCAAACTAACAATTCAATCGAATAACTAATATCTCAATACGTCGATGATTAAAAGTTATTGGCATTAACAATCCTATGTATAAAACATAGTTAATTAAACATTAATGCATAGATATGTGTTATGCCTGAAAAATATAGGAGCGTAAGGTCTAGCGTGCGAAGGTCGAGAACATGGGTACACCATGACCCTACGTCGTAATGTGGGTGCGCGTCAGACCAACCAGAAGCTGCGGTGATCCCACGTGTCCAATCCCTGCTCCAAATTGCGCAAATCATTCTAGAAGGTGGGCAATGTGACATAAAGAAGGATTTGCACTCTTAATCCCACCAATTCACAAATTCAGTTAACCATTAGCCCAATGTATCCCACTATAAATAGAGAGCTCCTCTCCTATTCAAAGGATTTGCCCATTTTTACTCTTGATTAGGTACTCTCTCTCTATAATTTATAGCATTCACTCGCTTGTACTATCATCTGTAAGTCAGTCAGCTAATGCGACCTGACCCCCTATCATTAATAAAAAACGTAAGGGACGTAGGACTTGCTTCCCCTTAGCATCCGAATCACTTTAAAAACGCTTTTCTCATTGTATTTTACTCTTTTCTTTTTTGCATTCACATATGTCTTCTAAGCCATCAAGATTTCACACATAGCTGTTCCTGTAAAAATCACGCATCAACAAAGCTTTGGTGCTAGAAGGAGGGCTCGATTTAGTGTTCATCCTTCATCAGGGAGAATCTCTAACGATCGGTCCTACATCAAAGAATGGCCCGCCACAACCCCGAACTTGAGCGAACACCCTAGGGGAGCAAGAAGGGATCCCCCAAGTCCAGGGGACACCTCTTCCCAAAATACCTTCACCCCACAAAAATGCATCCCGGGGATATCTCTTCAAGCTCACCAATCCGACCCTGCTTAAGCTACGGAGAGGTTCAACAATACTGCACCCGTCAACCGGGGAAGGTTAGGACCGCTTTGGACCAAAGCGTGCCATCCGAAATCACCCCGGGGCGGCAACGCCAAAAACACTCGGCAGTCGTGTGAAAGCGCGACAAAGGGAAATAGCCCGCGCGCGAAGCACTCAAAGGCGTAGGACGAAAGAGGAAGCAAGGGTGGCAAAAACGGGCCTACGGGCTCCAAAGGGCAAGAAACACCGGGATCGCCCCGCCTGGCAAAATACCGCTCGTTAAGACTGGAGAAAGACGCCACCTCGAGCCCGTCCCATGCCCACGCCGCAGTACACCCCTATAAAAATGTTCGGGCTGGCGATTCTTATCAGCGCCAAGAAACAATCCCGATCGTCACCATGCAGAGGGTCCCACCATTTCGCAAACGGTCTTTACCACCCGCAAAGGTCGTGAAAATACCCCACACCCATTCATCGCCATCACAGGCCTTCTTTAGGGCTAGCGTCAGTCAAGAGTAACGTAATCACCTGCCAAGGTGAAAAGGAACCCAACCTCCCGACTTTCCTCAACCGTATCGCGAGGGTCGAGCCTCGCACGGGTGAAAGCAATCCCCTTGTTGGCTCCATTGCCACAAATTGAGAAGTCAGAGTGAGCTCTAGGGACCACCTTTAAGAGCTTCAGAAAAATGAAGTAGGCAGTCACGCTTTCACGCCCCCTTCTCTCCCGCCGCAGCCGCCTCCACTCCCACCGGGGAGATTCAGTGGATGCCCAACATGTAAAGCGTTTGATGGGAAATTTCCCGATCCGGCAGATCATTTATATAATTTAACAACCTGACCCCGGAGCTTCAAACCAGTCTCGATCTAGCAAAAATGCCGTTGTTTGGCAATGACTTTAACCTCCCCATGCCAAAAGGTGGTTCGGAGGCGCCCTCACGGGATCGGGATCGCTGGGCGGCCTCGATGAGCCCGCAACGCTTCTAAGGCATTTTCTGCCCTTTAATTCCCGAAAGTTCTCGATGCCTTTGAGCTACCTCGAATATAAGGCAAGAAAGGGATGAATCCCTCCACATACATCGGACGCTTTCCACAAGAGAACTCAACAAGGTGGCTCATACTCCCAAGAGCTTTGTTTCGGACTTCTTCATCATAGCAGGGAGTTTGTCCACAAACCGACTCCGTGGAAAGAATTACAAAGCCGAGGGACGATGTTTCCCTCACCCGGTTCTATAACCTTGCAGAGAAGTACCTCCGAATAGAAAATTCATTGGCGGCCAAACTGCAAATGAGACCCCGACGCTGTGCAAAGATGTCGTGGGAAGGGAAAGGAAAGGGAAGAAGGGGCTGACCAGGGCAGGGGAGCCGACGACCTCAAATGGGGGAAAAAGGCCCCCCGGAAAGAAACCCTCGCTACGAGCCCAAAAAGTCTTATGCCCTCCCCGCCTCTCGCGCAATCGCGATAGAGACCAATATACATCTCCCTAAATGCATCCGTATCGCTATTCTTGATAAACGGAAGAAAGCAAGCCCTGCGGGAGAGCCCGAGCCTATGAAAACTCCCGCGACAGCTAGAAACAATAAAAAGTACTATCGCTTCCATCGGGACAATAGGCATCACACTGATGAGTGCCGAGCTCTCAAACAGGCAATCGAAGAGCTCATGAAGAAGGGGCATTTCAGGGGAAGGGTATATGACGACTCCGCCTCCCACACAAGAGAAAAGTCAAGGGGTGGGGAGCAAGGAAAGAATCGCGATCCGCACAGGATATTGCAAAGTATCAATTCCCGATCTTTGGGGGCCGACCTGCGAGGAACACGCGGGGTACCCAGGAAAGATATGCTCTCGCGGCTCATCACGACCCCATCAATGTGATGAACACGTCACAATGACGACAAAAGGTTCGCAAGGAGGAGCCAATCACTTTCTCCGAAAAGGATGCAGCCCATCTACATCATCCCCATGACGACGCACTTGTGATCACGCCCCTCATAGGGCACCATAACATTTGCAGGATGCTAGTGGGACAATGGAAGGGTGGCAGAAACATCCCTGCCCTCAGCAGTGCTTTCAAAGAATGAACTTGGATGAGGTCCGACTCCGAAGCCCGCCTCGATCCCTCTTTATGGTTTTACAAGGGACCACCTAATCCCCAAAGGAACGATCCAGCTTCTAGTCACACGCTGGGTGACTATGACAAGGTGATTAAGGTTACTGAATTCTTGGTCGTGGATTGCCAATCTACCTTCAATGGGATCTTGGGGCGACCTCTACTTAGAAACTTCAAGGTAGTACTTCTATATACCATCTCAAGATGAAGTTCCCTACCCTCCCCGACGGGGATAGGGGAAGTTAGCAGATGCAGCAAAGCAAGGCATCTCGCGGAACGCATTACATAAAAAGGCAAGACATGATGCTGGCAAAGGGAAGGGCCGGGTATTTCGCAGTGGCATTCCCCGACAAAGTTATGGGCGATCAATCGGACAGCCACACCTGGTCCAAATTTTGGGAGGATAATATGGATCCTTAAATTCAGGAAAGCCCTTCCAAAGGGGCTGGGCTTGATGATTTGTCCGTGTCGGTCCACTTGAAGCGAACCAAGCCGTTGAAGCCAAGGGATTGGGAGCAATCCCAACCTCAAACCCGGGCCCGGGCCTCCGAGCTGATTAGCTTCCTAAAAGAAAACATCGATGTGTTCGCCTGGTCGCATACAGATATGGTCGAGATTAACCCAAATATCATCTGCCATGCGCTAAACATCAACAACGCCTTGCCAAGCCTCCAAAAAACCAAAAAAGCCAAGGGCGATGGATCCGGAGGCGATATACGCTAAAGCTGGGAAGTGGGATAACCTTCTCCCAAACGGATCCATCCAAGAAAGCACTCTACTTGCACTGGGCCCTTGCCCAACACCCTTAACTCGTAAAGAAGCCCAATGGAAAGTGGGCAAACTTGTGTCGATTTCAGAACCTCAACAAACCCGCGTGCCCAAAAGATCACCTTCCCCTTCCCCCTTCCTGCATTCAGATTCCATTAGAGATGCCACTCCTGGGCACGAGCGCTAAGTTTTTTATGGATGCATACTGGGATATAATCAAATTCATGTACGCATTTTGGACGTAAGAGATACATCCTTTATTACGACGAGGGACCCTCGCTCATAGAGTTATGCCATTGCCTCAAGAATGTTTCCGGGCACGACCTACCAGCCTATTGGTTAACCGGGATGTTCTTCGACCTGATCGGTAAAGTCAACAGAGGTCTATGTGATGACATGGCAGGCATTTCCAATGTCGCTGTGGGTTACATAACGCATCTCACCGAGGATGTTTGATATCCTCCGGAACTTATACATAATAAAGCCAATCCCTCTCAAGTGGGTTTGTTCCTGATATCCTCAGGAAAGTTCTTAGGATACATGGTTAACCAACGGGGGATAGAGATCAACCCGGAGGGAAAATTTAAGTCTCCTCGAATATGGAGGCGACCCAAGGAAAAAGGCCAGTGGGCCGGCCGAGCCTAAACGGGGTGAATAACGGCATAAGCGCTTCCCATATCGAGGCTAATAGATCCAACGGGCTTGCCGCTTCTTCAATATTCTTAACCAACAAGAAGTTCGAGGACTCCATGAGAAACAAAGGCCTTCCCAAAGTATAAAAAAGAACACCTCGGAAAGCCCACTCCTCCCGCCCTCCCAAGGCCTCTTCCGCAAGAGATCCTGGCCTGCACCTGCCATCCTCTCGCTTTCACTATGCGAATCCTTTAAGTTCGGGGAATAGAAAAAGATCCAATGGCCGGTATAACTATGCAAGAGAATCCGTTGGATGCCGAGAATATGGTATCCAGAATGGAACGATTAGCCTATGCCCGCTAATTCGCCTTATTCAACACCTTACTTCCACGCCCCAATACAACATGTAATGACCTAATTACCCGCTTAGGCAAGTCCTCTGTGCCGTGGAGGTATCAGTTAAATTGGCTTAAATGGGCCATGGAATTAAGTCAATTGACAAGTACAAAGCCAAGGTCGACTATCAAAGGGTGGCAAGGCTGGTCCGACTCATTCGCCCAAATTCTCCTATCTTCCAAGTGAGCCCTCGAGCAACATTCCATTAAGGCCATCCAGAAACCCCCTCATAGGGAATCTATCGACTGGAGCCTCTAAGTCGAACGGATTATCCCGAAATGAAAAGAGGGCCAAGGGTGCAGGTCTTCCTTGAGTCCCGGCCGGGCTTTCGCTTCCACGGCATCCTCCTGCCTTCGAATTTAAAGCAACCAATAATGGAGGCCGAGTATGCCTCGCCCTTTGATTGGATTCGGCCTTGGCCGGTAGAAATGGGCGCAATCGCGATCGGCGATCCCACAAAGAACTCTAACCCGGGCCGCGGGCACTGATCTTAGGAAAGAGTTACCTTGCCAAGGAACAAAATATGATCCGCTTATTTCAAGGAAAGCTAAGGCCGCACTCGGAGCCATTCAAAGCACTTCGCAATCACCTAGGAATTCCCAGGAGATAGCAACTCGTGGCGGTGGACGCCTTGGCAAGGATAGCCCTTATCGGGTTTGGACTCGGTTGAGGCACCAGGATAAGATTTTCCCTTTGCTCCGATTCATCGAGTCCCAAGTATCAACCCGATCACAGGCGTTGAAATATAATGTAATCGAATTCCCAAATGACTCCCATTTTCCCAATACCAGTTGGGGATGGGACCTGCCCTCCCGACGACAAGGTCCCAAGGCAAGGGTCCTACGACAAGATCTGCTGTACATCCCTCATCTGACCAATCAGATAGGCGAGGGTTTGCTGTCCCTTCTCTTCGATGTGTAACCAAGCGAACCGCAAATTACCCATCATAATTGGGAGATACATGAAAGGATCTCGCGAATCCACACCTTTGGCCAAGACATCCCTTTGCCGAATAAGCTTGTTCCCGCAAAGGGTGGGGTACTATTAAGCCCCCTCGAACATACCACGAGCTCCTTCACGAGCGATACAATGACTAGCCCCTCCCCGGCCATTTTCCATAATGGGGAATCGATTCATTGGTCCCTTTATTGCTACGGGCAGGAAAGGGGAAGTCAAATATGCCGGTGGTCGCGGTAGATTACTTCACCAAATGGGTGGAAGCAAACCACCCGCCGCTATCACGTACCAAGAAACTCAAAGATTTCGCTTTTCAAGAATATTGTGTGCCCACCCTTTACGGAATTCCTCATACCCTTCATCTCGGATAACGGAAAACAAGGTTCGAACAAATGAGGAGTTCAAGTAGTTTTGCAACGGGAGTCCGCCATCCAAATAAAAATTCACCTCGGGCCGCGAAGACCGCAAGGCCAAATGGTCAAGTTCGGAAGTCAGCAACAAAACCATCAAGCACACTCTAAAAAGGCCAAACTTGGCGCAGCCAGGGATGGGGTCCCCAACCAACAACCTTCCCCCGGGGGAAGTCCCTACGGCCCGACAGGGACAACTCCGAGAACCTCTACCTAAACATCTTTTTCGCTTAGCATACTGCTTACGCCGATGGTCCCCGTGGGAGGTAGGAACCTAGTTCACTTCGGAAGGACTTGTATAATGAAGTTGACAACGAAGCGGCTTATGAGAGCAAGTCTAAACCTTTGTTCAAGAACATCGCAAAGCAAGGCTTTGCCCCCTAAGAATAGAGCCTATTAGCAACGCCAAGAGGTTATTCGATTTCTAAGGTCGGATAAAGAGACTTCTAGGTCGGACGACCTTGTATTAAAGGAGTTCTTCTTCCGGTGATTAGGGAAACCAAGTGCGGGAGTGCCTTGGGACCCCGGGAATCGGAAGTCCCCATACCAGATCG
This sequence comes from Pistacia integerrima, assembly GCA_026225825.1. NCBI lineage: Eukaryota > Viridiplantae > Streptophyta > Magnoliopsida > Sapindales > Anacardiaceae > Pistacia > Pistacia integerrima. The sequence continues at coordinate 5,208,562 of CM047739.1, read as the reverse complement.
ATAAAGTGATAAGACCCTGGGACTTATCATCTCAAAAGGCTGAATGGTTCCCAAAGTGCCCCTGGAGTTGGAATGCTAAGCATCTTCCAACCTTACTACCCAGAATTTTGAACTTCAAACCTTTTCTTGTAAATTAATTTTTGATCTTTGTTTAAATTAAATTTCTTTTATGTAAAGTATTATTCTCTCGGCTTGTAATAGTCTTCGTGATGTAATCTTGTTCGTATAAATGTGTTATCATGTTCGCATAGGCTTTTTCCAATACTGTAAGCAATCAAAATGTAAACTCATGTATAATAAAGCGAACAGAAATTGTAAAAGCAAAATATATTTCATTAATGCGAAGAGTACAGTAGACAAAATGGTACAACTGTTAGCCTTGATCTAACTCCTAGAGGAATGACCTCATCATCCTAAGGCTAGTCGGCTAGGGATCTTCAGGCGGCCACCGCTTCATCATCCTGCCATGCCATGGACCCTCGAGAAAGGTTTCGCCAATCCTCCAAGAAGGTCCTGGACATATCAATATGGGCGGGTTTTTTTGGCTGCAAGGCATGATAGACTCGGATTGCCCATTCTTAACAACCTTCTTCTCCTTGACCTCCGCGCCCGATTCCTACATTCTCTTCACTGGGGAAGCAACTTTTCCCTGGCTTACCTGAAGTTCGGCCTTGAGAACTTGCCTTTGCTTCTCGGAGGCATCCCTCTCGCTCCTCCGGGCAAGGCCCGCAGAAAGGTTGCTTTGAGCTCTTGGTTCTTCTCTCCCGAACCTCCTTGAAGAGTCGACTATGGTCCTTTGAAGCTCTTTATTTCCTCCCCCATTGCTTCTCGAGCTCCGCTTTTTGGAAGTCTACCTTGTAAACGTTAAGAAGCGCATCCCTTTTCGCCTCAGTTAGTTCGCGAATCGAGGATAGGTTTCTTTATTTCGGTGGCTTCCTGGGCTTTCGCTTGAGCTTTGCTTCTCTTAGCGACCTCCTCTCCCTTTGTAACTCCCCAAAACAACCTTCTCGTGGGGATAGTTGCATTGGAAAGCCAGAGGCTTTCACAACAAGAAAAAGATAAAGTTAGCTTATCAAAGGAACTTAGAAGTCCTCGGCCGAGACAGCTTTGTTTACCTTGCTTAAGTTGGCCGGAAAGGGCGATGTGGACATCGTGTCCACGCTATTGGAACCTCTACGAATCGCTCTAATGCTTCCAAGAGTCTCGCACTCCAAAGAAAAGTGGGTAAACCATCACCGCAGGTACTCGGCAGGTTCCCGGCTGAGTCTAGGCACCTGGGGTTTGCTTCTTTATGCCTTCGCAAGGGTCGTTGGTCGCCCGCTTCTTGGCCTTTTCTACCTTCCTCCTTCGACGCCTTGTTGCCGACCTCCTTGGTTGATCACCCTCCGGATTCGGGTCTCGGACTCCTTCGACCCTCCCAATCGCGCCTTCTCTTCTTCTTTGCTTTCGGCGAAAGTCGTTGTCTTTAGCCTCGGGCGATCACCGGATGGCGGAAAGCCTTCATGGTTCGGGAATTGGAGCCTAATTCCGGTTCCAGGGGCTAAGAAGTTCCAACAAGTCGCACAACGAGGCCCGATGTTGCACCTTCACTGGGAACGGTAGGAGCAAGACGGTTTCCGCCTTGGCTTTCCTTGACAAGAGGAAAATTGATTTGCCTTCGCCGGCGGCCCCGGCTCGACTCCTTCAAGGCATGGTTCGCGCACGCGAGCATAGCCTTAGCAAGTGATTCATTTCACGATCGAAAAACCCAAAAAGCTAAGCAAGACTTACTCAATAAGGGCTCTAAAAGAAGCGCTTATTGCTTGAAGAAACCGGTATTTAAAGCATCGACCGGATCGGCCAAGAGTTTTCTTTTCTGCACGACTTCTCGAAAGGTGAACTGGAAAGATACGATCCTATCCGATTAAGAGAGCCCTTTAAGTCGCTGTCTTATTAACTAGAAAAGAAACAAAGTCGTAGGAAAGAAAATGCATTCCGTATTTAATGAATTGGCCAAGGGAAAAGAGCCTACTCGCCCCGGAGATGCAATGACCGTCAGAATGTAAAGAAGAAAAACTTTGTTTCAGAGGGCGCCGCTGCTGGTAGTTCGTATCCCTCGACCCTTTATGAAGATCGCTCCACGGACAAGTAATCAATCCTTGTCTTTGCTTTTTTAGAAATACGAAAGCAAGGCCTTGAGTTCGCGGCAGCTTAGCTCACTCCATGCTCGCAACACGCGATGTACATGGCAACAGCGATCACATACGCGGTCGGTGTGAGCTGCATCGACGCGATCTTGAAATGATCCAAAGCGACTGATAAAGGGTGGAAGGGGCCGGGGATCAACCCCCCACCCTTCCCTTGATGATCTCCTGAGATCGCTGCATCCCACTTCACGGGGTATCACAATGAGCGGGCCACATCAAATGGAAAACATCCACCTCGATACCATTATGTTTTATCACTCGACTCAACTCTTCCCCGTAAGTACCGAGGCAGGATCTCGGAGTGGCACTCGCAGAACTCGCGAGACAAACCGGCCTTCCTTCCTGATCTAGTCGCCTTGAGGGGTTCATTCTACTGGTCTGAAAGTGACAAGGCAGAGAGTCATTTAGCCATCGCACTATACTCCGCTCATGACGTGGAAGGAAGCCAACTCCTAAAACCTAGAGAAAACCCTTAACAAAGCGATGATTCGAGCGCCATTCATGGCTCGAACTCCAACATAGGCGTCTCATCTCCGACGAGCTACTAGATGATTAATGCCATTTACCAACCACGGAATAAGAAAATAAAAGCGGGGTAAAAGATCTTACCTCCTCTTGAAAGTACTAAATGGCTTCGCCCTCATATCGGAAAACGCTCGTTTGGAAGGCAAGACTCAAGCTTGCAAAAATCTCTTTTTGCTCTCTATGAAAAAGATAGTGTGGTGACATGCCGAGAAAGATCTCGAGTTTATAAGATGCGAAACGACGTCTTGCTTGTTAGAATCAAAATGACGCCTTGGGACGCAAAAATTTCTCACCGCCTGGATCACGCCAACGGTGCGTGCAGATCGCTGAGGAAGAGGTGGAGCTGCCACGATTGAAGAAAATCAAACCTTCATCTTTTTCCGTTGAAAACTCGCCTCACACTCTCTCTCTCTCTTTTCTCTCAACATTAATTGCCTCATAACTCGCGGGCTTAATGCTCCGGATAGAAATGTCGTTCAACATGTCACACATTCAATGTTCTGATAAAGGGTACTATGTCAGCATACAACGCATTTTAATGCGCCTGGTTGGCACTTATCACGCACATGACACGCTGCCGCAGCAGAGGCCTCCATTAAATGCACCATAACAAAAGCACAACAGGTAACGCCGATTTAAGTCAGGTCGCTCATCCTTAGCAAGCAATGACCATGCGAGGTCGTGTTCGCGTAGAGTGCTACCACAACCTATTTTCAATCAGGTCGGATTCACCAGAATTTCCTACAAGCATCCAATCGTGGCATGACTTATAGTTTCCAAGGTTCGATCCTCAAACCTTAAAAACTAGGGGGACTTCTATTATGCCTGAAAATATGGGTAAATGACGGTAGTTTTCCGCCAAAACGTTGGTAGTCGGGAACATGGGTACACCCAACGCCTTGCCTTTCCTTTATCGGTAATAAGGTTGGTTGGCGCGCCTGCACTGCCAGAAGTTCCAAGCGGTGATCCCACGTGTCCAATCCTTGCTCCAAATCACGCAAATCACTCAAGGAAGGTGGGCATATGACATAAAGAAGGATTTGCAAGCTTAATCCAAACCAACTCACGTATTCGAATCATTAGCCCAATGTATCCACTATAAATAGAGAGGCTCTCCCATTCAAAGGATTGGCCCATTTTTACTCTTGATTAGCTACTCTCTCTCTATAATTTATAGCATTCACTCGCTTGTACTATCATCCGTAGTCATCAACTACTGACCGACCCCCTCCATCATTAATAAAATAACAGTTTTGGGGACGTAGACTTGCTTCTTTAGCATCCGAACCACTTTAAAAACGCCCCTTTTCTCATTGTATTTACTCTCTTTTCTTTTGCATTCATGTGTGTTCTGAGCTAGGCCTCCAAAGATTTCACACGTGGTTTGTTTCGAGTGGTAAAATTACGCATCAATAATATGTTAAAAATTCTGTCTTTAGTCTAGGAAACCGATTTGTGAAGTATTAGACAACGCAACATAGGATGAAGGTGTAAATTAATCAATGAGTAAAAGGTTTAGTTTAACTTTTACGTTGCAGCTTCTAAATAACAATAAAAAATCAATACTGCCATGAATGATGTAACTGAAAATGCTCCAGTTGTCTTCTACAGCTCTTGATCTAAATCTAAACAGTGATAGGTCCGAAAACCTCAGCGCATATTGACAAGAAGAGTCGAATACAAACATTAAATCCATTCTTGTCGTTTTCTGATTGATAGACAAAATCAGCAGCACCTGGACAATTCAGATTCCCTACGTAATAAATAATGTGACTTACGAAAACACATATCTACAAATGAAAACTTTGAGATGAGACTTGGAAATTAAGAATAATATATTTTATTTATTATATTATACTAATATAATACAATGAAGTATTTATTAAATCAATTAAACAATATATGTAATATAAAAAACAAAGTATAGTTTATATAAAATGCTACAAAAAAATATAAAACAATAATACAAAACTAAAATTTTATATTGATGGTAATTTAATTTTCTGAATTAGCATATTATTCTCACGAATGATCAATTAATGTATTTTGAAGAAAAGTTTCAACAATTATTGAAACTATTAAGAAGAATACCAGCTGTTCGATATTTTCAATCGTAGCAATTCAGATAGGGCACAAAATACAAAATCCAAATGAAAAATTAGCTTTGGCCGAATATCGGGAAGATAATAAAATTTTATTCAAAGATTTAAATCATAACCGATCCGAACTCATGCAAAAAGTTTTTCAAATCGGGCAATCAAGATAAGAAAAGAGTTGAACAAGAAAGTCATAGGATCTCAAATTAGGCCAATATTTTAATAATCTTAGAGGATTCGAAATTTAATTAACTGGTTAATTAACCTAAATTGTTATTCTAGTTTATATTGTATTTTCTTTTAATTTTAATATTTTAAATTAGTGTTAATTTATTTTGAGTTATTGAAGTTTAATATTTGCATATGTAATAAAGTTTTACTTTAGTTTTTCATTTTTTTCATTTTTTTAATTAACAAAATCTCGGCACTACTTATGCCACATCAAGCAGAAAATTGTTTAAGCTGTGGGGGTTTTTGGTTTGTAAAAAGGTTTGTGCAACTCATATGCTTTCTATGTAACTCTATATGAAGCGAATCGATGGTAAAAGACTAAAAGTTCAGAAAAAACAGCACAATAAAACTTCCTTTATCAAGATTCCCTTAGTTTCTAGTACCAACATCTCTATGTTATTGAATTAGGAAAGATATATAAACAACCCTTTCATAATTAGGTCACTTTAATTCTTCAATCCTATACTATGTATGTACGAAAGAACATTTATATTAGGGGGCCAGGGGGCCTGCCTTTTTCTCTGTCCGACAGAATAACGACTAAAGGTCAACTAGGAAGATAGTATCGAACTTTTCTGCATGCTGTGTAAATCAATATGCAATTGGAAAATCACAAAGACCATATACCACAAATCCAATAGTATTTGATCAACAACATCCTGCCCTCCCTAATATCCTTGTTCAATTCAAGGCACATTTTTATTATCATTCACCACCAAAGCATGCGTAAGTAATTAGAACCCTCCGAATAATTTACCAGGTTGGCCGCACACGAACAAAAAATACCACTCCGCCCAAAGCGTCAGCGATGAAAGATTTCCTTCGAACGGAGGCAAGAATTTAGCAAGCTTCCCATCATTAGAATTTGTAATTCTCTATTTCTTCTAATCCTTGAATTTCAAAACCGTAACGGTGGACCTTTCCTTTGGATACTTCCTCGAAAATGAATTTGTTCCATCTCCACTTTCCTTGGAAAGTTCGCCCCTCCCCGTTGTTGATTATTTTGATATTTTTTCCACTCGTTGTTAAAACCTCCACTCACGCGATTACTTTTAACATTAGCAAACCCTGCTAATCAATGACATCTTAAGCAACTCGATGTTAACAATGTTTTTTTGATGGTGAACTCATTCCGAAGAAGCATACATAGCTCCTCTTCCAGATTTCACGCTCTCATTCTACCTTCCGGAAGTTTGTAAGTCAGTCCTTTTACGGTCTTAACAGTTAATCACCAATGATTTTTCAAATTAGCATCCTCTTTTGCTTTCTTTGGGATATCTTCAATCTAATTCGATCACTCATTATTTGTTAAACATGCAAATGATTCCATTATTCCGTTATCTTAGTGTATATTGATGATTCAATTCTACTAGAACGATTTGGTGGAAATTGATTTTGTTAAGGCTATCTTTCATAATACTTTCAAGATTAAAGATTTGGGGATTGAAAGTTTTTCTTGGGTTTGGAAGTGGCTGACACACAAGGGCATTGCTTTATGTCAACGTAAGTATGCATTTGATATCTTATCCGATTCTCCGGTTTCCTTGGTTCCAAGCCTCTTGGCCAAGACTCCTATGGACTCTATTTGAAGCTCAAGAAAAGACCATGGGGATGGAATCTCTTCCGATAATTCTTCGCACAGCGGATTGATTGGACGATTACTTTACTTAACTATTGTTAGGGGCTAAAATCGCCTTCCCCGGGCTTCACTGGCCCAATAACGAAATAAACATGTCACTACTTAAGGCCTCAAACCCAATCCCGATTGGGCCCACGCTTAAAATCACCTTGCGACTTACCCACTCTATGAGTTCCCGGGCCTATCCTATAAGTTAAGCTTAAACCTGGGTTTCAGCCCATTAGCCTCGCAAGACAGTATAAATAGGAAATCGAATCTCATTCTATTTCTCTCTACTAAGATTTCAAATCTTACTCAAAACTATTAAACTTGATCCGATAAGGTCAAGAAATCATATCTCTTCATGATAGGGATTATCTCCCAAAAATAGGACTTAGTGTCCTACTAAGATTCCAACTCTTATTCAAACTATTAAACTTAATCGATAAAGTTAATAAATCATATCTCTTTTAATGATAAAAAGGATTATCTCCCCAAAAGAGGGACTCAATGTCCTACTTAGGGATTCCCAACCCCTTGGGTTCACTATAAAATAGAGGCTTGCCCTCTTATTAAGCATGCAATCTCCCACAATCAATCTACACTACTCAAAACCATCTATTTGCTCCCCTCCGTCCCTTGCTCCCAAGAACCCGACGCCTCCGCCTGTAGTCCTAGGCCTCCGGACAAGACTCCCATAATTCTTTTCTTCTCCTCAATTCCTTATTAAAATCTCTTTTCACCTTGGCCGACTTAAGCGCCGGAGTTGCCTATGGCAAACACCACCTTGGTGTTTTCCGAAAGCCTCACGCTTGCCCTTTCATGTGTGCAGTCTAACGATTGTCGCTGACCTTCAACCTCACGGATCACACCCTATTTTCAATGACGGTAGATTTTTGCATCTACGATTAAGGCCCATCGTGGGACCTTGACAATTATCTGCCAACGATGATTAACAACATGAGAGGAGAAACGAAACTCCCCCCGACCGGCATCGGTTAACCCGAAAATCTCATCAACGATAAGAAATTTTTTCAAGCATTTTTCTTCATTTTAAATCCATTGAAAGTATTTATGAATCATTCACATATCATATTATGTCTATTAAGCATGAAATGTGATAATTTAAGCATCAAAACACATCTCCGTGTTCATAATTTGTTTATGCAATTTAGTTTGGAATATCCGCTTACTTTTTGTATATGTTTAATTTCTTTTTTTTGGGAGGTAACTAAAACTCAAACCAGCTTTAATCCCAATCCCATTTCAATTTCACAAGAGATTTGCCACCACTTTGAAAAAACCCAAAACTCATCTACCTATTCTCCTAAAATCGCCCCAATAGCTTCTCCAATCACACAGTTTTAATCCTAAAATACAGTAGTAATATTCTCAAAACACCCAAAGTCATCCGCGAAACATGAAAAGAAACCCTTACCAGAAAGGGAAATGGAAGAACCCACAAAACATGTTCACCTTCACACAAAACCCAAAAACCCAAACCAAATGACACAAAACCACCGGTATGCTATCATAGGCAACCTAAGATTAATAACCTTTCTAACCTAACTACTAAACCGTAAATAGGGTAAGGCAAGGGTCGATCTCACGAAGAGTGTCTAGCCGATTCGGAGATGTGAACAAGGTAGTGGGGGGTGGTTGAGGGGTGGAAACGAAAGGGAAAACAATCTTAGCAAAAATCAAACAAAAAACAATTTAAATCGAAATCAATTAATATAACAAAACCTTGGTCTCGCATAACATCCGCCATCGGGAATCCTTACAACGATCATTGATGCAAAATTAAATCAATCCATACCTGAATATTTACCGTGAACTATTTTCCTATCTCTCCTTAATGTAATTAATCAAGAAACAAGCGGATCTTAATTAATCTTACCACTAAACAACCCTAGACAAGTGCTCAAGATTTAATCTAGTGGCAGCCTTAAGGAATTAGAGAAATCGATGAAGCTAAACAAAGACAAACACAAGCGGTTGTATGTAATTTAGTTGAATGTTCTTCTTAAAATTACTAATTCCCCGACCCGGAGTTTAATTATTAACCCTAATTGCTTCACAAGTTAGGAGGGATCAAACAATTACGATTTGATATCTAACCTTAGCAAAAGATTGCAACAATTAATAAACTAGTAGGCCTCCCTAGTAATTAAACGAAACAATCATAAAATTAGGCATAGAAAAACATCCAATACTCAAACATGGAAAATTGAACACTAAGAAAAATATATTAGATCTCAACAATTAATGATCGAGGCCTCGCTTCCTTCGACCAAGGTTACAAAAGTTCTACCGCCATGGCCATAACAAAAACTCAAGAGAAAGAAAAAATTCCAGAGCCGAGAAGAAAGAAACGTGGTCCCCTCAAAACCCTAATCTGATCCCTTTGCAAAAATCCAGGTTTAGGAATTCGGAATCCCACTTCCAATCTCCTAAAAGAAATATTCTCCTATCCTAAAATAACATTTATCCTAATCTAATTAATTGGAAATAAAATAAAGTCTTAATACAAAATAGGAAAATTGGTGATTCTGAGCTGTTAACTTGCGTGCCACATGTCTCCAATAATAAATTGCCCAATTGATTTGCATGGACAAGGCGTAATGTACCAGACGGTCCCAAAGGTGCAGATGCGGTCAACTTCAAGCTCGGATACAACCTTGATGCAGCGAGTATCTCTCCAAACTCAAAACATGAAAGTTGTAGATCTATTGCTTATCGTTCCACAGAATTTTGAATCATCTCAATCGAAGCTCGGATGAGAGAGTTATGCCCAGATTACGAAACAACGTTGAAACTATCCGAATTCACTTAATTAGTTTCGGGCTTTTTTGCAATTAATGCCCCTCCCCATTTGCATCCTAAATCAAAAGAGAATAATAATGAGTATATTTAGACAGCAAATAAGTATAAAAGACTAGACATTAAGGGGGGTAAATATGACATTTTACATTCCCATCAACCACCCCTAAAAAAAAAAGGTATATATATATATATATATATATTAGAAATTGCGACCAACCTAGGAATTTCAAGTCCCTCATTGGGAATTCGTCGAAACCATTACTCCGTCCCCCTTCTTCTCAAAATCCGCCAAAACTGAACGAAGTATCGCTCAAAAACCTCATTGGGAAGCCACCGAAGTCTTAACAACCTCTTTAGACCACATCAAAATCACTCCCAAAGATTTCCCCACCTACCAAATTTTTCCACAAGGTCGAATGGACGAAAATCTAGATAGCCTTGATTATACCCATTCCTCGTGACTATCAGTAAAATCAAATGACATCGCCATTCACGTACTTTCTTTCCTCTCCCGCTATTTATTTTCAACCTCCCTCCTTGCATTCCCACCTTTACGATCTCATTCCCCGCACCATCTCTCTCTCAATTCTCAAATCAATAATGACAACACGTCGTCCCTACGGCTCGCCATAAGCAAACCCTCGCACCCATTCTTTGTTACCTCTATCAAACCGAAGTTTAGCCCTGAAGTAAGTGGTTAATTGGACTTGCAACTTCCCAAAATTCCAAAAACTCCTCATTGATTACACTATCAAAGTCACTAGAAACCCCCAAACAAAACCGCCAAAACTTTGGAAAGACTAGAGAATAAAACCAAACCTCATCGATACTTCTTCCGTTAACTCAAGAAATTCGGAAAACTTGGGGAAAAAACCAAAACCAATTCTTCCTTACCAAAAAGCCCAATTGAAACCTTACCTCAAACTAGCCTAAATTTCCTCCTAAAAACTAGAGCAAACAGAAGAGAATGGAGAGGCAAACAAGAAAATCAAAAGGAAAGAAGAGCCCCCTTTAATTGTTTCAAGCCGTGAGAAGAAACCAATGAAAAACGAGTAAGGAATTTTCGAACAAAGACACCTTCCAAATGTTTTATCAACTAGAGTATAAAGGGAAAGGTGCAAGAAAAAGAAAATGAGGAAAATGAAGAGGCAAGAAAAAGAGCTTTGAAAAGTCTCCCAAAAAGGCCACCACCATAATAAATGCAAACTTTTTCAATAACTGAACAAGGGTGGCGGGGCCCATTCAAAGAGACATTGGAAAACATGACCCTTGTTTTCCCACTCAATTGTTCTCAAAATCTAGATCATCCTTTGCAAAGGTTTCCAAACTTTCACACAAACCCACCCAAGTTGCAAGACGTCAACGCACCACAAAGGCATACTTCTTCATGAGCATTAGTTCAAAAGATGTCCCCACTCCACACGACTCACCAAACCGAGCGGGAAGAATGTAGAATCATTTACGGCCAAGTGTCGCCAAGCTTCTCCTAATCGAACTCCATTTTCAAAAGGATAGTTGGGAAACAAACACGCCTACACCCCTTCCCAAGTAAGTTAACAAGGGGGCCTCCTCCCAAAGAATCTGGGATACAAGATCATCACCATATGTTATGCCGATTTTTGGATATGTTACAACACCAAAGATACAAAAACGAGAGCAAACAACAAATGCTATTGCCCTCGAACAACCTTTAAACAAACGCAATAATAGCGGGGATGTAGCAGGCAATAAATGGGATAATAAAACAACAAAGAATGGTTGGGACCAACAAGCAAAGCAAAGTAACCGGCGGAGGCACACGCAGGTAAGCATTAAAAGCCACAAAGCTCCAACCTCGCTTTATCATAACCCTACTCGATCCAAAGCTTGCGTGAGTGGCAAAGACTTGAAGGAAAGGTATATGTCATTGTCTCCCTTTTAACTACCACTCTTATTTGGTTAAATTTTCCTTTCTATTCGGCCAATTACTTAAATACATGCAACCCATTTTTCCCATTTAGCTCACTTTCTTTATTCAAACATAACACATGCACATCATGCATATTAACCCTTCAATTCGACTATTTGCCTTAAACATGCATGCCATGCATGTCACTACTCCAACCTTCAATCGAATGTTTTTCAACTACAAGTCGATCACGCGATATTCCGCAAGCTCCATACAAGCTCCACTTGCATACACCTTCTGATTCCACCCCTTTGCCCTTTGATCCCACGGATTTACACCTTCTGATCGGCTTCCCGATCCACTGGATTTACACCTTTGGATCGACCCTCCCGCCGATCCATGGATTTACACCTTCGGATTGACCCCGCTCAATCACCTGATCTACACCTTCTTGGATCGGCCTCGCCCGATCCACCCCGGGGATTTACACCTTTGGGATCGAACCCTTTACCTGGATCCACGGATTTACACCTTCTGATTGACTGGGCGATCCACCGATCTACACATTCTCGGATCGGCCCCGCCCGATCCACGATTTACACCTTCGGATTGACCTTGCTTCCGATCCATGGATCTACACCTTCGATTGACAAATGCCCAATCCACTTGGATTTACACATTCGATCGAACTTTACCGATCCACTCGATTTACACCTTCTGACGACCCGCTTCCCCATCCACGGATTTACACCTCTGGATCGGCCTGCTCCCGATCCACGGATTTACACCTCTGGATCGACCCTACTCGATCCACTGGATTTTACACCTTCTGGATTGACCCCCGCTCAATCCACTATCTACACCTTCTGGATCGACCATGCCTCGATCCACGCACTTACACCTTCAATCGACCTCCCGCCGATCTACTTTGGATTTTACACCTTCTGATTTAACTATTCAACTGCAGTATTCTACACCTTCTGGATCACCCTCGCCCGATCCACGAATTTACACCTTCGATTGACCGCCGATCCACTGGATTTACACCCATCGATCGTCCCGCCCCGATCCACCGATTTACACCTTTGGATCGACCGCTGATCCATGGATTTACACCTTCGACCGCTCCCGCCCGGGTCCATAAAGCTACACATTCCTGCCGCCTGCACTGGGCTTGAAGGGTTCTTACACCTCAAATCGACAAGTCATCAACCCAATCCACACAACCCGATCCATCCACCTAACGAGCGCTATCACTAATCGGGCCACCGCACTCATTCGATACCTACTCTCTCCCATAAATAAACTCTTTTAACTTAGAGTGGGGGCCAACAAGTTAGGTTTCAAAAATCGCCTGGGCTGACGGGGCCCAATAACGAATAAAACATGTCATGGCCTAAGGCCCTTCCCAACCCAATCGATCGGGCCCACGCTAAAATCACCTTGCGAACTATCCACTCTATGAGTTGGGCTATCCCTTATAAGTTAAGCTAAACCGGGTTTCCCTTTCACCCATTAGCTTGCAACAAAGTATAAATAGGGAAATCGAATCTCATTCTATTTCCTCTCTACTAAGATTTCAAATCTTACTCAAACTATTAAACTTGATCTCGATAAGGTCAAGAAATCATATCTCTTTCATGATAAAGGGATTATCTCCCCAAAAATAAGACTTAAAGTGTCCTACCTAAGATTCCAACTCTATTTAAACTATTAAAACTTAATCGATAAGGTTAAGAAATCATATCTCTTTATGATAGGGATTATCTCCCCAAAAGAGGACTCAATGTCCTACTAGATTCCCAACCCTTGGTTTACTATAAAAACAGAGGCTTGCCCTCTCATTAGCATGCAATCTCCCACAAACCAATTTCTACCCACTACTCAAAACCATCTATTTGCTCCTCCGTTCCTTGCTCCCAAGAACCCGACGCCCTCCGCCGTAGTCCTAGCCTCCCGACAAGACTCCGCAATTCTTCTTCTCCTTAATTCTTATTAAATCTCTTTTCACTTTCCGCCGACTTGCCTGAGTTGCCCTCGCAAAGGCACCACCTCCTGTTTTCCGAAAGCTTCACGCTGCCCCCTTTCATGTGTGCAGTCTAACGGATTGTCATGACTTCAACCTCACGGGATCACACCCTATTTTCATGAGATTTTTTGCATCTACAACTATCACTCATCCCGACTTAGAATTCCTGGGGTACAAGCTTTAGGTTCCAATTTTTGGACAAACCAACTTCTTCAATAAGAAAATAAATTCATTTTATCAGTATCTTCTCTATATTCAGGCGGTAGACCTGAACAAAATATAATTAGTTTAAAAATGATTAGTTCTTGACGCTTATTCACCCATATGCATCCACCGCAAAATGTATAATAGAACACATAAAACCTGAAATTTAAACTGGACAAATAATCCTGGTTCCTACAACTAAACTCGACTAGCAAAATTTCAACACTATACAAGTCCATTCAACTACTTACATCATTACAATGTGTAGAACTCTTGGATTGTGCAAATATATTATTCTTCGATACAGGATCGGCTAGCAGATATCAGACTTTAATTGAAGATTAAGACCCCAATTTATTAGAAATATCAAAGGATTTGATCTCACCTGGGCCTTTCCCCTGAGCATGTGTGAGAATGTAGTTATGTCAATTCGGTTAGTTGGTATTTTATTTTAAAGGTTTCTTTCTTACGCCGTCGTAAACACTCTTTGCTTTTTTTCTTAATTAAATATTAAATAACACCCCTCTCGCCCGTTTCCTTTTAAAACCGACCTGCGCCTCCCACCGAGCAACCCCTACTATTTTTTACAAAGAAGTAAATGTACTTTTCTCTCTCACGTCATATCTCTTTCATACTTTCTTTAACCAAGTCTACGTACTCATACTAGAACTTTGTCCTTCCGCCTCCTTCCTTCTGGATTGTTTATATAGAAAAGATAATTATTGAATATCGTTGTCTTATAAAACATGTCTTTGCTGACTTGAGTGGTTTCCGACATTATGAAAGAATTACGTAAATTCCCTTTTTGTTTTTCTTCTTTACTTTGAGTGTGAGAAAGATCGACCCGCATCCCCTATGTCTCGATCTTGTGAGGAATCTATACCATTATGGGGATAAATAAACCATGTATACCCCGGGTGATTTTTCCTCTTTTATAGTAAAAAAGTAAAAAATTTAGTCAATTGATTGATTAAGGGAAAAATAGGGTGTGTGGGATGATCCAATGGACAATAGTTTATATGTAGGTATAATTTATTGTTTGTTGGGTAAATTGGTAAATGAATATTGATTTAATGCAAATATTAAATTAAAATTCTTATTAGTTACCAAGGGTGTGTAAGGATGAAAGGTCATTTGTCTTATGGTCAATAGAGATTCACTATGGTTTTTCTAACATAATGATTCGAGTGGATGGGTCCGAGGGAAGAGAGAGGGAAATTTGACGTGTCTCACCCAACCGTCCTTGAAAGGTCATTAGGTCAAGGTATTAATTAAAAAGAATTCAATCTTTATGGGTGTTAAGGCGACGTCGGCCCAAATAGGCCCAAAGATGGAGAAACCTCTGACAAAGATGAAAGCTTAGGCCCACCTCGACCCGGGGCCCAAATCGTAGTTCCGTGGGACGAGGGCTCACTCCTGCATGCTTTCCCGCCTCCCTCACCATCTGCACCTCCCAGCCTCCTGATCCTAGAACACCTTCTGGACTTACAGTCAACTTGGAGCCCATAGTCACCTATGAACTACACTACTACTTGAACTCTACTGAGGAAGTCAATTAATATCTCAATTCCTTCAAAGTCCGTATCCTAGGCATGTTTGAACTCCCTTTCCTGCTAAGATAAAGGAGCCAAAGACTCCACCTTTTGGGAAGACCATTACTACAAGGACTCCCAGTCCCACCAGGATTCGAAGACCATACAGTCACTATTTAAATAGAGACCAGCCCTCTCACAGGGGATAAAGATTTTTACACCTTCAGACCCTGGAGTTCCCACTTGAGAACTTCGCATTACAGCCGTAGTCATAGTCCCCGACTAGACTTCTGGTAACCTTTACTCTCCCTAACCCTCACTAAACTAGCCTCACTCAGCCTTGCTGACTTGAGCGTCGGAGTGCTTACGGCAAACACCACCCTGGTGTTTTCTGTTTGCTTCACGCTTGTTTCCTCACATGTGCAAGTGCAGCAGATCGCTAATTGCCTCAACCTTACGGGATCAATCCCTCTTTCTATAACGGTAGATTTTTGCTTCTACAATTTGGCGCCCACCGGGGTGGGTCTTTTTGGCAATCATTCATTTCCCACAAACCCCTGCCAGTCGTGAAGAAACTCTCCATGGATGACAATTCTGATAACACTAATCCTCGCCTCGAGGCCAAACTGGAGGCTCTGACGCCCTTATGCAACAACACTAAGACAAGATGGCTGCACTGGAAGCTGAGAACACTGCCATCCGGACCGAAAACACCTCCATCGTGGCCGGCAGAAGCAATTTCCCTCCCCTAAAAGGAGAAGGTAAGTCAATTTTATGATCTTGAGCTTCTGCCTTGTTAGGTACAACCCAATTGGTTTTGCGCCATGATTCTGTCTATGCAACCCCTCCAAATTCTAGAAAGCACGGACCCACCTGAATCTTGATACAAGGTCGCGCACCTATGTTCTCATTAGTTCGACGACTACACCCTCCGATCCGACAGGGAATGGGGGCCATTGATAGAGCTACTCTCGGTCAATCCGCTTCAAGCACGAGATCAAGGCATCCAAGTGACAGAAAGCCCACCACAACAAGAACCACCTATCCTCGCCATCCCATCCCACCTTCAGTCAATCATTCCTACCCTAAACCCTTCCCCACCTAGCTCGGCTCATCCTCGCAGGTGCAAGGGCCCGGTCCCCCCACTCCTTTAAACTACCTCGCTCAAGTCCATCCATCCCAATAGGCCAAACGAATCCCAAATAACACCCCTTACAATCCATGTGGGGTGAAACACCCGATTGGTCACAAGAGGAGTCATCAAATCAGAAGGAATGAATGGAGATCGAAGCTACCAAGTGACGCATAACGGAGTGATCCGTCAGACTACACCACACGGATTGACCCACCAAAACGCATTAGGTGCGAATCGCGTGGCCAATCAAGTTAACCAGGACGACCTAGTGGTATCCGCATCTCCCATGGAGCAGAGATATGCAAGAGACTGGGCCGACATGGGAGGCGTGGGATGAGGCGCATACCCGGAATGTCAATCCCAACAAAAAAGATTCAACCTCACTACTATGTCGATTCACCCTTCGTAGACGCAATCACACTAGTTGAGATACCACACAAGTTCACCATCCCCAACATGAAGCCCTATGACGGCATAACCGACCCAGATGACCACATAGCCTCCTACAAGCAGAAGATGTTTGCCGGATCGATACCCTGAACACTAAGGGAAGCTTGCATGTGTAAAAACTTTGGTTCAAGCTTATCTGGCCCAGCTCTTTAGTGGTACACTAACCTCCCAAATTGTTCAATCAACTCATTCGCCCAGCTCATCGACACCTTTGTTGAACAATTTGGCCAACAAGCCTAATCCGGGAGAAAACTCTCGCATCTATACAAAGTCTATCAAAAAAGGGGGAGCCGCCGAGAGAATACATCGAAGAGTTCAACAAAGAAAAATCTCCATCCTCTCCTCGAATCCTAGAGATCGGCAAGAGACGCCTTCAAAAAGGGTCTCCTTCCAAATGGAGAACTATACAAAGACCTGACGAAGCTCGATTGCACCACGATGGAAGATGCCTTAGCCAGAGCTGTAATTCAAATAAGGTGGGAAGAAGATGAAATGAACCGAATGAGGCATGCCAATGAATACGATGACCTGTCCCCCAAAGGCGTAACGATGGTTAGAGTCCAAATCGCTTGAAAGCTCGTACCAACCCCTCCCCCTATGCAATCCGGAACAAGGTTAAGAGACCATATGACCGCCCCGCCAATTAGAATCCGACAATGACTATCCGTTCCGAGCCAATACAAAGTTTCAAGTACAACCTCAATGTCAAAACCAAAGCTTTTAGGTCGTTGCAATCATGAAAGGAATGAGACCCTACCGTAAGGGGCTTGGCCGACAAGCTCAATCCCTCCCGGTAAGGAGGACACGACCAAGTGGTGCGAATTCCACAAATGACATGGTCATAACACCGCGATTGCATCGCCTCGCGGGTTAGGAAGTCGCCGTGGCTATCAAGAGGGGGCATCTCCGAGATTCGTTGATGGATAAAGCGGAAGAATACGGGCAAACACCTTGAAAAGCTCAAGGAAGTATCTCTCCCTCCCTTCCCCCCCACGCACGCGCCGAGAACCTACACCGGGTAAAGGGTTTCGCCCTCCATTATCTCGTGGTCGAGATCGGAGGTGGCAAGGGGTCCTCCTCCCCCAGCTGCTGCTATGCCCGAGCCAACCATCACCTAGAAGTCCAATCCATCTATCTACCCTCCCGGCTGTACACTAACCAGGTAATCCAGTTCGAAAATGACGAGCCAATCACCCTAGCTGCCTCTTATCACGACGCTCTAGTCATCTTTCTCTAGATCGCAAACATCCTAGTCAAGAGAGTATTCATAGACGGGGGATCCTTGGCAAACATCTTCTTCCTTGAAGTAGTGAAGGCCATAGGACTGGATGAAACAAACATTAGCAGACGACCAACTATACTTGGTATTGGTTTTAGGTTTCAGTAGAAGTACACCATAGAGAAATCGCTCCCGCCTATCTACACCAAATGAGTTCTACAAGCAAACCATCTTTCTAAAGTGCTCGATTGTCCTTCACCATACAACGTCATCTGTCCACCATGGATCCACGACATGCGAGTTCCGCCTCCATCCACCTTCCACCAAACCATCGTTTCCAACGAAATAGGGAGTAAGGGAAATCAAGGGCGACCCTAAGGCGTCCAGAGATTGCTGCAAAAACGCCTTCAAAAGAAAAGGTCACGCTTTATAGCAACTACAGTCTCATCCAACCCTTCCGACTAAGCTAGATCAACCATCTATAGAGGAGTTAAATGAAGTGCAGATACACCTGGATGACCCCAAAAGGAAGACCCAGATAGGATCACGCCTTAGGCCTGAAATAAGAGAGAGACTCATAGAATTCCTCAAACAAAACCAGGACTGCTTCGCCTGGTCCCACGCAGACATGACAGGAGTCAGCCTAGAGGCAATCGTCCACCACCTCAATGTAGATCCGAATCACCCCCTAGTGAAGCAGAGGTGTGGGAAATTCGCACCAGAATGCAACTGGGTCGTCAATGAAGAGGTTGAAAAATTACTAAATAATGGCTTGATCAGAGAAGTCCACTATGCCGAATGGGTCGCAAACGTGGTGGTCGTGAAGAAAAAGAACTAAAAGTGGGAAGGTCCTGCTGACTTCACTTGGATTTAAACAAAGCATGCCCTAAAGACTCATTCCCCGCCCCTCCCGGCATATTGACATGATGGTCGATGCACTGAAGCCACGAACTCCTAAGCTTCATGGATGCCTTCTCTGATACAATCAGATTTTTGATGCACCTGCATTTAACCTTCGGAGAAAATAGCCTTCATTACATAAAAGACCTACTACTACAAGGTGATGTCGTTTGGTCTCAAGAACGCCGGCTACCTATCAACAGCTAGTCAACAGGATTTTCGCTGAACACCTTGGGAACACCATGGAAGTGTACATCGATAACATGCTCATCAAGTCCCTCATGGCCGAAAGCAAAGACCTTAACCACCTTAGCGGACCATTCACCATCCTAAGGAAGTATAACATGAAGCTGAATCCGGCCAAAAGCTCGTTCGAGGTTTCATTAGGAAAATTCCTAGGATACATGGTAACGTAGCTGGGGATAGAAGCCAACCCTGATCAAATCCGAGCAATCCTCAACATACCATCACCAACTTGCATCAAAGACGCCCAAACGCTTGGTAAGATGAGTAGCCGCCTTGAGCCGCTCATCTCCGTGATCCACCGACAAGTGCCACCATTTCTTCCATACACTCAAGAAATCTAAGAAGTTTGAATGGACCCCCTCCTGCGAGGAAGTCTTGCAACAACTGAAGAGATACCTAACCTCCCCCCCACTCCTCTCCAAGCCCAAGGATGGGGAAAGCTTTACACCTATCTAGCAGTTTTAGAGACAACAATCTTAGTAGTGTTAGTTCGGGAGGATGATACAAAGTAACGACCAGTTTACTATGTAGGCAAGTCACTCCTCGACGCGGAGACATAATACAGTCAGCTAGAGAAACTGCCACTAGCCCTCGTTCATGCCTCCAGGAAGCTCAGGCCATACTTTCAATGCCATTCCATAGTTGTACTCACCTCTTTCCCACTTAAGAAGATACTACATAAGCCAGAGTTATCAGGCTGACTCACACAATGTACAGTAGAGCTTAGTGAGTTCGACATATCTTTCCAACCATGCACCGCCGACAAATCCCACGCACTGGCAGACTTTATTACTGATTTCACCTCGAACACCACCGTCCAAGCAGAAAGAGAACTACTGTGCATGAATAGCGGATCGCCTTCAATATGGACTCTCTCAGTGGATGGCTCAAGCAACGTGGAATGGAAGCGGCCCTGTGTCGACTTACTACTCCGTAAGGAGACGACATCCAACGGGCCATACGATACAGATTCAAGTGCACCAACAACGAAGTTGAATACGAGGCACTTATTGTTGGACTCTCCCTAGCCAAAGAAATTAGAGTAAGGAAGCTAGAGGTAAAGTCCGACTCCCAACTCGTGGTCAACCAACTACAAGGCACTTACCAATCTCGCGACTTAAGATGACAACTTACCTGAACCTGGTCAAAGAATTGTAGGCCACCTTCGAAGAATTCACCATCGCCCAAGTCCCAAGAACGGAGAGCACCCACGTTGATGCCCTTGCTAACCTTGGCTCAGCCCTTCAATGTTCTTCCCAGTCATCCATCCCTCTGTTATTCCTCCAATGGCTAGCCAACTGAAAGGAAGGACCAACCAACAAGTCGCTCGAAATGGTAATGGACATCGAACTAGCCGACTCTTGGATGACCCCGATAGTAAAATACTTGGAACACAATGAGCTCCCAGCCGACAAGAATAAAGCATGTCGCCTGAGAGCGAAAGCCGCCAAGTTCACTATATATGAGGGCCAGCTCTTTAAGACGTCATTCTCTAGTCCTTACCTTAAATGCATAAGCCTAGAAGAAGCCAAACGAGTTCTCGCCGAACTCAATGAAGGCGAATGTGGAAACCACGCCGGAGGATGTAGCCTTGCCCACCATGTGATCACCGCTGGCTACTATTGGCCAACTATACGCACTAACTCAGCAACTTATGTGAAGAAGTATGACAGTTGCTAGAGGTTCGCCACGTCTCACACCTTTCACCCGAATGACTCAACTCCATTCTCACACCTTGGCTATTCATGAAGTGGGGAATGGATATAGTCGGAAAGCTCCCGACCGTGCCCCTGCAGTGGGTCTTCATGCTGGCGGTCACCAACTACTTTACTAAGTGGATCGAAGCCAAAGCACTCATACAAGTCAGAGACAGAAAGGTAAAAGCTTTCATCGGAAGCATGTCATCTATAGGTTTGGGATACTGAAGGAAATCATCATCAACAATGGATCTCAATTCATCGCCTGTTGCTTCAAAGATTTCTTTACGATACGTGGGGAATCAAGCCTGGGCCTTTCTCCCCCCACCCCCCAACCCAACCCCCAAACCCAAATCCACGGCCAGCCGAATCATCAAATAAAACTATCATGTAGACTTTAAAGAAACACCTGCAGAAAGCCAAGGGCGAATGGGCAGATGAGCTACCCAGAGTCCTTTGGTCCTATCGGACGACAGCATTGTCATCCACCAATGAAACTCCTTTCTCCTTCACATATGGATCTGAAGCAGTCATCCCAGCCGAAGTTTCAGTCCCTTCCACCAGACTTCAATGGGCCGACGGAGAAACCAACAGCAAGAACATCTGCCACAATCTAGACACCGTTGATGAACTGTGCGAGGGGTTGGCCATTTGCAACGCAGTCTATCAACAACAGGCCGCCCAACACTACAACCGCAACGCCTGAATCAAAATTTTCAAAACTGGCAATTGGGTCCTCTAGAAGGTTTTTCAAAACACTAGGGAGATCAACTCTGACAAGCTCAAACCCACCTGGGAGAGTCCCTACAAGATCGCCAAGGAAGTAGGGAAGGGCGCCTACCAACTCCAAACTCCCGAAGGCAAAGACATCAACAATAGTGGGAATGTAGTCCACCTCAAACGTTACTACTTTTAGTTTAACTCTTCCATCAACATTTCTGTTTTCTTTCTATTTTTAAAAGGATTAGTGGGCCTATCCACCTCTTTCACTGTTAATCGACCTCATGGCCCGAGTACAATAAAGTATTATTCAAAGCAATAGAACTGTTTACACCTTCGATCAGCTCAGATCGATTCATAAATTTACACCTTCGATCGGCCCAGACCGATTCATAAGTATTACACATTCGATCGGCTCAAACCGATTCATAAGTATTACACCTTCGATTGGCTCAGACCGATTCATAAATTTGCACCTTCGATTGGCCTAGACCGATTTATAAATTTGCGCCTTCGATCGGCCTAGACCGATTCATAAGCTTACACCTTCGATCGACCCAGACCGATTCGTAAGCTTACACCTTCGATCGGCCTAGACCGATTCGTAAGTTTACACCTTCGATCGACCCAGCCCGATTTATAAGCTTACACCTTCGATCGGCCCAGACCGATTCATAAGTTTACACCTTCGATCGGCTCAGACCGATTTATCAATTTACACCTTCGATCGGCCCAAACCGATTCATAAGCTTGCACTTTCGATCGGCTCAGATCGATTAATCAATTTACACTTTCAATCGGCTCAAACCGATTTATAGGTTTACATCTTCAATCGCTTTAGACCAAATGAAAGACTTATACCTCTAATAGGCCCAACCCACTAGACTGTCCACATGAATTAGCTACTTGGCCTCGTCAAAATCACAACACAAGCAGCCAGTTTTGTTAGAGTAGATGCCCTAGAGCCAACCAATTATTGTAGAATTGACTATTTGTAATAATGTTCATTAATCAATAAAAGGCATTTTATTCTATATCACGTAAATCATTATTATTGCAATATGTATTGATATATGTCTTTAGAATGGTAGAACCGTGACGAGGGTATCAAGTGTTTCAAATCTTGATAGTGAGAACCCTATGAGCACATATGGTGGCCATTCTAGAATTGTCCGTAGCCCCAGTATTATTCTGAAATAAGGGCACAGATAATATAGTAAAGCTATCATAGTGTTGAACGACCCTCACAAAAAGACAAAGGATCGATCTCACTTGTCAAGGTTGTTTGGTGACAACCAGGTGCAACACATGGGTGCTTGCTATAGGCGAATATACCGCAAAGAAGTTCACTAGATCGACCCTACCGTAGGATTCCATATGGATGGTAACCCCAATGTCTATGGAATAAATCCTCTAACGAATGGTGGTGCATGTGATGCTTAGACTTGAGATCACCAGAGTGCTTTGTGCACCGATTGGTGTAGCTTGACACTAGCTTAATGTAGTTCTTTTAAGAGTCACAATACAAAGGGGTGATTGGTCGCCTTCCCAAAGAGTGTATCAAGACTATGGTGGATTGACAAAGGATTCATCACTCTCGGGCACGGAGAAGTTATATTCCCACTTCGTAATTCAAAGATATGGCAAATGACGTTAAAATGTGGGCCACAAGTGGGGATTGAGTTGTTGCTCTATCTCCGGATTATAATATAAAGGTTATGGGCGGGCGAAACCGAATACATAATATCGAGAGTAATCAAGGTTGACACTATTTCTATGCCTTCGCCTCATCGAGATAACGTATGATGAAAGGATCGAACCGCACGGCAACCATATCGCTGACAGTAGCTACTTTGTCAATCCGAATCCTATCTGGGGGTGGCCATGATGTGTCGCTAGGGCCAATCTGGTCCTCGTATTAGTGAGACGATTAATTGGTGTTAATTGCGATACTATACACTCGTCGTATGATGAAGAGCCCTATGAGTCACACATATAAGATAATTTAATACTCCAGAAGAAAAAAAAGGGCATTTTCATCTTTTAAGGCGGAAATGGTATTTTGGTAATTTCACAAAGGTAATTAAATTTGCCGAGGTCGTAGCCTTTATTTAATTTGTTAGAAAAATTAAATAAGTGAAATTACGTTTAAATGTGTGTTCGCATATTTAAATATATATTATCATTATTGTTAAATATTAATATATATATATATATATATATATATATATATATATATATATATATATATATATATATATATATATATATATATATATATATATATATATATATATATATATTAATTGATTTTAATTGAGATAATGATGGAAAAAATAAAATATTAAATTGGGAGTGTTTGGCAACATGGGGTGTTTGGGTTGGAGCCAAGCCTATTCCGTATGGGATTAAGGCAAATTGATTAACTATAAAAAAGAAAAAGTGTGTGTGTTAATTGATTAATTAATTGATTTCTTCTTTGAAATTAAAACACAACAATGTCACTCCAAAACACTCCCATGGCGTAAACATCTTTTGCCTAAAATCAATTCAATTGATTTTCTTTCTTCTTATTCTTGAAGCCAAAGAGGATCTAGCAAACCCTCCCTTTGGTTCTTTTTTTGAGATTGTCTTCGTGTGGACTACGCAGTTCGATCCTACACTTGGATCGATAGCAAAACATTCGGCCGACAAATTTGGAGGAGCCTCCAACGTGGCGTTGTTTTTTCTTTAAACTCGATTTATTTTTCGCAGATTTTATTTAATATGAATTGTAAAAATTATACCCTTGATCTTGGCTCATGTAAACGATCACCGAATTATATTTTTTTGTTTCCGCCGCAGATAATGGGACCGCTTTACTAACAAAGGGTATCAGCCTAGGTACCTGAATTTTACAATTTTTATTTCGATGGTTGATAACATGTATTTGATGATATAATGTTGCCTTATAAAATCTGCCTTAAATCATGTTTTTGAGAAATTGATTAATCAATTAATCTGATTTGTTGATGAACTGCACGTTTGGTTTAATGCATGATGGATTTTTGGTTGAAATCGGGTGTTTGATTGATTGAAAATCTGTTTGAGTGTGTATGGTTATGATGAACAGATCTAGAGCTAGCGATTCGCGCCGTGACGAAAACCATCGCCGCGGTGATTGTCCTCTGGACGAGTGCTGTACCAAAAATAGCTCTCGCCGCGGCGATATAACCCATCGTCCCCGAACAACCGTTCCCTCGGACGCTGCCTCACAAATCGATGCGTGATGTCGGGCATAACCAACGCACGCCGCGGCGATCTAACTCATCACTATAACAAGCACACTTTCGAGTGTGCTGGGGCTGAAATACAAAGTTTCAAAACTTTTAGACCAAACGGTAGATTTGTAAATTGTCAGAGGGTAAATTGTAATTAACCCACTAATTTCAAAAATTGATTGTTTTTGAAATGTATGCTTTATACTTGTTTGTATATTGCATGGTCCCCGGTACATGAGCCTTAGACCTAAGGGTGAATGTTTTAAATATTTTTGGGTATGTATGGTTGTATTTTATTAAATAAAAAGGTCGTGTCCTCCCTTCTTTCTTCCTCTTTCTTGATGTACATTCTCTTCTCATCTAACTCCCCTCGAATGTAAATCAAGGTTTCTAAATTTATTGATGTAAAGAATTTTGTATTATTATTCTTTTGTAAATTTAAAAGTTTTGTAATGTACTTGAAGAAGAAGCAAAGAACGAGGCAACCATACTTGAAGACTCGAGATGTTTATTACAAGACCCCTAGGTGACCCACCGATTCCTCTAGGCTCGAGGAAATCGGTGTTAGTTGGGCCATGTACTGGCACGTTTAATTTTTGTTTAGAATGCATGCTAAGGTTGAATGTTTGATAACATGCAAAACAATGTCATTCTAACAAAGATGATAATCTAATGAGACATTAAATAACAAACCCCTCAAATGAATTATATTAAGTCACGTAAGCCTTCCATCACCATGGTTTTAATCAAACCACTATTCGTCGAAACCTTATTCGCCAAAGCGAAGGGTACACTTCTACCAAAGGGGAGGTTAAAATACATTGGAGTTTCCTTAATGGTGATGGGTTGACTTAAAATGACTGCTTTTGCTTGTTCGCCAAAGCGAAGGTTGATAAACGCGTTCCATAGGTATAGTAGAGCAAGCACACATATTATGTGTACATGCCGACATGTAAAGTCCACTCTATCGATACGTAGAATCACACTTGAGGACAATGGTCGGAGCCATTGGATTGTGTGATTGGCTTGTTGGCTTTCTCACATTTGAGGTTGATAGGTAGGAGCTATCAACCGTGTGGATTAAGTTTGTTGCCTACCTAATCAACTCATTTTGGCTTGTTCGCCAAAGCCGAAGGTTTGAAATGGGCAGACGGGATCTCGGTCCACTAGGAAAGTCAACAGCTTTCCCGATAGTAAGTGGCTATTGGCCCCTGAGTAAAATAAAGGGGGTGGGAGCATCATTTAATAAAAGACCATATTAAATAATAATGAACTTTATAATAACTTTATCTTTTCGCAATTGTAGATTCACCAAAATGAGCATTATGAACCCTCGCACCTTTGATAATTGAGAAAGAAAACAAAGTTGGATGGATCCAATTTCTCACTGCATCGTAATCTTCGAATTACACTTAAGTCGAAAAGAAATTGTATATCCTTGAAAAGCCATACATGGTCGAGCCTCGATCTCGATCCCCCGATCCCGATGCCACTCAGAAGTTAAGGATACTTATCAAAAAGTTCCTTGATGATGCCGATAAGGTCAATGCTTGATGTTAGCATCGATGACACCTATGCTACAAAAGCAGCATGATAATATGGATGCTTATTCAATTATTCTACATCTCAAGGAGCTTTACGAAACAAATGCTCGACATGAGAGGTACAAGGTGTCGAAAGCACTATTTGGGAGTCGTTCGACCGAGGGAGCCCAAGTTGGTCCTCATGTGCTTCAAGATGATCAAGCACATAGAGGCTTCGAGACTTTGGGATGTGGCTTGGATCCGGAATTACAAAATGGATTTAATTCTGTAATCCTTGCCTGACTCTTATGCTCCGTTCATAATGAATTTCAATATGAACACGATGGAGAAAACTCGCGTAACTTCGAACATGCTTAGGATCGGGTAGAGCAGACTTGAAAAAGTCCAAGCCTATTTTATCGTTGCCGCAAGAAACCTTAGGTTACGGCAAGGGTAAGGCCAAGGCCAAACCCAAGCCCAAGCCTCCCAAGCCCAAGCCCAAAGGACAAAGGTTGCTCGGGCCCAGAGCAGTGGGCATAGGGGGAAGGGTAAGGTAGTCTGCTTCTTTTGTGGCAAACCTGGCCACTAGAGGAAACACTGCAAGGCTTTCCTTGCAAGCAAGAAGAAGTTAGAGGCTACGACTTTAGGTATTTTTATGATTGAGATTAACTTCTCTCCCTCAACATCTTGGGTTATTGACATAGGATGTGGTATTCACATTTGTACTAATGTGCAGGGACTAAGGCAGAGTAGAGTGCTCGCCAAGGGAGAGGTAGACCTACGAGTTGGAAATGGAGCACATGGGTGGGTCCGTATGGCCGTAGGGACTTATTGTTTATCTTTGCCTACGGGCTTGTTATTGGAACTACATAACTGTTATCACGTACCTTCTATTTCTAGAAATATTATTTCAGTATCCGCTTTAGATAATATGAGTATCATTTTGAGATATCCAATGGATTGTTGTCCTTTAGTTTGAATGGTATTCTATTTGGAATTGCAAGGTTATATAATGGATTATATGTTCTTGATTTAAACAATAAAGATATTCTCAATATTGAAACCAAGAGAGCTAAACATAGCGATCAAAACCAGACATATCTCTGGCACTGTAGATTATGTCATATTCATAAGACCCGCATTGCAAAACTTCAAAGGGATGGAGTTTTGGACCCTTTTGACTTTCAGCCATTTGAGGTATGTGAGTCATGCCTGTTAGGCAAGATGACCAAGTCTCATTTCACAGGACAAGGTGAAAGGGCTACTGAGCTATTAGGCATCATCCATAGTGATGTATGTGGTCCACTAATAGTTGAAGCCAGGGGTGGATATTCATACTTCATCACATTTACCCGATGATTTCGAGATATGGTTATGTCTACCTTATGAGACATAAATCTGAAGCCTTTGATAAATTCAAGGAATTGAGAATGAAGTACATAATATGTTGGGCAAAAAGTATTAAAGCTCTTCGGTCGGATCGAGGAGGTGAATACTTGCTCAAGTTTTTGTTTTTAGAGTACCCAAGGAATGTGGGATAGTATCATAACTCACCCTCCTTATACACCCCAACACAATGGAGGTCCGAAAGGAGGAATAGGACCTTACTTGACATGGTTAGGTCCATGATGAGTTTTATTGATTTACCTGCATCGTTCTGGGGTTATGCCCTAGAGACTACGACTCACATTTTGAACCGTGGTGTCACAAAGTCTCAGACAAGACTCCATATGAGCTATAGAGTGGGCGAAAGCCCAACTTGTCTTATCTAAGGATTTGGGGTTGAGCCCTTATGTTAAGAAATTGACTTCAACAAGCCGGGCCCAAAATCCTTGTAAATGTATATTTGTGGGGTATCCAAAGAAGACCAAAGGATACTATTTCTACCACCCAGAAGAGCGCAAAATTTTTGTTGCTCGATCTGGTGTCTTCCTAGAAAAGGAATATTTTCTAAAAAGTACTAGTGGGAGAAAAGTAAAACTCGATGAAGTTCTAGAACCACAAGATATACTAGACGAAGGACGGGATGATGTGCCACAGGAAGTGGTTGCGCATCATAAGGAGGTTACTCCACAATTTGTGGATCAAAGTGAACCACCTCAAGTAGCACCGGAGTTACGTAGATCTGGGAGAGTATGCCATTAGCCTGAGAGATATGGTTATCTTGTGACTCAACATGATGACATACTAGTCTACCAAGACGATGAACCCAGAACCTACAAAGACACTATATTGGATCCAGATTCCGTTCAATGGCTTGAAGCCATGAAATCTGAGATGAACTCCATGTACCGGAACCAAGTGTGGTCTCTGGTGGAACCATTTGAAGGGGTAAAACTCATAGGGTGTAAATGGGTCTTCAAGAAAAAGACTGACATGGATGGCAACATGAATACTTGTAAAGCACAGCTGGTTTCCAAAGGTTTCAAATAAATTCATGGCATTGACTATGAAGAAACCTTTTCACCGATTGCCATGATTAAATCCATTCGGATGATGCTTGCAATTGTTGCATATCATGACTATGAGATTTGGCAAATGGATGTCAAAACTGCTTTCCTGAACGGAAACCTTAAGGAGGATGTGTACATGACACAACCTGATGGTTTCGTTCTTGATAGTCAAGCCAATAAGGTATGCAAGTTGCAGAGATCCATTTATGGACTCAAGCAAGCTTCAAGGAGTTGGGAACATTCGCTTTTGATGAAGCCGTAAAAGAATCGGTTTTATCAAGAACGAAGATGAGCCCCGTGTTTACAAGAAAGTGAGCCCAGCACGCAGAGCATTCCTAGTTTTGTATGTCGATGACATACTTCTGATAGGGAATGATATACCAAACTTACAGTCGGTAAAGACTTGGTTATCCAAGTGTTTCTCCATGAAGGACTTAGGGGAAGCAGCCTACATCCTTAGTATAAAGATCTATCGTGATAGATCGCGTAGGTTGCTTGGCCTAAGTCAGAGTAATATATTGACAAAGTATTGAAAAGATTAAGTATGGAAGAATCCAAGAAGGGATTTCTTCCGATGTCACATGGTGTTTATCTCTCTAAGGAATTGTGTCATAAAACACAAGATGAGAGAGATAGGATGAAGAGGATCACATATGCAGCAGCAATTGGATCCATCATGTATGCCATGCTATGTACTCGGATTGATGTCTCATGTGCTTTGAGCACTTGTAGTAGATATCAATCGGATCCAGGTGAGCATCACTAGATGGCTGTCAAGAATATTCTTAAGTACTTGAAGAGGATTAAAGATATGTTCTTGGTTTATGAAGGGGAAACTGAGCTCATTGTAAAAGGATACAGAGATGCTAGTTTCCAAACGGACAAAGATGATTATCGATCGCAATCAGGGTTTGTATTTTGTCTCAATGGGAGTAGTGAGTTGGAAGAGCTCCAAGAAAAGCACTGTAGCGGACTCTACAATGGAGGCTGAGTATATTGCATTGTCAGATGCGGCTAAGGAGGCAGTCTAGATCAAAAAGTTCGTTACTAAACTTGGTGTGGTTCCCACGATTGTTGATCCAATAGATATTTATTGTGATAACAATGGAGCAATCGCTCAGGCCAGGGAACCACGATCTCATTAGAAATCCAGACACATACTCAGACGATTCCATCTCATTAGAGAGATAGTTGAGAGGAAAGACGTGCAGATTAGTAAAGTGTATACTGACGACAATCTCGCAGATCCACTGACAAAGCCTCTGTCATAGCAGAAGCATGAAAGGCATCTGAGATCATTTGGTATTAAATACATGAATGATTGGCTATAGTGCAAGTGGGAGATTGTTAGAGTAAATGCCCTAGGGCAAATCAATTATTGTAGAATTGACTCTTTGTAATAATGTTCATTAATCAATAAAAGACATTTTATTCTATATCACGTAAATCATTATTATTGCAATATGTATTGATATATGTCCTTAGAATGGTAGAACCGTGACGAGGGTATCAAGTGTTTCAAATCTTGATAGTAAGAACCCTATGAGCATATATGGTGGCCATTCTAGAAACGTCCGTAACCCCAGTATTATTCTGAAATAAGGGCACAGATAATATGGTAAGGCTATCATAGAGTTGAATGACCCTGTCGAAAGATAGGGACTGATCTCACTTGTCAAGATTGTTTGGTGACAACCTGGTGCAACACATGGGTGCTTGTTGTAGCTTAATATACCGCAAAGAAGTTCATTAGACTGACCCACCAGAGGATTCCATATGGATGGTAACCCCAGTGTCTATGAAATAAATCCTCTAACGAATGGTGGTGCATGCGATCCTTAGACTTGAGATCACCAGAGCGCCTTGTGCACCGATTGGTGTAGTTTGACACTAGCCTAACACAGTTCTTTTTAGAGCTGTCAATATGGTGGTGATTGGCTGCATCAAGGAGTGTATCAAGACTATGGTGGATTGATAGAGGATTCATCACTCTCGGGTATGGGAGAAGTTATCTCACGGTGCAATTCAGTAGATGGCAATGACGTTAAAACTGTGGCCACATTGAGAACTTAATAAATCATTTTCTCCTTCGTAATCATCGGCCTCGACTAAATCAGCTGCCTCTTCAGCTGTAACTAATTGTTGAATATAATTATTGTTTTCTGATGTTGATGTTGATGTTGAAGGTTTATTAAAAAGAGAAGAAGCCCACAAACTAAATGGTTCTTGTGGATGTGCATCCTTATATTTCATGAGGACCTTTTTGGCACGAATTTCGGTTTCAAGAATTATTTTGTCAATGGCTTTTGAAGAAATGGGTAAGGCTTCGCTAATTGAATTGGTGTTGGATTTTTAAGATATTGAGATAATGCCAAAAAAATCATCAATATGGGAATCATGAAGAATTCTTTGTCAAATATTATTTGAAAAATATCTTTTTGAAATTTTCTGTGATTGTTTTTCTTTTGAGAAAGATGACGATTTTGGACAATAGTAAAAACATTTTTTGATTTTTGAAAATTGTTTAATGGTTTTTCTCCTTAAGAATTATTGACTTTGATGGGAGTGCCCATCTTTCACTCAATTACTCACTCACTCTCTTTATCACTTAACTTTTTCTTTCCCCGTAAGAATTCACGGGAAAGAAAATCAGGTAAAGAATTATCGTGTCCCTTGATGTGTTCAATTTCAAAGTCAAAACAAGACAGATTGCTTGCCATCCGCAAAAATTTGTTTTGAAACTAAATTTTTTACATCTTTTTCAAAAATAAATTTTGATGCGTAAGAACTGTCGATCAAAAATCTTTTATTAATCAAATCATCTTGAAATTTTGTAATGCATAAAACAATTGATAAAACTTCTTTTTTTGATGGTTGAATAATTTTTTTGAGCAACGAGCGACTCTAATGGAACCTAACTAGACTTTCTTTATTGTCTAATTTTTGTTTTAATATTCCACCGTAACCTATATCAGAGGCATCCGTTTCTATAATAGGATAAGCTGATGGATCCAATATACTAAGACAAGGAAGGAATTTAATTTTGGATTTGATTTCTAACTATTTGAGTATGGGTTTCGAACCATGCAGGGAGGATTTTTTTCTACGTCTTTGATATAACGGTTCACATAATTTTCTAAGGTCTTGGAAAAACTCTACTATATAATTAAGACATCCTAAAAATCTTTGTAATTGTGTTTTATCTCTTAATTCATCGTGGGAAATTATTTGCGAATTCTATTGTCCTATCAATTGGTTTAATAGTCCCTTTGTAAATTTCATGACCTAAAAATCTGATTTTTGCTTGAAATAATTTCATTTTTGTGGCTAAAACAACTAATCCATTTCTTTTAATAATTTCTTCAAATATTTTTAAATGTTTTAAATGTTGATCTATTGATTCTGAATAAACTAAGACATCGTCAATATATACTATTGTAAAGTGTATATAGGGATTAAAGATATCATTCATAATGTTTTGAAATTCTGAGGGTGCATTTTTTTAATCCGAAAGGCATAACGTTCCATTCATATTGACCAAAAGGAACATTAAATGCTGTTTTTGTATCTATCTAATTGCCTATTTGGACTTGCCAAAATCCTGACTTCATATCAAATTTTGAAAATATTGTTGCATTATATAGTCTATTAATTAAATCTTTTTTGTTGGGAATGGGATATCTAATCCATTGTAATACTTTGTTTAATGGTTTATAATTGATAACTAATCTTGGAACTCCTCGTTCTTTTTCTGCCGCATTATTGACATAGAAGGCAGAACAACTCCATGGAGATTTACTTGGTCTAATCAATTTTTTATCTTGTAAATCTTTGATTTCTTTATGACAGTGTTCGAGTAATTCTTTATTCATCTGTATAGGTCTAGCTTTTGTTGGTATATTTTTCTCATCAAAGTTTTTAATATAGGGAAGACAGACTACATGTTGTTTTCTATCCCAAAAGGCGTTTGGAATTGTTGAGCATATGTCTTGTGAAAATCGCTTTTCTAAATTTTTAATAATTTCTTGAATTTTTGGAGTTTCTAATTGTTGTTTTATCCTTTCATGTTTCAATTCTTCTTTTAAGAAATGAATTTGTTTTTTCTTATAATTAATGAGATTTATTTTTGATATTGTTAAGTCTTTTAAATTATTAATATCTTTTATTAGTGGAGGATTAACAAATTCAAATGTTACTTCTTGTCCTAAAATATTTGTTGTAATTCCCTTATTGGTTACACTAAAAGGGTAAATTTGAGTAATAAAAGGTGTTCCTAATATAACGTCTTGATCTAAATCTTTTGCTAAAATAAAGGTACTTTTAATACAAAAATTTTGTATACATACATGGGCATTAGATAATTTATAATTAATGTTTAATTGTTGACCATTTGCTCCATATAATCTTTCTTTTGTTTTCTCATAATATTTGGTTGGAATTAATCCTTCTCTTATACAGTTTTGATCTGCTCCAGGGTCTACTAGGGCTTGTGTAATAATATCTAATTCGTTATTAATATTGATCCTAATGTAGACATGCCATTTTTGAAATTGAATTCTAGAAATTTCATTAATAAATGCTTCGCTTTCTTTAATCGTAATCCCGATTTTGAGGTTGATGATTGTCCTACAGTTTCTTTGGAGGCTTTTAAACATAATAAATCTGTCTTGATTTCAATATTATCGTTTTGTAGTTCTTTAACTTGATGTTTCAAAATATTGATTTCTTCTTGTAAATCACTTAAAGTAACTTGTGTGGGTTTATCAAATCTTTTTAATATGTCTTTTAAGTTATAAGAATCTACATCTTTTTGTTTTTCTTCGAATAAAATTAATTCTTTGAGTTTTAATAAATATTCTCTTTTAATGTCTTCATCCTGAATTGTGTCAATAATATCTAATAAAAATTCTTTTGATTTGGTAATAACGTTTATTGACTTACATCTAGATTTTGATATCATATTTATTGATTTCATTGCACAGTAGCATGGCCCCATGCAATCACAATCATCAGAGTCTTGTGACGACTCACTTATTGATTCAGAAGAATTTTCTTGAATTTGATAAATCATGTCTTCATTATCTGTATTGTAACTAGATTCTTCTTCAGAGTCTGTTTGTATAATTTTTAATAATTGTTGTTTTAATTCTGAATCTATTTCTAATTTTTTAATTTGATTTTTCATAGGACACTTAGTTGCGTAATGACCTTGTTGTTTACACTTCCAACATGTGATAGGGTTTTTAGATATTTTCTTATTAGAAGATTTTTTTTCTTTTTATAAGGTTTGTCATAAGATTTTTGTTCGTATTTGTAATCTTTTTTGTAATAAGGTTTTCTATATTGTTTTTGTTTTTTATCTTTTTTGTACTTAATGGAAGGGGGTAATATTTTTTCATAACCGTACTGACTACAAAATCCACTTAATTCTGTTTTCTTATGTTTTAATTCATTTTTTAATTTAGCTTTTAATTTTAAATCAGTGCAAATTATTAAAGCTTCGTTGTTTATAAAACTAATTAAATCTCCGTAGGTTAATTCTTCATAAGGTATATTGCCATCGTGTTTTTTGTATAATGCATTCTTGACAGTTTGACTAAATAATCTAGGTAGACCATCTAGGAACCTTTCTTTCCAATAGGGTTTCCTACAGTCTGTTCTTGTGAATACTTTTTGTAAAAACATATCTTTATACCATCTAAAATCTGCCATAGTTGGACATCTTAAGTTAGCTAATATTTCTTGTGATTTTTTCTGAAAGCTTGTTGGGTCTCCTACAAAGTTTTTGGTTATTGCATAAATTAATGTGGCTACAGCATCTCCTTCTTCATGTTCATACTCTACTTGACTAGTACCTTCTATTTTGACTTTCCTAGTCTTTTTTGTTGTGTGTAATATGTGATGTTTATGTGAGTCTGGTAAATCATTATCCCACCAATTTTTTAACATTCCCGTAAATCCTGAGACTAAAATTTTTGCTATTTGATGGTCAGTGTTGTCATGTGATTTATGAGCTAATGCTGCCATAGTCATTTCTTGTTTTAATAATTCTTTGTTAATTTCAAAAGGTTTTGTTATTGTGTTAATTTGATTATAGTTTCCTAATACTTCTAATTGTTTTGGTGAACTAGGTGGACTTGATGTGTTTTCATAAGCAGGTTTTGGTACAGGAGGGGAATAATTTACTCCTACTAATTTACTTGTTGAAGTTGTTGACGAAGGGCTAGGTGTTGTAATTTCTTCAATCCTAGGGTTGTGATGATTTTTGTTAGTAACTATGGGTTGATTTTGTTCTGAGGATGTTTCTCTAAATTTTAATTTTATTGTACCGTCTAGTTCTTGTATTATTTGTTGTATCTCAGAATCATTTTGATCATGTAAAGGTTTTGGAGGGCATAATTTTTCTAATTTCCAACTGCTTGTTTAATAATTTCATCCCAAGCTAATCTTTTTGGTGTAAAAGTTTTATGTTTTGTTTTATCGGCTTCCCATTATAAGCGTGTCCTGGTGGGGACATCCTAATGGCTCTTGGACTTATTGTGGTATTCATAACTTTGTAATAAATCCTATATATTAATGCTACTGGTTGGGCTTTATCTTGATAAGTAAGATTAGAAGCTTTTAAATTAATAGTTAATGAAGATAGTATTGTGGGATCATGTAATCCTACTGTAAAGTTTGGATAACAATCAAAATATACTGGACCACTTTCTAAATTAGAATTTAATACTGCTAATAAAGAGTTATTGAAGTTTAAATTTCTTGCGTCTCTTAAAATTACTAATATTGGAATGTTTTGTCCTAATCTGAATAATGGTTTTACTGCTACTTGTACTAATCCTATGTGTAAAAATTTATAGTTGTTTTGTCTATGTTCTGTATTGCTTCTTCAGAAAGAAGTTGAATTTCTTCAACCCTTTCTTCGGTTATCATTATTGTATCTTCGTTGTTTTAATAGAGTAATCTGACATAAATTCAAAACTACCTATTTGATATATTGTGTCTTTTTTAACTGGTGGTATGTTCTAGTTATGTAAGTGTTGATCTATTTTTGCCATATTGATTTCTTGAGTGTTAATAGATTTCATTAATTCTTGATTATTATTAGTGTTTTGTTGTTGATTATTAATTCTAATAGCGTTATTGCTACTACTATCATCTCGTTTAATGCTACTTCCTAATCTCCTTAAGAAATTAGACATCTCTAAGATAATTCTAACCCAAAAGTTCTAGTTTCTTTCCTAGATCACGGGACCACCAAGGTACGGGACCACCTCCGGTACCACCTAACACGTCTGACCAACGGTTAACAGGCTGACCAACGCACCCTCCAGGCTGACCAAGCGTAACCTAGAATCAATTCTAGAGTTCTTCTAGGTTAAAACTCTCTAGATTTATGTAACCCTTAATTCAATCAAGCTGTGAACAGTGCACGGATGAACAGTAATCTACAGTAGACTGCTACAGTGCATGAACAGTAATAGTGAACAGTGATGAACAGTAATATCCTGTGAACAGTAATATGCTACAGTAACTACGATTATGGGTGTTGTTTTGTGCGATTTTTAATTCCTAAGCATAACTTCTATTGACACTACTTGGCTCTGATACCATTTATAGCAGGATCGTTAA
This sequence comes from Pistacia integerrima, assembly GCA_026225825.1. Classification (NCBI taxonomy): domain Eukaryota; kingdom Viridiplantae; phylum Streptophyta; class Magnoliopsida; order Sapindales; family Anacardiaceae; genus Pistacia; species Pistacia integerrima. Next base: position 5,172,192 of record CM047739.1, on the reverse strand, counting down.
AAAACAAAGTGATTGAAATAAAAGTAAATGAATGAATTAAAGTAATTGAAATTGAAAGACTTGAAGTCAAGTCAAATAAAGAAAATATTGTAAATGAATTGTAAATTGATTAAAAGTAAACAAAGTCAAATAAAACTATTACATCTGTCCATTTACCTTTAGAAGAAATTAAAATAGAACATCAACAAGCAGAAATAATAGCATCACCATTTAAGAAAATTAATAGAATTGATGATGATCAAAAGCAACCAACTTTACGAGACATTAAAAATATTCAACATCAAAATAATTACTCGAATCAGATTCTCCACACCATTAGTCAACAAATGAATAGAATAGAAGACAATACTACCCACATCATTACAAAAATTTCAAAAGCCCCCGGGAAGGAGATAATAGAAACTTCAACAAATTCACCAACTTTAGGAAATTCAACATCAACTTCAACACCCTTTATTCACAAAAAATATGTTAAACCATTTTTTGAACCCTTTGACATTCCAAGAGAAGAAATTATTAAACTCAATAATCACAATACTATTTTAGAAAATATTAGTAAAAAACTTAGCGAATTATCATCCTCTAAATCAAACATTAATGTCCTTACCGAATTCGACCCAATAGAAGAATTAAATGAAATTTTTCAAAACTTATCTATTAATAAAATGAGAAATAATATGAGGTATCCTAAAACTCGAAACTATTACCCAAGACCTTCTTTGCCAGATATGCAATTTGAAGATATATCACAACTAGCAAGATCTTCCTACAACTGGAACAAGAATAGATGAATGGAATATAGACGGATTAGCTGAACATCAAATATTAAATATTTTACAAGAAATGACTATGGCAAAGATTAGCTCATAAATCACATGACAACACCGACCATCAAATAGCAAAAAATTTTAGTCTCGGGATTTACTGGGAATGTTAAAAAATTGGTGGGATAATGATTTACCAGACTCACATAAACATCACATATTACACGCAACAAAAAAGACTAGGAAAGTCAAAATAGAAGGTACTAGTCAAGTAGAGTATGAACATGAAGAAGGAGATGTTGTAGCCACATTAATTTATGCAATAACCAAAAACTTTGTAGGAGACCCAACAAGCTTTCAGAAAAAATCACAAGAAATATTAGCTAACTTAAGATGTCCAACTATGGCAGATTTTAGATGGTATAAAGATATGTTTTTTACAAAAAGTATTCACAAGAATGCATCTGTAGGAAACCCTATTGGAAAGAAAGGTTCCTAGATGGTCTACCTAGATTATTTAGTCAAACTGTCAAGAATGCATTATACAAAAAACACGATGGCAATATACCTTATGAAGACTTAACCTATGAGATTTAATCAGTTTTATTAACAACGAAGCTTTAATAATTTGCACTGATTTAAAATTAAAGGCTAAATTAAAAAATGAATTAAAACATAAGAAAACAGAATTAAGTGGATTTTGTAGTCAGTACGGTTATGAAAAAATATTACCCCCCTCTATTAAGTACAAAAAAGATAAAAAACAAAAACAATATAGAAAACCTTATTACAAAAAAGATTACAAATACGAACAAAAATCTTATGACAAACCTTATAAAAAGAAAAAAATCTTCTAATAAGAAAATATCTAAAAACCCTATCACATGTTGGAAGTGTAAACAACAAGGTCATTCCGCAACTAAGTGTCCTATGAAAAATCAAATTAAAAAATTAGAAATAGATTCAGAATTAAAACAACAATTATTAAAAATTATACAAACAGACTCTGAAGAAGAATCTAGTTACAATACAGATAATGAAGACATGATTTATCAAATTCAAGAAAATTCTTCTGAATCAATGAGTGAGTCGGCACAAGACTCTGATAATTGTGATTGCATGGGGCCATGCTACTGTGCAATGAAATCAATAAATATGATATCAAAATCTAGACCTAAGTCAATAAATGTTATTACCAAATCAAAAGAATTTTTATTAGATATTATTGACAAAATTCAAGATGAAGACATTAAAAGAGAATATTTATTAAAACTCAAATAATTAATTTTATCCGAAGAAAAACAAAAGGATGTAGATTCTTATAACTTAAAAGACATATTAAAAAGATTTGATAAACCCACACAAGTTACTTTAAGTGATTTACAAGAAGAAATCAATATTCTGAAACATCAAGTTAAAGAAATACAAAACGATAATATTGAAATCAAGACAGATTTATTATGTTTAAAAGCCTCCAAAGAAGTCAGGGACAACCATCAACCTCAAAATCAGGATTACAGATTAAAGAAACTGAAGAAGCATTTATTAATGAAATTTCTAGAATTCAATTTAAAAAATGGCATGTTTACATTAGGATCAATATTAATCATGAATTAGATATTATTACACAAGCTTTAGTAGACACTGGAGCAGATCAAAACTGTATAAGAGAAGGATTAATTCCAACAAAATATTATGAAAAAAACAAAAAGAAAGATAATATGGAGCTAATGGTCAACAGTTAAACATTAATTATAAATTATCTAATGCTCATATTTGTATACAAAATTTTTGTATTAAAAGTACTTTTATTTTAGCAAAAGATTTAGATCAAGACGTTATATTAGGTACACCTTTTATCACTCAAATTTACCCTTTTAGTGTAACCAATAAAGGAATTACAACAAATATTTTAGGACAAGAGGTAACATTTGAATTTGTCAATCCACCATTAATAAAGGATATTAGTAAATTAAAGAATATTTCAATATCTAAGATAAACACTATTACCAAATTAAAGAGTCTAGAAATTGTCCCTACCAAAGAATGGCTCGATTACCACAAAATTTTGGATGCTTGCATTACAAAAACTTGTTTTCAACTTTTTGCATTAAGATTTCAAAGGTTTCAAAATTATATTTTCAAAAAAATGCAAAAATCAAAAAGTTTTTCTAATAGTCTCTCTCATCACAACAACTTTCAAGACACAGATTTATTAGGAAAGAGTGAGAGTGAGGAAAAGATGGGCACTCCCATCAAACCCAAAAACAATCCAAAATCAAAAGCATCGTATGCGATGCTACCACCTCAACAACCTATTACCCCACAAACAAAACCTTCACAATCAAGATCCTCAAAACCCAATAAACAGAAAAACATTATCACTCAACCAAACCGGTTTACTCTTCTTGATGAAGAATCTGTTTCTTCATCTCCACCAAGAAATTACCAACAAGCCCTTACCATACCACCAACCTATACACCTTACTCATCAAAACCTATCGACATTAATCCCACTTTTCAGTACATTGAGAAAGATATTACTCAATCAATTTGCATTGTTGAACCCGAATATTGGGGACAAACTATGCAAGAAACTTTATCAAAAATTTTCCCTCCAGATTTTTATTTTATTCCTGATGATTTATTAAAAACAAGAACATTTTATGAATTTATTTTAGTTGATACTGATTCAATAGAAATTACCCATAATCCCCGATAGAAATGATCCCAATGTAATTGCTTTTTCAAAATGCAAAATTAAAAAGGTTTTAAGACCTCAAGATCAAGCGCTGGAATTTATCAAAAACGTCCCATTTTCTCAATCATTCATTCCCCAAGAATTTTCTTATAAAGATTATCAAAAGGCATGGTTTCATACTTTCTGTTTAACTCATACAACACACTCCTGGTTTTTCATTTTTGACAAAACTTGCCCAAAAACATTTCCAAAATGGTTTCAACAATGGTTTAACTTTTTCGGTTTAAATGAAAAAATCTTTCCACCTTCAGTTTTGGACGGGTATCACTTGTTTACAAAAAATTTCAACAACAATGAAGACCCTTTGCTAGCTTTTTTCCAAGAATTTCTTAATTGCTCCGGATAATGAGTTGGCAATTTCACATTACTACTCCTCCTCCTCCAAAATTCCGAGAATTACAAAGGAAATTTCTTATTAAATGGTGGCCTAGTTTTTCCATCCAAAATATTAGTCCACCAGCTCTGCAAATGTGGCTCTCTCAACACCCACGGTTATGTCACCAAGAACAATCAACATTTTTGACTCAAAAATCAAGACTCCTTGCTGAGTTGGCTCAATGTCAAAACCCTCAAGATATGGACAAAATTATTATGGCCATTGGATCTTCAACATCTCAAAAAGCGACTCGGATAGCACCAAATCACCAAGCGATCAAGATGAGGATGACTATTTTGTCATGTTCTAGAACCAGATCAATTATGAATTCAATAAAGGCTGATGACTCCGCCTCATTTTTCAAAAATTTCGGTGCTGACAAGATTCTTCTCCAGTCGACTTTATCTCTTGCCCAGAAGCAAATTTGTCAAGATTTTCTGCAAACATTTAAAGACTTCAAGACTTCTTCAAAGTAATCCTTTCACGTGGCTTTTGCAAAGCTTTTCAACAATTTCAAGACATATTTTGTCAAGCTCCCCTGACAACAAGCAAGACTTTCAAGATATCTTTTAATGAGCCTTATCGGTTTGTCTGCCATTTTCGTAATGCATCATCAATAATTCCAGACACGTATCCAAGACAGATCATCACTCATCAACAACTTTATCTTTTTCCTGTATTGCATTATTGTAACGGATTCAAATGTTTTTGAAATCCGATCGTTTGTGGTATAAATAGAGATCACTTCAGTTGTAAGCATCAAGTTTTGAGAAAAGTTTTGAGACAAGTTTTGAAAAAATTTTAAGTTTGAGAGAGAGAGAGTTTCCTCTCGTGTACAAATTATCAAAGCAATAAACTTGTAAGTTTTCTTCATTACATTCATTATGTTATTTGACTTTGTTTACTTTTAATCAATTTACAATTCATTTACAATATTTTCTTTATTTGACTTGACTTCAAGTCTTTCAATTTCAATTACTTTAATTCATTCATTTACTTTTATTTCAATTACTTTGTTTTTTAACGATCCTGCTATATATGGTATCAGAGCCAAGTAGTGTCAATAGAAGTTATGCTTAGGAATTAAAAATCGCACAAAACAACACCCATAATCGTAGTTACTGTAGCATATTACTGTTCACAGGATATTACTGTTCATCACTGTTCACTATTACTGTTCATGCATTGTAGCAGTCTACTGTAGATTACTGTTCATCCGTGCACTGTTCACAGCTTGATTGAATTAAGGGTTAGATAAATCTAGAGAGTTTTAATCTAGAAGAACTCTAGAATTGATTCTAGGTTACGCTTGGTCAGCCTGGAGGGTGCGTTGGTCAGCCTGTTAACCGTTGGTCAGCCGTGTTAGGTGGTCCCGGAGGTGGTCCCATACCTTGGTGGTCCCGTGATCTAGGAAAGAAACTAGAACTTTTGGGTTAGAATTATCTTAGAGATGTCTAATTTCTTAAGGAGATTAGGAAGTAGCAGTAAACGAGATGATAGTAGTAGCAATAACGCTATTAGAATTAATAATCAACAACAAAACACTAATAATAATCAAGAATTAATGAAATCTATTAACACTCAAGAAATCAATATGGCAAAAATAGATCAACACTTACATAACTGGAACATACCACCAGTTAAAAAAGACACAATATATCAAATAGGTAGTTTTGAATTTATGTTAGATTACTCAATTAAAACAACAGAAGATACAATAATGATAACCGAAGAAAGGGTTGAAGAAATTCAACTTCTTTCTGAAGAAGCAATACACAGACATAGACAAAACAACTATAAATTTTTACATATACGATTAGTACAAGTAGCAGTAAAACCATTATTTAGATTAGGACAAAACATTCCAATATTAGTAATTTTAAGAGACACAAGAAATTTAAACTTCAATAACTCTTTATTAGCAGTATTAAATTCTAATTTAGAAAGTGGTCCCGTTTATTTTGATTGTTATCCAAACTTTACAGTAGGATTACATGATCCCACAATACTATCTTCATTAACTATTAATTTAAAAGCTTCTAATCTTACTTATCAAGATAAAGCCCAACCAGTAGCATTAATATATAGGATTTATTACAAAGTTATGAATACCACAATAAGTCCAAGAGCCATTAGGATGTCCCCACTAGCACACACAGTTATAATGGAAGCCGATAAAACAAAACATAAAACTTTTACACCAAAAAGATTAGCTTGGGATGAAATTATTAAACAAACAGATTGGAAATTAGAAAAATTATGCCCTCCAAAACCTTTACATGATCAAAATGATTCTGAGATACAACAAATAATACAAGAACCAAACGGTACAATAAAATTAAAATTAGAGAAACATCTTTAGAACAAAATCAACCCATAGTTACTAACAAAAATCATCACAACCCTAGGATTGAAGAAATTACAACACCTAGCCTTTCGTCAACAACTTCAACAAGTAAATTAGTAGGAGTAAATTATTCCCCTCCTGTACCAAAACCTGCATACGAAAGTACATCAAGTCCACCTAGTTCACCAACACAATCAGAAGTATTAGGAAACTATAATCAAATTAACAGAATAACAAAACCTTTTGAAATTAACAAAGAATTATTAAAACAAGAATTCTTACAAGATTATAATAAAGAAAAACGACAAATATTCTTTACAAAATTTAGTCTAGAAGAACAAAATACCCTTAGATCTGAATGGTACAATACACAAGAAAAATTAAAACAAAATATTTATTTCTTTAATTGGTTAGAAAATAGAAAATGTTATCAAGATTTAAGTGAAAAGAAAACTATATTTGTTACCACTAATGCGACAAAAAATTGGCAAACAACAACAAATAAAACTATTACATCTGTCCATCCACCTTTAGAAGAAATTAAAATAGAACATCAACAAGCAGAAATAATAGCATCACCATTTAAGAAAATTAATAGAATTGATGATGATCAAAAGCAACCAACTTTACGAGACATTAAAAATATTCAACATCAAAACAATTACTCGAATCAGATTCTCCACACCATTAGTCAACAAATGAATAGAATAGAAGACAATACTACCCACATTATTACAAAAATTTCAAAAGCCCCCGGGAAGGAGATAATAGAAACTTCAACAAATTCACCAACTTTAGGAAATTCAACATCAACTTCAACACCCCTTTATTCACAAAAATATGTTAAACCATTTTTTGAACCCTTTGACATTCCAAGAGAAGAAATTATTAAACTCAATAATCACAATACTATTTTAGAAAATATTAGTAAAAAACTTAGCGAATTATCATCCTCTAAATCAAACATTAATGTCCTTACCGAATTCGACCCAATAGAAGAATTAAATGAAAATTTTCAAAACTTATCTATTAATAAAATGAGAAATAATATGAGGTATCCTAAAACTCGAAACTATTACCTAAGACCTTCTTTGCCAGATATGCAATTTGAAGATATATCACAACTAGCAAGATCTTCCTACACTGGAACAGGAATAGATGAATGGAATATAGACGGATTAGCTGAACATCAAATATTAAATATTTTACAAGAAATGACTATGGCAGCATTAGCTCATAAATCACATGACAACACCGACCATCAAATAGCAAAAATATTAGTCTCAGGATTTACAAGGAATGTTAAAAAATTGGTGGGATAATGATTTACCAGACTCACATAAACATCACATATTACACGCAACAAAAAAGACTAGGAAAGTCAAAATAGAAGGTACTAGTCAAGTAGAGTATGAACATGAAGAAGGAGATGCTGTAGCCACATTAATTTATGCAATAACCAAAAACTTTGTAGGAGACCCAACAAGCTTTCAGAAAAAATCACAAGAAATATTAGCTAACTTAAGATGTCCAACTATGGCAGATTTTAGATGGTATAAAGATATGTTTTTACAAAAAGTATTCACAAGAACAGACTGTAGGAAACCCTATTGGAAAGAAAGGTTCCTAGATGGTCTACCTAGATTATTTAGTCAAACTGTCAAGAATGCATTATACAAAAAACACGATGGCAATATACCTTATGAAGACTTAACCTATGGAGATTTAATCAGTTTTATTAACAACGAAGCTTTAATAATTTGCACTGATTTAAAATTAAAGGCTAAATTAAAAAATGAATTAAAACATAAGAAAACAGAATTAAGTGGATTTTATAGTCATACGATTATGAAAAAAATATTACCCCCTCTATTAAGTACAAAAAGATAAAAAACAAAAAACAATATAGAAAACCTTATTACAAAAAAGATTACAAATACGAACAAAAATCTTATGACAAACCTTATAAAAAGAAAAAATCTTCTAATAATAAAATATCTAAAAACCCTATCACATGTTGGAAGTGTAAACAACAAGGTCATTCCGCAACTAAGTGTCCTATGAAAAATCAAATTAAAAAATTAGAAATAGATTCAGAATTAAAACAACAATTATTAAAAATTGAAAGAGAATATTTATTAAAACTCAAATAATTAATTTTATCCGAAGAAAAACAAAAGGATGTAGATTCTTATAACTTAAAAGACATATTAAAAAGATTTGATAAACCCACACAAGTTACTTTAAGTGATTTACAAGAAGAAATCAATATTCTGAAACATCAAGTTAAAGAAATACAAAACGATAATATTGAAATCAAGACAGATTTATTATGTTTAAAAGCCTCCAAAGAAGCTGTAGGACAACCATCAACCTCAAAATCAGGATTACAGATTAAAGAAACTGAAGAAGCATTTATTAATGAAATTTCTAGAATTCAATTTCAAAAATGGCATGTTTACATTAGGATCAATATTAATCATGAATTAGATATTATTACAGGAGCTTTAGTAGACACAGGAGCAGATCAAAAATGTATAAGAGAAGGATTAATTCCAACAAAATATTATGAAAAAACAAAAGAGAGATTATATGGAGCAAATGGTCAACAGTTAAACATTAATTATAAATTATCTAATGCTCATATTTGTATACAAAATTTTTGTATTAAAAGTACTTTTATTTTAGCAAAAGATTTAAATCAAGACGTTATATTAGGTACACCTTTTATCACTCAAATTTACCCTTTTAGTGTAACCAATAAAGGAATTACAACAAATATTTTAGGACAAGAGGTAACATTTGAATTTGTCAATCCACCATTAATAAAGGATATTAGTAAATTAAAGAATATTTCAATATCTAAGATAAACACTATTACCAAATTAAAGAGTCTAGAAATTGTCCCTACCAAAGAATGGCTCGATTACCACAAAATTTTGGATGCTTGCATTACAAAAACTTGTTTTCAACTTTTTGCATTAAGATTTCAAAGGTTTCAAAATTATATTTTCAAAAAAATGCAAAAATCAAAAAGTTTTTCTAATAGTCTCTCTCATCACAACAACTTTCAGGACACAGATTTATTAGGAAAGAGTGAGAGTGAGGAAAAGATGGGCACTCCCATCAAACCCAAAAACAATCCAAAATCAAAAGCATCGTATGCGATGCTACCACCTCAACAACCTATTACCCCACAAACAAAACCTTCACAATCAAGATCCTCAAAACCCAATAAACAGAAAAACATTATCACTCAACCAAACCGGTTTACTCTTCTTGATGAAGAATCTGTTTCTTCATCTCCACCAAGAAATTACCGACAAGCCCTTACCATACCACCAACCTATACACCTTCCTCATCAAAACCTGTCGACATTAATCCCACTTTTCAGTACATTGAGAAAGATATTACTCAATCAATTTGCATTGTTGAACCCGAATATTGGGGACAAACTATGCAAGAAATTTTATCAAAAATTTTCCCTCCGTTTTTATTTTTATTTTATTCCCCGATGATTTATTAAAAACAAGAACATTTTATGAATTTATTTTAGTTGATACTGATTCAATAGAAATTACCCATAATCCTGATAGAAATGATCCCAACAGAATTGCTTTTTCAAAATGCAAAATTAAAAAGGTTTTAAGACCTCAAGGTCATGACCGAATTTATCAAAAACGCCCATTTTCTCAATCATTCATTCCCCAAGAATTTTCTTATAAAGATTATCAAAAGGCATGGTTTCATACTTTCTATTTAACTCATACAACACACTCTTGGTTTTTCATTTTTGACAAAACTTGCCCAAAAACATTTCCAAAATGGTTTCAACAATGGTTTAATTTTTTCGGTTTAAATGAAAAAATCTTTCCACCTTCAGTTTTGGACGGATATCACTTGTTTACAAAAAATTTCAACAACAAGAAGACCCTTTGCTAGCTTTTTCCAAAGAATTTCTTAATTGCCTGGATAATGAGTTGGCAATTTCACATCACTACTCCTCCTCCTCCAAAATTTCGAGAATTACAAAGAAATTTTCTTATTAAATGGTGGCCTAGTTTTTCCATCCAAAATATTAGTCCACCAGCTGTGCAAGTGTGGCTCTCTCAACACCCACAGTTATATCAGTCTCAACAACAATCAACATTTTTGACTCAAAAATCAAGACTCCTTGCTGAGTTGGCTCAATGTCAAAACCCTCAAGATATGGACAAAATTATTATGGCCATTGGATTTTCAATATCTCAAAAAGCAGACTCAGATAGCACCAAATCACCAAGCAATCAAGATGAGGATGACTATTTTGTCATGTTCCAGAACCAAATCAATTATGAATTCAATAAAGGTTGATGACTCAGCCTCATTTTCAAAAGTTTCGGCGGGCGCTAACAAGATTCTTACCCAGATTAACTTTTCTCTTGCCCAGAAGAAAATTAGTCAAAAGGTTTCTGCAAAAATTTAAAGACTTTCAAGACTTCAAGACTTCTTCATAATTGTCCTTTCACGTGGCTTTTGCAAAGCTTTTCAACAATTTCAAGACATATTTTGTCAAGCTTCCCTAACAACAAGCAAGACTTTCAAGATATCTTTAAAGGAGCCTTATCAGCTTGTCTGCCATTTTCAGAGCAGATCCTCAATAATTCAAGACACATATCCAAGACAGCTCATCACTTATCAACAACTTTATCTTTTTCCTGTATTGCATTATTGTAACGGATTCAAATGTTTTTGAAATCTGATCATTTGTAGTATAAATAGAGATCACTTCAGTTGTAAGCATCAAGTTTTGAGAAAATTTTTAGATCAAGTTTTGGAGAAAGATCACAAAAATTTTAAGTTTGAGAGAGAGAGAGTTTCCTCTCGTGTACAAATTATCAAAGCAATAAACTTGTAAGTTTTCTTCATTACATTCATTATGTTATTTGACTTTGTTTACTTTTAATCAATTTACAATTCATTTACAATATTTTCTTTATTTGACTTGACTTCAAGTCTTTCAATTTCAATTACTTTAATTCATTCATTTACTTTTATTTCAATCACTTTGTTTTTAACGATCCTGCTATAAATGGTATCAGAGCCAAGTAGTGTCAATAGAAGTTATGCTTAGGAATTAATTAAAAATCGCACAAAACAACACCCATAACGTAGTTACTGTAGCAGATACTGTTCACATGATATTTCTGTTCATCACTGTTCACTATTACTGTTCATGCACTGTAGCAGTCTACTGTAGATTACTGTTCATCCGTGCACGTGGCACAGACTTGATTGAATTAAGGGTTACATAAATCTAGAGAGTTTTAACCTAGAAGAACTCTAGAATTGATTCTAGGTTACGCTTGGTCAGCCTGGAGGGTGCGCTGGTCAGCCTGTTAACCGTTGGTCAGCCGTGTTAGGTGGTCCCGGAGGTGGTCCCGTACCTTGGTGGTCCCGTGATCTAGGAGAAAAACTAAAACTTTTGGGTTAGAATTATCTTAGAGATGTCTAATTTCTTAAGGAGATTAGGAAGTAGCAGTAAACGAGATGATAGTAGTAGCAGTAACGCTATTAGAATTAATAATCAACAACAAAACACTAATAATAATCAAGAATTAATGAAATCTATTAATACTCGAGATTAATATGGCAAAAATAGATCAACACTTACATAACTGGAACATACCACCAGTTAAAAAAGACACAATATATCAAATAGGTAGTTTTGAATTTATGTCAGATTACTCTATTAAAACAACAGAAGATACAATAATGATAACCGAAGAAAGGGTTGAAGAAATTCAACTTCTTTCTGAAGAAGCAATACACAGACATAGACAAAACAACTATAAATTTTTACACATAGGATTAGTACAAGTAGCAGTAAAACCATTATTTAGATTAGGACAAAACATTCCAATATTAGTAATATTAAGAGACGCAAGAAATTTAAACTTCAATAACTCTTTATTAGCAGTATTAAATTCTAATTTAGAAAGTGGTCCCGTTTATTTTGATTGTTATCCAAACTTTACAGTAGGATTACATGATCCCACAATACTATCTTCATTAACTATTAATTTAAAAGCTTCTAATCTTACTTAGCAAGATAAAGCCCAACCAGTAGCATTAATATATAGGATTTATTACAAAGTTATGAATACCACAATAAGTCGAAGAGCCATTAGGATGTCCCCACCAGGACACACAGTTATAATGGAAGCCGATAAAACAAAACATAAAACTTTTACACCAAAAAGATTAGCTTGGGATGAAATTATTAAACAAACAGATTGGAAATTAGAAAAATTATGCCCTCCAAAACCTTTACATGATCAAAATGATTCTGAGATACAACAAATAATACAAGAACCAGACGGTACAATAAAATTAAAATTTAGAGAAACATCCTCAAAACAAAATCAACCTATAGTTACTAACAAAAATCATCACAACCCTAGGATTGAAGAAATTACAACACCTAGCCCTTCGTCAACAACTTCAACAAGTAAATTAGTAGGAGTAAATTATTCCCCTCCTGTACCAAAACCTGCTTATGAAAACACATCAAGTCCACCTAGTTCACCAACACAATCAGAAGTATTAGGAAACTATAATCAAATTAACACAATAACAAAACCTTTTGAAATTAACAAAGAATTATTAAAACAAGAATTCTTACAAGATTATAATAAAGAAAAACGACAAATATTCTTTACAAAATTTAGTCCAGAAGAACAAAATACCCTTAGATCTGAATGGTACAATACACAAGAAAAATTAAAACAAAATATTTATTTCTTTAATTGGTTAGAAAATAGAAAATGTTATCAAGATTTAAGTGAAAAGAAAACTATATTTGTTACCACTAATGCGACAAAAAATTGGCAAACAACAACAAATAAAACTATTACATCTGTCCATCCACCTTTAGAAGAAATTAAAATAGAACATCAACAAGCAGAAATAATAGCATCACCATTTAAGAAAATTAATAGAATTGATGATGATCAAAAGTAACCAACTTTAAGAGACATTAAAAATATTCAACATCAAAACAATTACTCTAATCAAATTCTTCACACCATTAGTCAACAAATGAATAGGATAGAAGATAATACTATCCACATAATTACAAAAATTTCAAAAACCCCCGGGAAGGAGATAATAGAAACTTCAACAAATTCACCAACTTTAGGAAATTCAACATCAACTTTAACATCAACTTCAACACCCCTTTATTCGCAAAAATATGTTAAACCATTTTTTGAACCCTTTGACATTCCAAGAGAAGAAATTATTAAACTCAATAAATACAATACTATTTTAGAAAATATTAGTAAAAAACTTAGTGAATTATCATCTTCCAAATCAAACATTAATGTCCTCTCAAAATCAACCTCAATCAAAGATCAAAGGTATAGGAAAAGAAAACTTTCTTATTATAATAATAAAAATAAAAGAATAAAAAAATGTTGGAAATGTAAACAAGAAGGACACGATGCTTTTTATTGTCCCACTAAAAAACAAAATAAAAGCTTAACATTAGAATCTCAACATAATCTAACAAACGTATCTTTTGAAATACTACCACCTCAACAACATTTTACCCCTCAATTAATAAGCCTAAGTCAAGACTTAATTGAGCCTAAGTCAAGACAATTCTGACAATAACTTCAATAATTCTTTAGAAGGAAACCTTCTAAATATTAAGAGCCAGTTTTCACAAAATTGCAATAATAGTAACCCAATGAAATCAATAAATATGATATCAACATCTAGATCTAAGTCAATAAATGTTATTATCAAATCAAAAGAATTTTTATTAGATATTATTAACAAAATTCAGGATGAAGACATTAAAAGAGAATATTTATTAAAACTCAAAGAATTAATTTTATCTGAAGAAAAACAAAAAGATGTAGATTCTTATAACTTAAAAGACATATTAAAAAGATTTGATAAACTCACACAAGTTACTTTAAGTGATTTACAAGAAGAAATCAATATTCTGAAACATCAAGTTAAAGAATTACAAAACGATAATATTGAAATCAAGACAGATTTATTATGTTTAAAAGCCTCCAAAGAAACTGTAGGACAATCATCAACCTCAAAATCAGGATTATAGATTAAAGAAACTGAAGAAGCATTTATTAATGAAATTTCTAGAATTCAATTTCAAAAATGGCATGTCTACATTAGGATCAATATTAATCACGAATTAGATATTATTACACAAGCCCTAGTAGACACTGGAGCAGATCAAAACTGTATAAGAGAAGGATTAATTCCAACCAAATATTATGAGAAAACAAAAGAAAGATTATATGGAGCAAATGGTCAACAATTAAACATTAATTATAAATTATCTAATGCTCATATTTGTATACAAAATTTTTGTATTAAAAGTACCTTTATTTTAGCAAAAGATTTAGATCAAGACGTTATATTAGGAACACCTTTTATTACTCAAATTTACTCTTTTAGTGTAACCAATAAGGGAATTACAACAAATATTTTAGGACAAGAAGTAACATTTGAATTTGTTAATCCTCCACTAATAAAAGATATTAATAATTTAAAAGACTTAACAATATCAAAAATAAATCTCATTAATTATAAGAAAAAACAAATTCATTTCTTAAAAGAAGAATTGAAACATGAAAGGATAAAACAACAATTAGAAACTCCAAAAATTCAAGAAATTATTAAAAATTTAGAAAAGCGATTTTCACAAGACATATGCTCAACAATTCCAAACGCCTTTTGGGATAGAAAACAACATGTAGTCTGCTTCCCTATATTAAAAACTTTGATGAGAAAAAATATACCAACAAAAGCTAGACCTATACGATGAATAAAGAATTACTCGAACAACTGTCATAAAGAAATCAAAGATTTACAAGATAAAAAAATTGATTAGACCAAGTAAATCTCCATGGGAGTTGTTCGCCTTCTATGTCAATAATGCGCGTAAAAAGAACGAGGAGTTCCAAGATTAGTTATCAATTATAAACCATTAAACAAAGTATTACAATGGATTAGATATCCCATTCCCAACAAAAAAGATTTAATTAATAGACTATATAATGCAACAATATTTTCAAAATTTGATATGAAGTCAGGATTTTGGCAAGTCCAAATAGACGAATTAGATAGATACAAAACAGCATTTAATGTTCCTTTTGGTCAATATGAATGGAACGTTATGCCTTTCGGATTAAAAAATGCACCCTCAGAATTTCAAAACATTATGAATGATATCTTTAATCCCTATATACACTTTACAATAGTATATATTGACGATGTCTTAGTTTATTCAGAATCAATAGATCAACATTTAAAACATTTAAAAATATTTGAAGAAATTATTAAAAGAAATGGATTAGTTGTTTCAGCCACAAAAATGAAATTATTTCAAGCAAAAATCAGATTTTTAGGTCATGAAATTTACAAAGGGACTATTAAACCAATTGATAGGACAATAGAATTCGCAAATAATTTCCCGATGAATTAAGAGATAAAACACAATTACAAAGATTTTTAGGATGTCTTAATTATATAGCGAGTTTTTCCAAGACCTTAGAAAATTATGTGAACCGTTATATCAAAGACTTAGAAAAAATCCTCCCCGCATGGTCAAACCCATACTCAAATAGTTAGAGAAATCAAATCCAAAATTAAATTCCTTCCTTGTCTTAGTATATTGGATCCATCAGCTTATCCTATTATAGAAACGGATGTCTCTGATATAGGTTACGGTGGAATATTAAAACAAAAATTAGACAATAAAGAAAGTCTAGTTAGGTTTCATTCGAGTCTGCCTGCTCAAAAAAAATTATTCAACCATCAAAAAAGAAGTTTTATCAATTGTTTTATGCATTACAAAAATTTCAAGATGATTTGATTAATAAAAGATTTTTGATCCGAATGCATTCTTCGCATCAAAATTTATTTTTTGAAAAAGATGTAAAAAATTTAGTTTCAAAACAAATTTTTGCCAGATGGCAAGCAATACTGTCTTGTTTTGACTTTGAAATTGAACACATCAAGGGACACGATAATTCTTTACCTGATTTTCTTTCCCGTGAATTCTTACAGGGAAAGAAAAAGTTAAGTGATAAAGAGAGTGAGTGACAGAAAGTAATTGAGTGAAAGATGGGCACTCCCATCAAAGTCAATAATTCTCAAGGAGAAAAACCATTACACAATTTTCAAAAATCAAAAAATGTTTTTACTATTGTCCAAAATCGTCATCTTTCTCAAAAGAAAAAACAATCACGTAAAATTTCAAAAAGATATTTTTTCAAATAATATTTGGCAAAGAATTCTTCATGATTCCCATATTGATGATTTTTTGGCATTATCTCAATATCTTAAAAATCCAACACCAATTCAATTAGCCGAAGCCTTACCCATTTCTTCAAAAGCCATTGACAAAATAATTCTTGAAACCGAAATTCGTGCCAAAAAGGTCCTCATGAAATATAAGGATGCACATCCACAAGAACCATTTAGTTTGTGGGCTTCTTCTCTTTTTAATAAACCTTCAACATCAACATCAGAAAACAATAATTATATTCAACAATTAGTTACAGCTGAAGAGGCAGATGATTTAGTCGAGGCCGATGATTACGAAGGAGAAAATGATTTATTAAGTTCTCAAGTTCGAGACAATTCTCAACACTCCAAGACAAATGATTCGATAATTTTCTTTCGGGCAATTCTCAAGACTCTCAATTTGAGGATTCTCAATTTGAAGATGATTAAGAGGCAGTGACTCAGCATTGCCTTTGTCCAATTTTCAACATTTGCAAGATTTTTTAGACTATCTTTATGAAGATGTTCAAAGTTTTATCACGTAGCTTCTGCAATAATTTCAAGTCTCAAAATTCAAAAATATCGGCGCCGACAAGTTTCTTCTCCAGTCAACTTTTCCTTGCCCAGAAGCAAATTAGTCAAGATTTTCTGCAAAAATTTAAAGACATCAAGACTTCTTCAACACAATCCTTTCACGTGGCTTTTGCAAAGATTCTCAACAATTTCAAGACTTACTTTGTCAAGCTCCCCTGACAACAAGCAAGACTTTCAAGATATCTTTTAATGAGCCTTATCAGTTTGTCTGCCATTTTCAGAGCAGATCATCAATAATGATAACCGAAGAAAAGGTTGAAGAAATTCAACTTCTTTCTGAAGAAGCAATACACAGACATAGACAAAACAACTATAAATTTTTACACATAGGATTAGTACAAGTAGCAGTAAAACCATTATTCAGATTAGAACAAAATCAACCCATAGTTACTAACAAAAATCATCACAACCCTAGGATTGAAGAAATTACAACACCTAGCCCTTCGTCAACAACTTCAACAAGTAAATTAGTAGGAGTAAATTATTCCCCTCCTGTACCAAAACCTGCTTATGAAAACACATCAAGTCCACCTAGTTCACCAACACAATCAGAAGTATTAGGAAACTATAATCAAATTAACACAATAACAAAACCTTTTGAAATTAACAAAGAATTATTAAAACAAGAATTCTTACAAGATTATAATAAAGAAAAACGACAAATATTCTTTACAAAATTTAGTCCAGAAGAACAAAATACCCTTAGATCTGAATGGTACAATACACAAGAAAAATTAAAACAAAATATTTATTTCTTTAATTGGTTAGAAAATAGAAAATGTTATCAAGATTTAAGTGAAAAGAAAACTATATTTGTTACCACTAATGCGACAAAAAATTGGCAAACAACAACAAATAAAACTATTACATCTGTCCATCCACCTTTAGAAGAAATTAAAATAGAACATCAACAAGCAGAAATAATAGCATCACCATTTAAGAAAATTAATAGAATTGATGATGATCAAAAGCAACCAACTTTACGAGACATTAAAAATATTCAACATCAAAACAATTACTCGAATCAGATTCTCCACACCATTAGTCAACAAATGAATAGAATAGAAGACAATACTACCCACATCATTACAAAAATTTCAAAAGCCCCCGGGAAGGAGATAATAGAAACTTCAACAAATTCACCAACTTTAGGAAATTCAACATCAACTTCAACACCCCTTTATTCACAAAAATATGTTAAACCATTTTTTGAACCCTTTGACATTCCAAGAGAGGAAATTATTAAACTCAATAATCACAATACTATTTTAGAAAATATTAGTAAAAAACTTAGTGAATTATCATCCTCTAAATCAAACATTAATGTCCTTACCGAATTCGACCCAATAGAAGAATTAAATCAAAATTTTCAAAACTTATCTATTAATAAAATGAGAAATAATATGAGATATCCTAAAACTCGAAATTATTACCCAAGACCTTCTTTGCCAGATATGCAATTTGAAGATATATCACAACTAGCAAGATCTTCCTACACTGGAACAAGAATAGATGAATGGAATATGAGCAGTTATTGAACATCAAATATTAAATATTTTACAAGAAATGACTATGGCAAGATTAGCTCATAAATCACATGACAACACTGACCATCAAATAGCAAAAATATTAGTCTCAGGATTTACAGGAATGTTAAAAAATTGGTGGGATAATGATTTACCAGACTCACATAAACATCACATATTACACGCAACAAAAAAGACTAGGAAAGTCAAAATAGAAGGTACTAGTCAAGTAGAGTATGAACATGAAGAAGGAGATGCTGTAGCCACATTAATTTATGCAATAACCAAAAACTTTGTAGGAGACCCAACAAGCTTTCAGAAAAAATCACAAGAAATATTAGCTAACTTAAGATGTCCAACTATGGCAGATTTTAGATGGTATAAAGATATGTTTTTACAAAAAGTATTCACAAGAACAGACTGTAGGAAACCCTATTGGAAAGAAAGGTTCCTAGATGGTCTACCTAGATTATTTAGTCAAACTGTCAAGAATGCATTATACAAAAAACACGATGGCAATATACCTTATGAAGACTTAACCTATGGAGATTTAATCAGTTTTATTAACAACGAAGCTTTAATAATTTGCACTGATTTAAAATTAAAGGCTAAATTAAAAAATGAATTAAAACATAAGAAAACAGAATTAAGTGGATTTTGTAGTCAGTACGGTTATGAAAAAATATTACCCCCTCTATTAAGTACAAAAAAGATAAAAAACAAAAAACAATATAGAAAACCTTATTACAAAAAAGATTACAAATACGAACAAAAATCTTATGACAAACCTTATAAAAAGAAAAAAATCTTCTAATAAGAAAATATCTAAAAACCCTATCACATGTTGGAAGTGTAAACAACAAGGTCATTACGCAACTAAGTGTCCTATGAAAAATCAAATTAAAAAATTAGAAATAGATTCAATTAAAACAACAATTATTAAAAATTATACAAACAGACTCTGAAGAAGAATCTAGTTACAATACAGATAATGAAGACATGATTTATCAAATTCAAGAAAATTCTTCTGAATCAATGAGTGAGTCGGCACAAGACTCTGATAATTGTGATTGCATGGGGCCATGCTACTGTGCAATGAAATCAATAAATATGATATCAAAATCTAGACCTAAGTCAATAAATGTTATTACCAAATCAAAAGAATTTTTATTAGATATTATTGACAAAATTCAGGATGAAGACATTAAAAGAGAATATTTATTAAAACTCAAAGAATTAACTTTATCCGAAGAAAAACAAAAGGATGTAGATTCTTATAACTTAAAAGACATATTAAAAAGATTTGATAAACCCACACAAGTTACTTTAAGTGATTTACAAGAAGAAATCAATATTCTGAAACATCAAGTTAAAGAAATACAAAACAATAATATTGAAATCAAGACAGATTTATTATGTTTAAAAGCCTCCAAAGAAGCTGTAGGACAACCATCAACCTCAAAATCAGGATTACAGATTAAAGAAACTGAAGAAGCATTTATTAATGAAATTTCTAGAATTCAATTTCAAAAATGGCATGTTTACATTAGGATCAATATTAATCATGAATTAGATATTATTACACAAGCTTTAGTAGACACTGGAGCAGATCAAAACTGTATAAGAGAAGGATTAATTCCAACAAAATATTATGAAAAAACAAAAGAAAGATTATATGGAGCTAATGGTCAACAGTTAAACATTAATTATAAATTATCTAATGCTCATATTTGTATACAAAATTTTTGTATTAAAAGTACTTTTATTTTAGCAAAAGATTTAGATCAAGACGTTATATTAGGTACACCTTTTATCACTCAAATTTACCCTTTTAGTGTAACCAATAAAGGAATTACAACAAATATTTTAGGACAAGAGGTAACATTTGAATTTGTCAATCCACCATTAATAAAGGATATTAGTAAATTAAAGAATATTTCAATATCTAAGATAAACACTATTACCAAATTAAAGAGTCTAGAAATTGTCCCTACCAAAGAATGGCTCGATTACCACAAAATTTTGGATGCTTGCATTACAAAAACTTGTTTTCAACTTTTTGCATTAAGATTTCAAAGGTTTCAAAATTATATTTTCAAAAAAATGCAAAAATCGAAAAGTTTTTCTAATAGTCTCTCTCATCACAACAACTTTCAGGACACAGATTTATTAGGAAAGAGTGAGAGTGAGGAAAAGATGGGCACTCCCATCAAACCCAAAAAACAATCCAAAATCAAAAGCATCGTATGCGATGCTACCACCTCAACAACCTATTACCCCACAAACAAAACCTTCACAATCAAGATCCTCAAAACCCAATAAACAGAAAAAACATTATCACTCAACCAAACCGGTTTACTCTTCTTGATGAAGAATCGCTTTCTTCATCTCCACCAAGAAATTACCAACAAGCCCTTACGGACCACCAACCTATACACCTTACTCATCAAAACCTATCGACATTAATCCCACTTTTCAGTACATTGAGAAAGATATTACTCAATCAATTTGCATTGTTGAACCCGAATATTGGGGACAAACTATGCAAGAAACTTTATCAAAAATTTTCCCTCCAGATTTTTATTTTATTCCTGATGATTTATTAAAAACAAGAACATTTTATGAATTTATTTTAGTTGATACTGATTCAATAGAAATTACCCATAATCCTGATAGAAATGATCCCAATGTAATTGCTTTTTTCAAAATGCAAAATTAAAAAGGTTTTAAGACCTCAAGTCCGGCGACCCGGAATTTATCAAAAACGTCCCATTTTCTCAATCATTCATTCCCCAAGAATTTTCTTATAAAGATTATCAAAAGGCATGGTTTCATACTTTCGTTTAACTCATACAACACACTCCCCGGTTTTTCATTTTTGACAAAACTTGCCCAAAAACATTTCCAAAATGGTTTCAACAATGGTTTAACTTTTTCGGTTTAAATGAAAAAATCTTTCCACCTTCAGTTTTGGACGGGTATCACTTGTTTACAAAAAATTTCAATAACAGTGAAGACCCTTTGCTAGCTTTTTCGAGCAATTTCTTAATTGCCTGGATAATGAGTTGGCAATTTCACATTACTACTCCTCCTCCTCCAAAATTCCGAGAATTACAAAGGAAATTTCTTATTAAATGGTGGCCTAGTTTTTCCATCCAAAATATTAGTCCACCAGCTGTGCAAGTGTGGCTCTCTCAACACCCACAATTATGTCAGCCTCAGCAACAATCAACATTTTTGACTCAAAAATCAAGACTCCTTGCTGAGTTGGCTCAATGTCAAAACCCTCAAGATATGGACAAAATTATTATGGCCATTGGATCTTCAACATCTCAAAAAGCAGACTCGGATAGCACCAAATCACCAAGCGATCAAGATGAGGATGACTATTTTGTCATGTTCTAGAACCAGATCAATTATGAATTCAATAAAGGTTGATGACTCAGCCTCATTTTTCAAAAATTTCGGCGCTGACAAGATTCTTCTCCAGTCGACTTTATCTCTTGCCCAGAAGCAAATTTGTCAAGATTTTCTGCAAACATTTAAAGACTTCAAGACTTCTTCAAAGCAATCCTTTCACGTGGCTTTTGCAAAGCTTTTCAACAATTTCAAGACATATTTTGTCAAGCTCCCCTGACAACAAGCAAGACTTTCAAGATATCTTTTAATGAGCCTTATCGGTTTGTCTGCCATTTTCTACGGATCATCAATAATTCCAGACACGTATCCAAGACAGCTCATCACTCATCAACAACTTTATCTTTTTCCTGTATTGCATTATTGTAACGGATTCAAATGTTTTTGAAATCCGATCGTTTGTAGTATAAATAGAGATCACTTCAGTTGTAAGCGTTAAGTTTTGAGAAAATGTTTAGATCAAGTTTTGGAGAAAGATCACAAAAATTTTAAGTTTGAGAGAGAGAGAGTTATATATATATATATTAATTGATTTTAGTTGAGATAATGATGAAAAAATGAAATATTAAATTGGGAGTGTTTGGCAACATGGGGCGTTTGGGTTGGAGCCCAAGCCTATTCCGTATGGGATTAAGGCAAATTGATTAACTATAAAAAGAAAAGTGTGTGTGTTAATTGATTAATTAATTGATTTCTTCTTGAAATTAAAACACACAGCAGCCACTCCAAACACTCCCACGGCAGAAACATCTTTTGCCTAAAA
This sequence comes from Pistacia integerrima, assembly GCA_026225825.1. Classification (NCBI taxonomy): domain Eukaryota; kingdom Viridiplantae; phylum Streptophyta; class Magnoliopsida; order Sapindales; family Anacardiaceae; genus Pistacia; species Pistacia integerrima. Next base: position 5,149,338 of record CM047739.1, on the reverse strand, counting down.
TCAATTCAATTGATTTGCTTTCTTCTTAATCTTGAAGCCAAAGAAGATCTACCAAATCCCTCTTTTGTTCTTTTTGAGATTGTCTTCGTGTAGACTACGCAGGTTCGATCCTACACTTGGATCGGTAGCAAAACATTCGTCGACAAGTTTGGAGGAGCCTCCAACATGCGTTTGTTTTTCTTTAAACTCAGATTTATTTTTCTGCAGATTTTATTTAATATGAATTGTAAAATTATACCCTTGATCTTGGCTCATGTAAACGATCCCTGAATTATATTTTTTGTTTCCATTGCGTGTATGGGACCGTTTACTAACAAGTTGAACCTCTAATACATCTACAAACAAACAAGCAATCAACTCATTCATCCACAAGGAAAGCGGTAAAATAGAATCACAGGTATAATATAAAAGAGCCTCAAGTGGCTAAAATACCAGGTACAAAAGTAAGGCACACACTCCAGGGAAAGGCATCGCAAGCCCCAAAAATACATAAGCAACAACAAAGCTAAGTATCATCAGTGCAAGTTGTCTTACCCACCTCCGACTCAATCACCCTGTCACTGGCCCCAGCACTCACCTCTAAAGCCTGGTCACCCACATCCTCTGTAACCAACTGCCCCGGCTATCTAGCAAGGTCGAACACCTGCTCATCGACCTGCTCCTCCATACGCCTAGTTGCCTCCTCCTCCATCATCTCCCGCATTAGTTGAATGTCCTTATCTGGGTTCTAATGAGAGGTGTTCTAGGCCTTGTACTCGAGCATGAGCTCTCCCCTGGCCCTAATGATGACATCATTAGCAATGCTCAGGCACTGCTCCCTCAGGGACTCGGCCTCCGTAGTCTTCTCGGCCAACTCTCTCCTCAGCCGTTCCAACTCGCTCTTGGCCTCCTTTAGACGCTGCTGGCTCTTCCGCTCGGCCTTCAGAGCCGCTGCTTCTCTTTGTCACAAATTGGCATTGGATTTTGATACATCCTATATCCTTTTCTCTTGCGACACGATAGACCTCCTTAAGTGCAGGCTGTTGGTGAATGTCTGTATAACAAAACAACTTGATCAATATACGACCATAATAAACACAATGAAGTAAAAACTCGGCTTATACCTGAAAAGCACGAGAAACCCCCTAGTAAGTGGCCGTGATCGCACCCGTACAGGTTCGGAATGCAGTCGCGGTCCATGGGCACGAATGAGTCGACCAAGCCCTGGCTCATAGAAGCTACATCCAAGTAGGTCAACGCGAAAGCCGGGATGCTAAAGGTGATCATCTCAGTCTCCTCATCCAAGACTACGATCTTGGATGACCCAACTCTGGTCTAGCAGGCTGACGATTTGGTGGGGTTGCCACCACATCCTTTACTTGCCTCTCCTCTCCTTCCCTGGCCGGGACTCCTTCTTTCGCTTCTCGCGATGCCTCGCAATAGACTCTCTCCCACTTGGGACGGTCAGCTTTTTCATTAGCTTTTCTGCAATCGTAAACTCTCCAACAGTTAGCGGGTTCAACCTCAACTTACCATACAAGGTATGGTTGTAGGAGCGAGTTAGCAGCACACTCTAGGTTTGCTTCAGCGAAAGGAAGGGGATACGTCCCTGGATCGCTCCTACTCCAGTCCAGATATGACTTGTCCTGAGGTTAGCTTCCTCCAATACCACCCGCCAGTCCCTCCATGCTTTAGGAATGGCTAGAACCGTCTAGGTTTGCACGTCCAAGTTGTCCCCACTCTGGCCGGCTCGGTTGAATTCAAGCTTTGCAAAGAAGAAACACAATAAGATTTAGTAATCAAAATTGTAGGTAAAGACAAAGTTTCTCACCAGTAGCTCGCCAAGTGCACGAAATCTCACCCCGGCCTCTCTCCCCAAAGACCGCATCACCCCTCATAAAGAAGTACCGATCCTTTTAGTTCTTGTCACTTAACAGGAGGTCATTCACAAGGTAAGCCCCTGGTCGTGCCTAAGGTTCAATAGGTATCGACCTTTGTCCTTGTCATTCTCCTTTAGGAAATACGAATACAGCAACTCGTGCAGCCCAAAAATCACCTGATGCTACACACAAAGGTCCTTTAGAGCCATCAGTAACCTCCATCCATTCGGCAGGAGTTGGGACAGAGTGATCATGAAGTGGTTCAGGACCTCCCATACAAGGCGAGGGATGGGAAGCCTCAACCCATCGTGGAACCATTTCTTGTAGGTGCTCACCCATCCCTTCGATTCCCAGTAGACCCACTCATACGACCGTGGTGCCCTGATCTCCATGGAATCTAGAATATGATACATCATCTGGATCCGCTACATATCATTGTCTTTCAGTAAGGGCGGATAATCTCAACTCAGTATCCCACCACCTGGCCGACTCGGCTCGTCCTCAGAGCCATTACCGGTAGAGGTTGAACTCCCAAAATCACCAACTCCATCGAAGTCTTCCCCACTCCCCCTGCCATCAGACTCGTCATTACTCGGGTTAGTGCCATTCGTCCTAAGGGCAGCCACGTTCACCTCGGTCAGTATATCGACCGAAACACCGCCACCTTCGGGCATTATCACCATGGTCGGGACATTCTCGTACTCATTCGCAACCTCTGCCTCGATCCCACTTGAACCGCTGGATCTTGACCCAGACATCGAGCAGTCTACCCACTCGCCCCAGGCGACCGATCTCTCCTAGTTCAGAACTTACTCTCCAAAATTTAACTTATCACCGCTCGCCCCGACCCACCAATCGACCTACTCTCTTCAAAACCTATCACTAACTTATCACTGCTCGCCCCGAATAGCCAACCGACCTACTGTCTTCAAAACCTTACACTAACTGATCACCGCTCACCCCGAACCACTGATCGACCTACTTTCTTAAAACCTAACACTACCTGATCAACGCTCGCCCCGAACCACCGACCAACCTATTGTTTTCAAAACCTAACACCATCTGATCTCTGCCCAACCTGAATAACCGACCCTCTATGCAAAACATAGCCGAACACCGCGCTCGACTCGGTCAGGCCGACCGAGACACTTGTATAAGTCGGCTCTGTCTTCTAAAAATCCAGAAAAACCACTGTGAACCGACAACACTCTTTTCCGTTTAACTAGAATTTCAAGCCTCTTCAAAATAAAACCACTTCTCCAAATTTTTCAAAATCTTTCAAAAAATCGATCGAATCCAACTCTAAATCTTCTAGGAACTCAACACAAACGAAAAGAAAAACAAAACAAACAAAAAACGGTGCAAAAATACAGTGTTTACCTTGAATAAAGCTGGAATCTACAAAAGAGAACCACTGCCACTGAAGAAAACTTGAAACGAAGGAAGAAAAATGAAGAAAAAGGGAGAAAATTGAAGAAAACTGGAGAAAAAGCGAAATGACGATGTACCATTGTCCCATCGATTTTATGGACGAAGCCTAACTGAGTGAGACACGTGGCAGGCCCCTATTGGTTATGGGGTAGAGTGAACTTTTGTTTTCCCACCTAAAACGAAGACAAAATCACCACCGTACACGTGGAAGGGATCCGCGCAATCTAGGAAATCACAATCCTGTGCAAGTGCCATGCTGAATCGCAGTCTACCCGACCGAGCTGGCATGTTCAAGCATACCAATTATCCACGGCAGAGCCAACGCACTTTGATACTTCACCCATTTAGGAGGTCATTCCAACCGAACGGCCAGCCTGGAACTGTTAACCCTACTTTTAGCCTTAAAACAAGAACCGGCAAAGATGAAGGGTACCAAGCTATTCAGTCATCACGGACGAAAGAGCCGGTCGCGAATGGAATATAAGCATGCGTACATTCCTTCGCTCGGATTCGACCAATCCACCTAAGGCGCCACAGCCATGTTAGGCCTAATGCAATTCGCTCAGCCGAAAGCACCAAGTGAGGACACCTTCGTGAGATAGCTCACTTACCCTCTATTTGGTCTGACACGCCGAACGAGTCACCTTCATGAGTTATCTCGCTCATCCGCCCACGCGGTCTGAAGCACAGAGCAAATAAACCTTCATGAGATAATTCGCTCATTCACCCATTCGGTCTGACGCTCCAAGTGCATACACCTTCACGAGACAGTTCGCTCATACACCTACTCGCTCAACTCCATACACCGACTGACGAAATCCCCATGAGTCGATTTCACACTCCCACTCAGTTAAGGGCATCGAGTGTATTCATGACCACGTGTCACCTCTATCTACCTGGTCTGGCGTATCGTAGGCCTCACTAACAACTGACACAGTCATACATTCAACTGGTCGACCGTGGAGACCGACCAGATACACCTCCAAGTAATGTCTACTCTCTAAGCTAAGCATTCCTTAACTTAGAGAGTGGGGGACAAACTGTTAAGGCCAAAAAATGTCCTCAGCCCAAATAGGCCTAAAGACGGAGACACCTCTAACAAAGATGAAAGCTCAAGCCTAATTCGACGGGGCCCAAATCAGAGTTCCATAGATGAGGCCCACTTGGTATGCTTTCCCAACTCCTCACCATTTGGACCCAAGCCTCCTGATCCTAGAACACCTTTTGGGCTTATGGTCAACTTGGAGTCCACAGTTGCCTGCGAACTACACTACTACTTGAACTCTACTAAGGAAGTCAATTACTATCCCAATTCCTCCAAAGTTCGTATCCTAGGCATGTTTGAACTCCCTTTCCTACTAAGATAAGGGAGCCAAAGACTCCACCCTTTGGGAAGACCATTACTATAAGGACTCCCAATCCCACCAGGATTCGAAGACCATACAGTCACTATTTAAACAGAGACCAGCCATTTCACAAGGGACGGAGATTTTTACACCTTCAGACCCTAGAGTTCCCACTTGAGAACTTCGTATTACAGCCGTAGTCACAATCCCCGACTAAACTTCCGGTAACCTTTACTCTCCCTAACCCTCACTAAACTAGCCTCACTTAGCCTTGCTGACTTGAGCGTTGGAGTGCCTATGGCAAACACCACCCTGGTGTTTTTCGTCTGCTTCACGCTTGTTTTCTCACGTGTGCAGGTGCAACAAATTGCTAGTGGCCTCAACCTCACGGGATCAGCCACTCTTTTTGTAATGGTAGATTTTTGCTTTTACAATGGGTTTTATAAAATAAAAAGGAAGACGAGAAGATTAAATTTAGGGTTTAGGAATAGAGTAATGCTACGGACATCGAAATTTTACACCAAATTTTTGTACCGAAGGACATTGCAACCAGTCAGACCCGACCATGCTGGAGTCTTTCGTGAATGAACGGTTGTCCAACATTTATGGACGCCTGCCCATATTTAATGGACTCCCATTCATATTATATGGATGGGTGTCCATTTACTATGGATGGGTGTCCATCTAAGATGGACGCCCGTCCAAAAAATTTTAAAAGAAAAATAATGGACACCCGTCCGTCTTATATAGACGGGTGCCTATTTACTATGGATATGGACGCTCGTCCAAAAATTTTTAAAAAATTTTACATTCAATGGATAGGCGTCCCTTTTAGATGGACGCCTGTCCATTGTTTAATTTAAAAAAATTTACATTCAATTTTTGTCTCAATCTAAAAATAAATGTCACTATCTTCGTTCAATTTTTGTCAATATTCAAAGTAATTGGACAAACTTCATTAAATTTCTATCTATATTCAAAGTAATTGGACAAGTGTCATATTCTTAACTCAATTAGGATTCACAATTAATGCATTAAATAAATTTAAAATTTGTTAAAATTTGTTAATATTAAAAGATGGTCGTTCTCATAAGAGGACGGGCGTCCATAAACAATTTAGGCCAAATTTTTTTAGTTTAAACTATGAATAGGCGTCTATTCTAGGTAGACGACCATCCATATAATATGGACGAGAGTCCAGTCCATATTTGATGGACGATCGTCCATATTTGATGGACAACCGTTCATTCGCGGAATATTTGTTAACGTGATACGTGACTCGTCTGATTCAGTGGACACGTCGTTCGGTGTAAAAATTTGGTGCAAAGCGTCGGTGTCTGTAGCATTTTTCTTAGGAATATTAGGACCATTAGGTACGTCGAACTATAGTTCTTTGGGGTGGAAAATGAAATTAGCGGAGACAATGCAATAAGTGCAATGCAAGTCGGCGGATTCAGAAGATGTTAGAAAAGGAGCAACTAAGCATCAACTACTCCACAATAGAAATAAATAAATAAATAAAATAATATAAAAGAGAGAGTTGCCTAAATTGGGAGCTTATAAAATATAAGGAGTCAATTGAGAGCCGAGAGAGGAAAGGAAATAAGAGATTGAGAGGGAAGGAAAGGAGAAAAAGGGAAGAAAAGAAAAGAAAAAGTGTGGAGGAAAAGATTTCGACGAGAAAGGATTTTTTTTCCCATTTTCTCTTATTTCGATAACCATTAACATTAATTTTTTTTTACTTGGTTCATTTTCTTCATTTATTTATTTTAAGCATTCTAGTTATATTTTCTGATTTTTTTTTTCAGTTAAATAGAAGAAGAATTGAAAAGACCTAAAGAAATTCAATATCACCTTATATTGAGTTTAAAAATTGTGAGTAGAAAACTTTTCTTAAAGGCTTTATAATAAATTAAACTACAATGGTATATATATGTTTCCTATTGCAAATTTGGCCTAACTAAGCACATGAATATGTGAGTAGAAAAGTGTTGATATGTGATTTTGACACCAATGACTTCGCACTTGCAAAGTGCTAAGAAAGATCTTAGAAATTACACATGTACAATTTTAAGAGTTGATTATGGGATATTGTTATCACAATTGCATGCAAAGACTTAAAGTAAATGAGACAGTGAAAGTTTTATAGTGGTTTGGATGCTTAAAGCGAATCCTATATCCATTGTTTTCTTTTATATGAGTATTCTTGGTGATTAACCAAGATTACAAGAGGTCGCAAACTGCGAACTAGGTTACAAATGCTTGATATTCTGAGAGAATATTAAGCTAGTCTCTTTCCTGTAGTGTGTCTTTGCTATTTGCTTTGTTAAATTCAGAGTGTCTGATCTCGATTTTGTGAGGGGGAGCTGCCTATTTATACCCGCAGAGCTTAAGATAATGATTACATATCTGCAAGTGGGTTCATATCTTTCCATTGGCTAAGAACTTAAGAAATATCCTCTCATCTACATTTAATGCGTCAAAAGAGAATATCGTTTCAGTATGACCTGCATTTAATGTTCATGGTTGACACTTAATGCACACAGTGATGCGTCTATTAGATAAACATTACTTTATTAACTGAGCCAGTTGTCAAATGCAACGGATAACATCTAAAGAGATAGTTCAAAAAGACATTTATTCACAATACTAAGCACGAACACCAAACAAGATGGTTCAGAAATTTTAGCCTTAGAAAAATCTAAGTTTTCCAGGTCGTGAAATGATAGTCAGAGTTCAAGACATCCTCCAATGTCTCGAGGCAAGATCAAGCTCAGGTCGGTAAATCTTAGTAAACGATCACCTCAGGTCACATGTCTTACTCTCAAGCCATATATAGTTCACGACCTACTGCAAGTTTGCAAGTTAAAATAGAATTTCAGAAATCAAATTGAGCAACCAGCTTTAGGTCGCCTACAATGACGTGATTGCTCCTCAGCTCTCAGCTCGAACAAGCATCTCTGAAGTCAAGTCAGGTCGCGACATAATCATGAAGTTCTTAAGATCTAATTCCTTGAATCTCAAGAACTAGGGAGCTTCTATTATGCCTAAAAAAATCAGGGCTCACATAAGCTTATGTCAACGAGCATCAATCAGAGTTCAAGAAGGCTTTGCACCATCCAAAGTTTGCCACGTCGCCCAAGACAGAAAGAATGTAGCTGTCAACAATCCAATCAACTCAAGTCTTGTCTGTGAATGAATTTGGTTCTCAAACATGTCTAAGCCCCATTTAATTAAAGAATATGTTAGTCCCGATTTTTTTAGGCATAACGAAAAGTATTTCTTAAATGATTATATACGAAAGGCTTATATTTAATAAACTTTAACTGGAATGTGGAAGCGTTGAATAAATTTAAACTACCTATGTCTACATATATAAGCAATGTTTTAATTGTTAGGAAATCACAGTTTAAAAGTATCATGAGTTGATTATGGGAAATCGATATTTTTGTGTAGTGATTTATTAACGTCGTTTAAGCAAATATTGCATATGGATCTTGAGTGAAATAGAATATTTAATATTAGCTCATGTGATTAACTTAAACATGGAAGCTAGTGATGAGTGCAAAGAAGCATGCTGAATTTGAATTGAAACCTTATTAAATTTTATTCAACTGATTTTTTTATTATGAAAAAACTTAGCCTTCTCTTTCGTTTAAATGAAAAATTTGGGTAAACCACTTAAAATTTTAAAGAGTACTATTACATTATCTAATTGAATCTTTAGACATACATGGGTTTCATGATGGCTAAGTTGTGTTTTCAATAAGAGTAATTACCTAGCCTGCCTATTGCCTTCGTTGATCACCTTCCTCTGTGTTTCCTTTCCGTTTTCTACGGGTCTTTGATTGGAAATTGACCGGCTTTAGGCAAGATAATAATCCTTAAATTTGTTTCCTCTCTTTCTATATAATTAAGATTGATATGATACGAGAGAGATAGATTTTAATATATCTTTTATATATATATATATATATATATATATATATATATATATATCAACAGAGATATCTGAGCCAACTTGTATGTACCTCAATTAATCTTTCAAGACCTTGAAACTGTCAATCTAGTAAAAACCCTAATGACCACTCTTATTAGTGCATAGGAAGACTCAAACTCAAGAACTCACCATTTTAATATATCTTGCAAGTTGTTAAGATTCAAGTTGGTATATAGGAGGACGCTTGGTTAGTTAGAAATCAGTTATACTAAGCTGTAATTATTTGAAGTAGTTATAGGTGGTTAGTTGACAGTTATAAGCTTATTTCTTTGTATATAAACGAAATGTAACAGACTTTCTTATCATCAATAATAATTCTCTCTTTTTCACGTTACTTCCCCCCAAATTAACATGGTATCGAGCCTGATTCTAGGGCTTGAGGATTCTGGAAATTCACAAAGCTCACCAAAGACTTATCTTGCTTTGTCAGTTTCTATCCTAATTTCTGCATATTTCAGGGCCTCTCCAATGGCAAAATACTGGGGATTGGTAAAGAATCAGAGGGTCTCTACTTCTTCATGCCTTCTCATGCATCCAAGGCTAACATTTCTGCTTTGAATAAAACCTTACCTGTTTCATGTTCAGTTGCTATAAGCCAGCTTTGGCATAAACGTCTTGGTCATGTGCCATATCCAAAACTGAGATATTTTTCTGGAATAAGAAATTTTAATTCTGATGATGCTGAATCCCATTGTGATGTTTATCCTCTTGCCAAGCATATAAGAAAGCCCTTTCCTATTAGCACTACAAGAGCTCCTGCATGTTTTCATTTGTTGCATATGGATGTATGGGGACCATATCATACTCCTACACATAATAATCACAAATTTTTCCTTACGGTAGTTGATGATCATTCCCGGGTTACTTGGGTTTTTCTCATGACACATAAGCATGAAGTTATAGTTCATATTAAGAGTTTTCTTACTCTTATCAAGAATCAATTCTCAGCCTCTGTCAAGACCATTCGAACAGATAATGGTTTGGAGTTTCTCAACTCTCAATGCTCTGCATTATTCACTTCACTTGGAATTATTCACCAGAAAACTTGTGTATATACTCCCCAGCAGAATGGGGTAGTAGAAAGGAAGCATCGACACTTACTTAATGTTGCTAGAGCCTTGAGATTTCAGGCCTCCATTCCAATTAAATACTGGGGAGAATGCATACTCACATCTTGTTACATCATCAATAGGCTTCCTACTGATGTACTCCAAGGCATTTCACCTCATCAAATACTTTTTGGTTCTCCTCCTTCTATTGATCACTTCAAGGTATTTGGATGCTTGGCATATGCATATAATCTGCGCTCCAGAGATAAATTCGGTTTCAAGGCCATACCATCAGTTTTTATGGGTTATTCTTCAACCCAAAAAGGATACAAGTTACTCAACTTGTAGGATTTTAGCTTCTTTGTCAACCGAGATGTCAGATTTCTTGAGGAGTTCCAGCAACATTCTTATGTTCCATTAATTCCTAGTGATCCTTTCAATAGCACATTTTATGATGACACTTTCACTGCTCCTATCAATTATGACACTCCTGATCCACCATCACCAGATTACACCTTCAATCCAGGTCCTGCTACTGATAACCCCTGTTGTTCCTATTAATGACTCGACATCAACACCATCCTTAGCTCCAGTACCTACTTCTGATGTTCTTTTAAACATCAGACGTTCTACCAGATCACACAGACCTCCAATTTGGTTGCAGGATTATATCACCCCTTTAACTCATTATTCCATTTCAGATGCTGTCTCTTATAATCGTCTTTCTCCATATTACAAGTGTTTCCTTTCATCCATCTCTCGAATCAAAGAGACTGTCTCATTTGCCGAAGCTTCTGAGGATCCTAATTGGATTGATGCAATGCAAACTGAGATCAATGCATTAGAAGCTAACAAAACTTGGCAGCTTGTTCCTCTCCCAGCAGGTAAATAACCTATAGGCTGCAAATGGGTTTACAAAGTGAAATACCATTCTGATGGTACTTTAGAAAGATACAAAGCCAGGCTTGTGGCCAAGGGCAACAACCAATAAGCTGGCATAGATTACATATAAACATTTTCCTCGTTGGCAAAGATGGTCATAGTCAGATCAGTTCTTGCCCTGACTTCCATTCATGCTTGGCCATTCTTCCAACTTGATATGTTTAATGCCTTCTTGCAAGGGGATCTCCATGAAGAGGTCTACATGTCTTTACCTCAAGGATTTGGCACTTAGGGGGAGAATCACACAGTCTGCAGATTGCTCAAATCCTTGTATGGATTGAAGCAAGCAAGTAGACAATGGAATCACAAACTTACTGAAGCTTTGATAAAAAAACGGCTACTTGTAGAGTAAGTATGATTACTCATTATTCACCAAAAGAGAAGGAAGCAACATAGTCATTATGCTTGTCTATGTTGATGACATTTTGATAACAGGGAGCTACACTAAGATGATAGACCAGTTGAAGTTTATACTGCAGGATAACTTCAAAATCAAAGACCTTGGTCACCTTAAATACTTTCTTGGAATTGAAGTTGTTAGGTCCTCTGAAGGAATTGTTTTGAACCAGAGAAAATATGCACTGGAATTAATTTCGGAGGCTGGGTTTTCTGCTGCAAAACCTGCTGACACTCCTCTAGAACAACATTCAAAACTGACTTCATATGAGATTGATCAAAGATTTCCACCGAATGAAAAGGATGAACTGCTGACAGATCCTAGCACGTTCAGGAGGATGGTGGGAAGGTTATTATATCGACCATGACCAAAGCGATATTTCATTTGTTGTCCAGAATTTAAGTCAACACATGCAGACTCCTAAACAATCACATCTGGAAGCAGCATTGAGAGTCATAAGATACGTCAAAAAGGAACTAGCTTTGGGTTGATTATGTCTGCAAAAAGGACAAAAGATTTAATAGCATTTTGTGACTCAGATTGGGCCTCTTGTGCCGTTAGTAGAAAATCAGTATTAGGATACTGCATTAAGATGGGAGATTCTCTTCTGTCTTGGAAATCAAAGAAGCAAAATACTCTAGCAAGATCATCTGTAGAAGCAGAATATAGAAGCATGGCTGGAACTTTGTAGAACTAGTTTGGTTAACTGGTTTACTTAAAGAGCTTGATGATGAAGCCAAAATCCTGGCGTTGCTCTACTATGATAATAAGTCAGCATTACAAATTGCAGCAAACCCCATGTTTCATGAGAGAACAAAACACATAGAGATAGATTGTCATTTTATAAGAGAGAAGATTCAAAGTGGTTTGATCATCACGAAATACATACCAACTAGAGAACAACTTGCAGATGTGATGACGAAATGATTGGGAAGATTACAGCATGAGAAGCTTCTGTCCAAGTTATGCTTGAAAAATATTCATAAGATGCCAACTTGAGGGGGAGTGTTAAGATTCAAGTTGGTATATAGGAGGAAGCTTGGTTAGTTAGAAATCGCTTATCTTGAAATGTAATTAGTTGAAGTAGTTATAGGTGGTTAGTTGACATTATAAGCTTATTTCTTTGTATATAAACGAAATGTAACAGACTTTCTTATCATCAATAATAATTCTCTCTTTTTCACGTTACTTGCCCCCAAATTAACACAAGTAAATAAACTGCTTTAACACAGTGAACCATTTACAAAAATTATATTAGTATGTAGTTGTATGTTCACATTTTAGCTAGCATCAAGATAAAAGTAGCGTGAATGTAAGGAATTGTATGATATAAAGGAAAAGTAAAGAAACTCTATATTTAGTGGAGGGCACCAATGACTTAGAAATTTGGGAAGAAGGGTGGGTATTTTATTTTAGTCAAGTAGGATTTCAGTGAAAAGGCATTGACATAGCATCTAATTTAATATTTTTGAAATTTATAATTATATAGAAACTTTGAGTATATAAAGTGACACGATATTCTTTAATTAAGATATCATTTATTTTTATTAATGATTTGATTATATATTTTTACTCGAGTTGTGTGTCACATCACTTTGTAGACTACACTTAAAATGATTTTAAAAACATCTGGTGTTTGCTTATATAATTCTTTTTAATATATTTGAATTATTTATTATTTACACTAAATATCATTTAGTATATATGCTAAATATATTTTAAAAATAAAAACTATTTTAAAATGGCAATTTATCAATTGTTAATAGGACATTTGGTCATTGTATACTTAAAACAATTTATTATTTTAGTTAACTATTTTGATAAATCATTAAAGAGTAAATGACATGTTCCCACCGAAAGATTAGTGAAAATCCAAGTTCCCACCCCTGATTTTATTTATTCCAGATACCCACCCTTAAATTAACACTGTTAAGGGTTCTGACCAAATATGGAGAATGTTATTATCAAGCTACTCTTACCAATAAATTACTTTTTAACCCAAATAGATTTGGATTTTTTCAGCAACCACAAGGGAGGGGAAAATCGAGAGAAAATGCTATGATCCTACCAAAACAGAGGCAAACGAGGCTAGGGGATGGATGAGTTTTGTCGGGGATGAGTGGGGGAAGCTAGTGGTGGTGACGGTGATGCCAAACAGCGCCGAAATTCGGCTAGATTTGGACTTTTCTGACAATCGTGATGGAGGGAAAATTGCAGATAAAAGGCTCAGATTCGGCCAAAATGGAGGCGAACGAGGCTGGGGGATGGATGGGTTTTGTCGGGGATGACTGGGGGAAGCTAGTGGTAGTGGCAGTGATGTCAAATGATGTCGGAATTCGGCTAGATCTTGATTTTTCCAACAGTCGTTAGGGAGGGGAAAGTTGTAGAGAAAAGGCTCAAATTCGATCAAAATGGAGGCGAACGAGGCTAGGGGATGGATGGCTTTGTCGGGGATGAGTGGTGGAAGCTAGTGGTGGTGGCAATAATGTCAAACGATGTTGAAATCCAGCTAGATTTGGATTTTTCTGGCAATCATGAGGGAGGGGAGTGATGAGGGGTGCTTGTGAGAGAAATTTAAGATGTAAAGGGTTATTAATTTTTTTTTTTTTATTTAAGATTTAATGCAATTCAAATGACCATTTTACCCTTTCATTGTTACATTTAGATTTTTTTTTTTTTCCGTTAATTTAAGGGTGAGAATGTGGAATAAATGAAATTAGGGGTGGGAACTTGAAATTTTGCTAATCTTTGGGTTGGGACATGTCGTTTACTCTTTATTAAATTAGCTAGAGGTAAAATATGCTTTTTTTTTTAATGCAAAATTAAGGAAATTTGTTATTTAGGATAAAATTCTGTCTAATTTTAATAAATTGTTTGGTGGTTGATTTAAAAGTCTAAACTCTCCATTTGTATGATACTTTTTTAATGGTAATTTGCTCTATAAAACACTTTCCAAGAAATGAGGAGGAAAACTCCATAACATTTAATATTCCTTCCAAGAAATAACGAGGAAATTAAGGGTCCGTTTGTTGTATTATTTTGGATAGGATTTTGGGAATAATATTGAGTTGTTGAATAGGAGAGTATTATGAGATAAAATTTAAAAATTTACAAAAAAAAACCCCTAGGTTTTCTAATTTAACTAAACACCCCAATATATAAAAATTTTGTAAAATGATAAAAACACATACACCCACCCGCGATGCGCGTATTCTACCATTTGGAACTACGGCTGAAAATGGCGATTACTATGCAGATCGATCGGATCTGGCAGGTAAAGCATCGATATGGCATTTTTTAGCCAGAATCCACCATGGATCTGGCCGTTGATGACCAGAAAAGTCCAGATCTGGCCGTCAGCGATGACAAAAGATATGGCCGTCGTTGTCGATCAATGATGGCTAAGATTTAACAATCGTTGACCGTCAACGACTGTCATTTCTTTGACCATCGCTGACAGTCAGATCAGTGAATTACCGACCAGTTTTAGTCGTTTGTAAGTTGTTATGATAGATTTTGGCTACCACCGATGGTGGTTGCCGTAATCTGATAATTATGGATAGGTGAGGGTGTTTTTGTTAATTTTTAAACTTTTTTCTAGAGGTATTTATAAAATTAATAAACTTAAGGGGTCTAAAAATAATTAAAAAATATAATAATATTTATTAAATAACAAAACAAACAATATTTTATGAATAAGATTTAAAATATGGGTAAAAACAATGTGCCAATCGGAGTCTTTCCTGGATGGGGTACACGGCCTGGTAGAAAATCTTAAATAAATAAATAGAATAGAAAAACCATATGAGCTGTGTTTGTCCAAGTGAATGGTTGACTTAAAAAGTAGAAGAGACTTTGACTCATGCAGCTCTACGTCTACCCTACCTAAATTCCATGACATTTAATATTCCTTCAAACGAGGAAATTTCCCGGGTCGGGTTCACGGCGCAGCAGGAGCAGATATTGGGTAGAAAATCTTAAATAAATAAACCAAAGGAGCCGTGTTTGTCCAGATGAAAGGTTGATTTAAAAAATAAAAGATACTTTTGACTCATGCTACTCTACGTCTTCTTTTGAAATTTGAGATGTTAACCCAAACACCAACACAAAACCTTAGTAGCTAAATTAGTTGTCAATAATTAGGAATTTATTAGTAACTATTATGATTAGTTATAGAAAAATGAAATTATCAAAATATCTTATATTTAAACAATAATTATAAGGGTCCCAAGGTATTTTTAGTAACCAATGTTTGTGTTCATATTAACAATAGTTGTAAAAAATTATATACAACAACTAAATTCGGTTTAGTTGCCAATTTTAATTGAAAAATTCCTGTTCCCCCCAATAAAAGGCGTGTTCCCGTCAGACTTCAATTATAAGCAACTATGACTAATGCTTTCCTGACTAAATATTTAGTTACAAATTGATTTAAATTGATTTGTTTACAAAGTATAATTATATTTAAAAATTAAACAACTAATTAAAAGCCTTACTTTTTTAAATTATTTACAAAAAAACCTAACCTATATAAAGCAAGCCTTTCCCCAAATTCCCAATCTCTTCTCCACGCAAATCCCTAGTTATTTCCCCAAATTCCCAATCTCATAACCTTACCTAGATCTTGTCATCTCCACGCAAATCCCCCACCAGCTATCATTCGAAATCACAAGAATATCGAACTAGAGTGAGCCTATATAATGTAAAAAAGCACATTGTAACCAACATCAATCATCAGAGAGAGTAGCGGACGAGACAAGCTCCTGCGTCTGCAACAGATCTTGCAGTTTCAGCTTCGACACCAGCAGCTACTTAAACTGAAGCTCCTGTTGAAGGGAAGGGTTCCAGACCAGCCTTAGAACCAACCTCAGACCATTCTCAAGAACCCAGAAGCAACAAGAAGAGAAAGCTATCTCTATGAGCTAGACAGTGAGTCACCATTCGTCCAACTATTTAGGTAAAATTTTTTTTTTTTTTTTTTTTTTTTTGGGGGGTTAACAACCTTAGCTTTGAACTTAAAA
Organism: Pistacia integerrima; assembly: GCA_026225825.1. NCBI lineage: Eukaryota > Viridiplantae > Streptophyta > Magnoliopsida > Sapindales > Anacardiaceae > Pistacia > Pistacia integerrima. Next base: position 5,133,293 of record CM047739.1, on the reverse strand, counting down.
CTTCTTCTTCTCTCTATTTCTTCATTTCACTTTTGGATTACTTTGCTAATTTCAGACAATTCAGAAAATTAGTAGCTGTGATTGATTGGAGTTGTGGAGCAAAGAGAACCAATCTGGTATTTTCTTTTTGACCATTTCAGAAAATTATTTCTTTGGTGATATATATATATATATATATATATATATATATATATATATATATATATATGCGTGTGTTTTCAGTCTATTTCAACACTAGATTTTGTTTTTATGTCTTTTCATTTTGGGTACATTTTCCCGTAATCTCAAACAATGGTTAAATAAATGCGTCAGGTTATAAGTAATATGCTTGTTATGTGCCTGGTGCATCTTTCTTTTGGCTTCGGATTATAGGTAATGTACACAACATTTTCAAGTTTGCATTTTCATGGCAGGTTTTGTTTATTCGCAAAACATTCTTCTTTGAGTTCTCAACCTCTCTTCCCTTGTGTTTATTGTGTAATTTTGAGATGATGGGTTCATGTCTGTTCTGGAGAAAGTTGGCCTTTATAAAATTTTCCCTTTTGTTTATTATGGCCTTTAAAATTGCTTAAAAGGAAAAATCATATTCGATTAAATTTTCACAGAAACATAAAACAGATTTTTGATTGTTTAATGTTAATATTATATGTTCATCTATTTATGAAATACCTTGCTATTCAATTATTTATATTAAGGGGGTAGTTGAAAAAAAAAAAATCATGGGTTGCTATGGTGTCAAGGTAGAAGTGTTAGAATGCGTTTAAGGATTGCCAATTTTGAGGTGGCGTGTGAGATGGCGTTTAAGGAGTGCCGATTTTGAGGTGGCGTTTAAGGAATCATGGGTTGCTTCTCTTTGCTCCACAACTCAAATCAATCACATCTGTTGTTTGGTTGGACTATTTATGTTGCATTGACCATTTGATATCAGTAATGCCATTGACCTGTCTGAACCTTAGATTACTTTGGTGTTCTGTTGGGTTTGTGTTAAACTTTTGCAGGTGTTTTCTGGTTAGTTTCTAGACCATTGATTGTCTAAAGATTGTTTTATGCCTTTCAAACCATACAATACTTGTGATATAGATTTTTGGTAGCCTGGCTGTGGAAAAGTATGATAATGATATGCTGGCTTTGTAGAACCAATAACTTTGAGACCTGTTGAGTCAGAATCAATATGTGAAAAAAAAATCTAAAAATTTTATTATTCAACCATAGGCCAAACTTAATGGAGTTATATATTCAATGGCAAGATACCTTTTTTTTCCAGTTATAGTTTACATTCTCTTCTCCCTCTGTGTGTGTGTGTGTGTGTGTGTGTGTGTTTCTGTGCATGCCTTTCTATGGACTGATCTTTTTATTGAAGGTTGGAACTTGGGATCACTAGCTGTTTCATTAGCTTGTTTGGTTGTTGGTGCAAACCTCATCAATTCTTGAAACCAGTTCACTTCACTGGCACCTGTTTAAACTCATCATCGGTTTCATTTGCATTGCTTTTCTGTGTTTTTCACATACACTTTGGCAACTGATCTGTTTGAAACAACAATTTTATCCACCAGACCAGGTTCAAGTAGCTTGTTTTTAAACTCTTGGAAACTAATCTGAAGAACACATCAAGCAGCTTAAATTAAAATATTTAAAGAATATAAATTTGTAAAAGAAAATACGTTAAGATAGAAAAGAGAAAAGCACCATATTTTAGGCACAAAAAGTTGTTCTTTTTCATGTTTTAACAGTAAGATGAGCTGCCAACATTTTCTTCCATTCCAACTTTAGTGAACATTTTGGCATTACTGTTTGATTATTCAAGCTTAATATTACTGTCTCATTATGCTTAACTTTAGTGAATGATGCATTTTTTCGAACAGTGATGTTACTGAGTGTTATTCAATATAGAAATTAAGGCTATTTAGTATTGCTTCTGTATTCAATTGTGTGAAGTATTTAGCCTGTTCTGGTGTGATTGGTAATTCTGAGTTGCTGAGCATTGGAGTTCAGAGTGAATTGCGTGATGGTCTGTGATTGAACTTGCAGGGAAACCTTGGGTTTCTATCAGAACCATAATGTACTTAATTGACTTGTAATGCATTCACTTAAAATTTAGAGTGTGGTATTTCTTTTCATATAAGGAAAATGACATATTCTTGATAAATTGTAAAATTATAACCTAATTTTTTTTGTTTTAACAAAGGTATTTGAGAATCTTAAAGTTGACTTGAAGACCGAGGCTAAGAAGAGTGCGGGCACCATTGCTACTACAACAATAAAAAAAAAGGTATAAGTTACGTAAATTGATATTTAATTAATTTATTGATCGCTTATACTTATTTACATTATCACTAGTACTATATTGTTTGTATGCATGAATGTGGTTTAATTGGGTTGATTATTGTCTTTGTGATAGAACATATTTATGATACCGAATTTATGTTTTGTTTGCGAACCTAGAAGGTGAAAGATTCAGCATGCATGAAGAGTGGTGGAGATGGAGAATGAAAGCATGAAAGCATGGATTAATAAAAACGGTTTACATGCAAAGCTTGGATATGAGATTATACCCACTCCTTTGCTTTGGATTGATGAAGATTAGCTTCAAAAGGATGAAACCTCCACACTTTAACACCACCTTGAGAGGATTAGAGAGTGGTCGTGGCTAGGGAGAGAGAGCTTTTAGTTTGTGTTTGAGTGAATAATGAACAAAAATGCAACATTTTGCACTTATATATACTTGGGCTATTTTGCAATTATTTATTTTTCACTTCCAAGCCCAATAAAATCTTATTTTATAAAGGGACCCCACGAATTTAATATGCTACCCTTTGAATAATCAATATTATTCAAGGGCCCATGTAAACTAAACTAGTTTACATTAACAACCCATAAATTTACCCTTTTTACCCTTTAACTATTAAAAGGTTATTTTTGTTCATCTCATTAATCTTAACACTTTAAGATATAATAATTAAATATAATTAATTATTGCCTGACCATTTTAACCCTTAAAATGTCACAAATTGTTTTCTATGTAACTATTACTATAGAAATCCCGTTATTACCCTCGGAAGGTGCTAGCCCTCTTCGGATAATCATTTCTCTCTCTCATCATTCTCTAACTTCTCAAGGCTATTGGTGTGACCATGTAGGTCCACCGTGGATTAGCCGTGAGCCGGTTCTGGATGAATTCGGAAACCCGTTCGGAGGCCCAACGACTATGGTAAACATCTAGCAATGTGCCATAGTCCCTAAACCACGATGAAGAAATACTCCATCGAACCCATTTCAGATCATACGTACCATGCAAGTAAAGTTCCTCCATTGAGATATCCTAATCGAGTATGGATTCATGGAACGTCAAAATCCTAAACTCAATCTTCTACCGAATTATCGATCAATATGTCCGAAACTTGTCATCACAAACTTACTTTTGTATGACTAATAATAGACTCTGGCCAGAGATTCAGTTTTCCGACATTTATCGATGTTCGTCTAGGAACTCGAATCCGGATGGAGTCAACGGTACTCCCGATCCTATATTTCTGAGTCAATGGATCCCCTCTTGACTATCGTTCATTTCCGCATATGAACAACGCATGACCAAATAGGCTTTATTATACGAAACATGATTAGTCTCGTACTTATACACCGTATGAATCATACGCATCCATATCGGATCCGACTACAATGTCTCAGGTCAAAGGACTACATCGTGCACTGATATAACCAAACGATAAATCATTGACTACATGCTTTTCCAAGTGATTTGTCGTTATTCGGTCACGTTCGAAAAACAGTTCACCAACCATTAATCCATACCAATGCCCTAGTGACATGACTATCATCGTCATCCGTACTTATATCAACTCATGATATCTTTCAAGCATCGGTATGCCTCTTGTATAATATGGTTGCCCAAATTTATATTGCTTCCGTAGGGAACCCTTTTCGATAATTCATTTACCTATTAAATGAATCATCTGGACAATTCATATACATACTTTATTTTAAACGCATGACTGAATAAAGGAAGCAATTTACATATATGAATTGAAGAACTCTTTCTTCTATTATTTATGATATATATGGATACAAGACAAAATGCTCTGAAACCGACAACACGAATGGTTTCTAGGGCATACACTAATATACACTAACAGAAGGTCACAATGGATAGAAGATGGATTTGGTTGTCTAATAGGTTGTGCGATGAATATATTCAAGGAATTGACTCTTTCATAGACATTGCAAAACAACATTTGGATAGTAAGGGTAAGACCTACTGCCCATGTAGAACTTGTTTGAATACAAGATCACATGATATATACACCATTCAACTACATTTGTATAGACATGGGTTTTCAAGAAGTTATGATGTATGGACTTTTCACAGGGAACAGATGAATGTTGGAACCATATTTGACATCATGTCTGGCGATGAAGTGGATAATGAATATGAAGATGATGATGACATCATGGAAATGCTTAATGATGCTCGTGGTCCAGTAAACATGCATATGGATGGGAATTCATCAAATGTAAGTGGTAGTACAGCCCATAATCTTAAGAGTGTAGACTATGAGAAATTTGATGACATGTTTACATATGCTCAACAAGAATTGTATCCAGGGTGCACCAACATCTCAGTCCTAGAGTTCATAGTTAAATTGTTGCATATAAAAGTCGTCAGTCACATGACTGATAAATCATGTGACTTGATAATACAGTTGATAAAAAGTGTGTTGCCTAAAGGATCCAATCTCCCCGAATCCTACTATGAAGCTAGAAAAATTGTGCAACAATTAGGCTTAGGATATGAATCAATACATGCATGTAAGTTTGATTGTGCATTATTTTGGAAGGAGCATGCGAATGCTGATAAATGTCATGTATGTGATGAACCTAGATATAAGATTAATGATGGAAAGGGCAAAAAAATTGGTTTTGGGTTACTTCCCATTGAAACCTAGACTCTAACGACTATTCATGTCAAGGCACACAGCTGAAGATATGATGTGGCATAAGGAATAACCTATATTTATGGTTCCTTATATACGACTTGTTAATTGACACATTTTAATTGTGCTGCATAGTTACAATAACATCTTTTAACTCTTTCTATAAAAGAATGGTATATAAGTTCGATTGTGAAAGAGCAATAACAAATTTTGTTGTCCCTAATTTTCCTTTAAGAATTCAATCGCTCATGTCTCTCTAACTATATAACTCGCTATCCTGGGCCATGGCTTACAGAAAAAGTCATTTAATTGATGCATTCGCTCTCCTTTATCCATTGCTGATATTATTGCTACTGCCGGACTCTCTCTTTCATCCACCAATTCATCCAATAGCAGATAATGATATTGTTTCCCTTATCTCAATCACTGCCTCCATAGAATTCTAATAGTTTTCACCAAGGAAAAACTTACAATGATTTATAGCTCTTTTAAAATTGATTGACCATAATTTGAGATTATTAGCTATTATCAATTGTCAGAAAAATAAGTCTATTACATCCATAAAAAACCGAATTGCTTAATTCTGCAACACCTTTGAGTGATTTGGTCCCCAGATAAGTGGATATGATGAAAAGAAAAAGTTGATGTGATTGTTCATAGTTGTAGTGATAGAGCATGGCAGTAGAGAGTAGTATTGGTAAGTGGCAGTGGGGTGGTACATTGTCAACGGTGATGGTAAGCGAATGATGGTGGTTGTTTTAATGAGATGGGCCATCTCAAATTTTCTTTTAAGACAACTTGATTGACTTTTGTTCTATTCATATGAATGTAGACATGTTAGAGAGTAAGAACTTAGTTTGTTGTTGAGTTGTGGTCTGGTTGTCTATGTTAAAAACAAAATTTCGCATATAAATTATTCTTCAAAAGCGTTTTCCTGTATCATTAAGATTCATTGGAGGCAGGAAATATTAAGGTTTCGCGTACTAAAATTATTTTCTAATATAAAACTTCTTTGTAATTGGGATTTGTTTGTTAGCATTTTAAATCATTGATGCAAAATCTAAAATAGAACTTCTTTGTGATTGAGGTTTATTTGTTAGCATTTTAAATCATTGATGCAAAAGTGGTATGTTCCATATAGATGTTTCAAATAATTAAGTTATATCTACAAAGAATACTTCTGTTTGTAATAAATTAATTTGGTCAAGAGGTTCCCACACTGTAATTGTAAATGGCTAACTTTTTGCTCTCTCGATTGTTTGAAAGACCGGTGTATTACTATATGCACTCTTGAGCTTATTTATAAAGGGAGAAAGGAAAAAGTTACTCGGATATGGAGGAGGAGGTTATCTTGGTTTTATATTGCATCACAAAATTATAAGCCTTTTGGTAGCTTCAAGGATTTTGTTGGATCTGTTTGTGCTCTTTGTAATTGTGTTGTTACTGCAATCAATTATGCACAAGCTGAGTCTGTTAATATATATTTCTAGCCTGTTATATTTGCCTTTGATTTACTTTGTTCTAAAATGATGGACAAGCCCAGGAGACAGAGCAATTGTGTAATGTGATAGATGCTTCAATGAATTTGTGTAGATTACAAATTACAAATATGAGATTCAATCTTGGATTATTAGGCGTTCTACTAATCATTAATACATCCCCAATCATTTTCTCCAAGATATTCCCTTCATATATTTTGACTCTTTCTTGTTTTTTCTTAACTTTTTTTTTTTCCTCACTTTCTTATTAACCAAGCACTCTGCAAATTAGGAATTAACTAGAGAAATCAATAAAGATTTCCATGAATCTTCATGCCTCAAACCTATGTTGATTAAATATGTGTAATATGTGTGCATATATATCCATAACAGTTAGGAGTTATTATGGGTTCTACTTAAGGTCTAACGTTTAACTCTATGGATTGTAAATTAACTCCATCACCCATCTCAGGAAACATAAGTAATTGATTCTACTTAAGGTCTAACGTTTAACTCTCTACCTAGGGACCCGGTTGAGATCCCTTGGGGCAATTATGGGGCTGAGTATATTGTTGAATCTTCTGGGGTCTTCACAACAACTAACAAGGCCTCAGCTCACATAAAGGTTAGTTCTGAGTTTTTTGACACTATTTTTTTTAGTTCATTGCTATCTTTTTACCTCTCATACATTTATGTAGAAATTTATGATATTGGTTAACTAAAATTACACTGCAAACACTGGTAAAGTTATGATATTGGTAAACTTATGTAGAAATTTAACTTAGGTAGGCCTGAATTTGAAGGGATTGAATTTAATGAGGTGACAATAGGAAGAGTTGAAACCGAGGGACAGATGCTTTGAACAACGGTGAATAGTAAAGATGATGTATGCAATGTATCAGATGAACAATCAAAAGTACAGAAATTGGGACCAAAATCAGACCTTGAATTAAAACCAAGATTATTGGCATAGGTGAGATGACTATTTTTCCATCAGATTTCAAACATTTATAGCCTTTATGAATAAGGTTGTATTCTACAAAAACACATTTGGCTGAATGAAAGAAGAAATTTAACTTAGTTTAAAATTTTAAATTAGGGAATTGAAGTTTAGATTGTTAATCTGTGAGATATTTGCTTTTCTACTCCATCAATTTGATTTTGGTTTGGTGCTCTGATCGCTCGTGAACTTTGAGGAGTAGTCTTTCTTTTCTATTGCCATTTCATAAGTTTTTGTCACATATTGTATACCCCAGAATAATTATAATTTATTTGTAATAATTTAGTTTCTTGCTTGACTTATTGATTATGCATTGAATTGATGGTAGGAAAAAATGATACATTCGTGCAATAATGCTTGAAGGAGCAGCTCATCTTACTTGAAGGAGCAGAAGAAGAGTTAAGGCGCATAGTCCAACAACAAGAAAATAAGATAAACAATTGTATGGACTATATATATATATATATATGAAAATATGATATTTGATGTTAGTGTTCAGATTTTTATATTGTGATGGATTATTTTGTTGATGCTGAATGTATAAACTAAGTCAATACAAAATGCTTTTGCCAGTAATTATTTTCTCAAAAAAAACACATTCTGCAACTAATTTTGTAGTAGCAAGCAGTAATGTATCATAATTGGATTCCACATTCAGCGTCTAAAATGACTATAATTAACTACTAAATTTTGGTCACCAAAAGATACATTCGGCCACTAATAAAATAGACGCGAAAATCTATTGGATTCCACATTCAGCATCTAAAATTACTATAATTAACTACTAAATTTTGGTCACCAACAGATACATTTGGCCACTAATAAAATAGTCACGAAAATCGTTTGGATTCTACATTCAGCGTCTAAAAGAGTTACAATTAGCCACTAAATTTTGGTCACTAATAGATACATTCGTCGACTAACAAAATAGTTGCAAAAGCCTTTTACGAAATTACCCTTACACCTTTGGCGTCTAATTTGTGTGGGATTCGCGACAAATTATTAGACACTAAAACTGACATTTTAATTGATTAGTCGCTATACAATTTTACCAAATTACCCTTGAACTTTTAGCGTCTAAGTTGGGGGACTAATTTGACCAGCATTTACTGACTATTTTGTTAGTCGCAAAAAAAAAACCTTTTGCGTCTAAACCACAATATAGATGCGCTATGAATCTGCGAACAGCCTACTGCAACTAAGGGGGCGACAACCAAATTTAGACGCTAAAAATGACTTAGCGTCTAAATGTGACTTTCTGCGTCTAATTTTGCTAGACTTAGAATGCCAGTTTTCTTGTAGATCACAAGCACTCTTCTAAAACTCTTGAAACCCTTGAGTTTTAACACTATCATGTCAAAGTCTTTGGAAATCTATTTCAAAACTACATGAGATTATAATTTACTGTCATTACGAAAGACCACCCATCACCAATCTTTACAAGAAGGAGAGGGAAAGGGGCGTTAGCGGACAAAGTGACAAATGAGAGTTAGAGGAATAATCCACCTGGCTACAAGGGAATATTAGTGTGACCACCAGTTGTGTATTTAAGGGGGGCAAAAACCATGAAAAGGGCATGTTGTTTTTTTGGGGAATATTGGTCGGAGACTACTAGCACCTTGAATAGTTAGTATATTCACTCTTATTTTCAAATCAATACATTACTTAGAATTGTTTCAGTGCTATGTTGGTGTGTTTGGGAATTGCAGATATTCTTTGATTGACTGTTTTCATAGAAGTTCTTATTTCATTACTATATATGTATACAAAATTACATAATTTTTTTTTTTTTTTTTTTAACACGGACATGTTAATGCTAAAACTGCAACATTGTGTAGTTTTCAAAGCGAAAATTTGATTGAATATAAGTTAAAATTAGAGTTCTAGATCCACACAGAGAATTTTTCCTATATATATTAAAAGAGGCATAAATTATTATTGTAATGGAAATTTGACACTAAATAAAAAGGGAAGGTAATGAGTTTATCCTTAGAATGCAAAGATCATAATAATTTTTTTTTTAAGAAAAAAAGAACAAATACCAAAATCTTTATCCCACAAAAGAGAAAATTGATTTTCTAATCCCACTTATTTCATTAGTTGCCCCACATTAATTTCTGTAGGCACCCCTCTAAATGGGCCAAGAAGTTTCTTCCTTGGTGGCTCGGCCACAGTACTATGACAACATTTTTGTATCAATTACTCCGTAGAAATTGATGTGGGCATCCCAAACCCAAGACATTAATTAAGGAATAAGATATCCATGTTCTGGCTGTACAACTCTTTTAGAGAAAAAAAAATATTATTTGCTTGTTCTTAGAGGACAATCAACATTACCCTCTTCTTTTATACGATTTAGCAATTCCAAACCTGCATGTTCTACACCACAACCTATGATACAATTTGAATGTACAAGACAAGACACGTATAGATTATTTTACACAGATACATTCCTGAATACTTTTAGATTGTTTAATTAGCAATTCCAAACCTGCATGTTCTATGTTTGTCCGCTCTTCCTAGAACGTAAGGCCGGTCTAAAGCGCCAAAACGATTATATGAAATGAACTGCTCAGTGTTTTGCAAATACATTTTGCAAGTCTTCACCATGACAGCCAAAGCTTCAACATTTGTAACAGCTAGAATAGTGGTGGTTGAGACACGGAGGCTGGACGAGTATGGGTCAGCATGAACCCAGGTGACAAGTTGGGGACTGTGGATATTGTTCTCTATCTCTTGCTGATTATCTTTCGTATAATATATAATCCAAAGCACTGCGTAATGATTCTTTTGCTTCTCCTTTGGTATTTGATTCTTAATTGGTTTGGTAGATAGGATCTTTGATCGAATTTGTTTTCTATTTTTAATTCCTCTTTTAAAATTTTCTATTTTATTTCTTAGTTTTTATAATATATAATTAGTTAATTTTTTTGTTAGTTTGAAGAAATTTTAATATTTAATTTCTAACACTCGAGTGGAGCTCTCAATCACTACTGTAGCCGCTAGAGTGAAAAGTATGAAAGTTGTGGAGGAAAAAAATGACAAAAAAAAAAAAAAAAAAATTGGATGAAAGGACGTATTGAACTAAACCAATTAAGAATGGGTCACTTTGTAATATACACGAAAAAATGTCCTTTCAGTAATTTTCCCTAATTTTACAGGTCATCTGTCTAGTCCAAGTTTTTGACCACCATGGCCCATAGGACTCATTAATATGCAAGTCCATGTACATATTAAAAGTCTTTGTTTTTACTATTAGAGTTCTCAAATTAGTATCACAAATTAATTTCCATTTAAATTAATAAGATTTCTGCCTGATAAAAATATTATGCCCATAAAACTCTTTCCAAGAAACGATGAGGAAAATTACAGAGCATTTAATATTTCTTCAAAGAAATAAGAGGAAATTCAGTTCCTGAATTGGGTTTACAGCACAGCAGATATTAGGTAGAAAATCTTAAATAAAAAAATAAAAAAAAGCCATTAATTACTAAAAATAAAATTAAAATAATAGAGCTTGACGAGATTGTGATGATACGACACCCCTATATAAAGCTCTATAGCTCGTATGAATTAATCCAACCCAGAAAGAATCTGAAATATTCCAGCAAAAAGAAATGAGAATTCTGCAACTCAATAAATAAAGAAAAAAGGCCCTGACATGAATCTTTACCATTGGTATTTTTCTATCTACAACTTATCTATTATGTTCATGTTCTTCAGAAATGGTATCATGAACCACTCCGCCGGCTGAGACTGTGTTGGTGGTATTCACTCCTCAGGACCTCAGGTAGATGTTTGTATGTTCTTCCTATAACGCAAGACCCTTCTAAAACACCAAAACGATTGTATGAAAGATTATTGTATCCTCAAGGACAACAATCCCTTCAAAGAAGTCGCGAGTTGTGTGTTTTACGGGCATTGGAGCTCACAGAGTTAACACTGCAACCTCCGTTGGGGTATTTCTCTAGACAAACCTGGCCTGGTGATTTTTCCGACGCAAAAGAGAGATTGTAATTTGGGATGCAGGGTTTGTGTTTTACTACACGTATAGTCATATATACATCAGCTCACCAAAATTTTATATGAAAAATGCCAGCACTAATATAACATATCATATCATACACGCTAAATAAACATATTTTGATCTCCATTTTACAAGCTAATCCTATCTACTTTTGTGTTTATAAAAAAACATATTACTGGTCAGATAAGAATTTTATCAAACACTTTGTAAGCAATTCCCTAAGTACCTTATTTGAGGACTTAATGAACAAAATCTATACAAAAGCAACAAAGATAAGTCCACCCAAATAAACTATTTGCTGTAACCTCTAGAATACCAGATTGAGGAGCATCACCGAATATTCCGAGAACATAGAACGTTTTATTTAGTGTCTTCGATGTGCAAAAATCTTTTAGAAATATGTAGTTTGCTGATCTTTCACCACATTAATCCCCTGTAAACGTTAAAAGCCAGGAATATAATCCATAATTCCTGGCTAATTTATTGTTCCTGAACAATAATCTCAGACCCTCTTTGCTCCAAATTGTTCCCGACTAATATATCTTTCAAGTCGTCCGCTATAAGAACAAAGGCTTCCACGTTTGTAAGCGCCTTAACAGTTCTGGTTGAGATTGGGAGGTTGGCTGTGGGAGGATGACCCCGAGCCCAAGAAACAAGCTCATCTCCAAAGAAGTCACCATCTTTTAGATGATAATTTTCACTTTCGAAATGATTCATGGAAGTGTAGGTCCATAATTTTCCCTGTAGCACGAAGAACATCTCATCAACTGGGTCTCCCTCCCTCACAATCCGAGTACGCTCAATATAGAAAACTGGCTTGACACGATCGCAGAGATGCCACAATGTTGGCTCACTCCAATTTCCAAACTCCTCTACCTTCACATTCAAGAATAAGTATAAGAATACATCAAGAATATTGTAAAGTACATCAATTCTAAGCGGAAGGAACGCACTTTCTTGAGCAATTCTAAGCAAAGTTCTTGTTTTATCATCTGTATGAGGTAGTCAGGAAGAATATCGAGCAAATTTTCTAGATTAACACCAATGGTTTCCTGCCAAGCATATTGCCGAAAGTACTCTTCCACCTGCCGTCGGAGATTCTCGGATAGCTTTTGGAAGGGCTTCCATTGTTTTATCTCTTTCAACTTCCGTTTCATCTCCTCTTGTCTTATAGTCTCTGACTGTAAATATACCTGTTTCGGAAAATGCACTACAGAGATTGAAATTCACAGTGCTTCATTCCATTAGAAATTAACAGACGAATAAAAAAATACCAACCTGCATCCTTGCAATTAGAAAGAAAAACAACAGAACTCCAGTCAAGGTAATCGAAATTATATAGATATTTTCCTCGAAGTCAGTACCTGTACTAAGCGACTGGCCGAAACTACTGCAGAATACAGATATATCAGACATCGATCTAAATATTAATTGAACAGGAAAGGTATATCACATGAACAAACCTCAGATTCTGCAGGCCCCATCTAAAACAATAAAAAATCTTTATTCTATAGTCTGTTGTATTAAGAATTCCATACTTCTAGGCATCCTTGTAGATTCCAAAATTGTAATTAGTTGTATTTGATAAGAGCTTGAAAATACACATTTAGTTAATGGTTTTTGGGGATTAATTGTGGGAAATTAGACTTAATTTGGTAAAGTTGCTTAATATTTTCATAATTGCCTTTTATGAGATCACAGGTGTTTTTGAGTGTTTTTCAGGTCACTAGTGCATAAATGTTATGCTCGGATGAAGAATCATGTTTGCAACAGAATGAGTGACGAGTGGAAACAAATGGATCAAGAATCGGAGTTGAATTGAAGAAGTTATGGAAGTTGAAGTAAAGAGAAGATTCTAGATTACGTTCCAGCTTGCGCATGCCTTGGTATTTTGACAATATCTTGAGCTGAAGAACTTGGATTAAGACGATTCTTAGACCGTTGGAAAGCTGATTCAAAGGTCTACATTTCATATGTTTACAACTTTTCCAAATTCCATCGTTAATGAGTTCAAAAATTAATATCGTTTAAGAATAGTGGAATGATACGGGAAAAGGGAGGGCAGCAGCTACTGTGCTGCGGCACACTTTTTCCAGTAGCTACTATGCCACAGCACAGTGCCGTGGCACAGTCACGGAAGTCACTAGTTTGTTGTCCATTTTTAACCAGGAGAATAGGGTTAAGGGTTCCAAATCAAATAGAATTAAGGAAAAACAAACCCTAACCCTTGTGGGATATAAATAGTAGTCTTTTAGTATTATTTAGGGGATCTTTTGGTGAGAAGAAAGGGAGGAAAATCTGGAGAGAAGAGAAGTAACAAAAATTCTGGAGCTTTGATTCACAATATAGAGAAGTTTTCCTTATTCTTTTCTTGTAAACTCATGATGAATGTTTCAATAAATATGATTGTTTCTTTCATGTTTATTATGAACTAATTCTCTTTTCTAGGGCTAAGATGTAACCCAATTTATGAATATGTATTAACTTAAATTGTTGTTAATTCCTATTGAGCTTTTAATTCTAAGTTTTATTATTGTGCATAATGCTTTCAATTCTTAAGGATCCGAGAATTGAATGATATCATGGGTTGAGTTGAGATCGAGAGATAAAACCTGATTTGTCTAAGGTAATAAAACCATAGATTGAGCGAACGCTAGAGATAGGTTACCGCGATCTGTGAGGCTCTAGTAAATTCTATAGAACTTAATGATCTCTTAACTCCTAAATCCAACTTAGAGATATGTTGGGTTGTTGCTTAAGGGTTAATTTGCTAATTGTTCGAGAGAAAGTTAGTGGAATTTTAGGGAATTTGGCTTTTAGAATATGCTTAATTAGGTTAGCAATAATTGTCAATGCATATATGATTAAATTGGTGTGAAATCTATGCCCTAGGTTTAGTTATATTGATCTTGACTTCAAAGTGTTTACAAATTCTGCATTTGTTTAGTTTCTAGTTTATTACTTTTTCATTAAAGTCATTACATTTGTACATTGGGGACAATGTTGATTTTAAGGTTGGGGGTAGGAATTTGCACCTTTGTGCAAATTATAGACATATGGATTTAGGGAGCAGGCTTTTTTTTCTTTTATAGTTTTTTTTGTTTTATTGTGTGAGTTTTTTTTCTCTTGGATTAATTTATATGTCTATGATAGGAATATGATTGCAATAACATGTAACAAGTAGAGGACATTAATTTTTGCCTTTAATTACGGATAATTGTGAATATTAATGACATTTATTTGAGACCCTAGTGGTTTGTGGATTGAAAGTGGTTAAGTTTACTTACTTAGAGACGTTAGTTGTTCAAAGAGCATTGAAGGACTACTCTAGTCCTACTGTCGAAGTGTGCTATTCTAGCATCAGGAGACCACCAATTCAAACAAATACCTTCGAGATAAAGCTAGCAATTATTCAAATGATTCAGCAGATGGTCCAACTCGCTGGGTTGGCTAATGATGATCCCAACTTGCATATCGCCAATTTTCTGGAGTTGTGCGACACATTCAGGCATAATGGAGTCTCCGATGATGCAATTAGGCTAAGGCTTTTCCCATTCTCTCTTCGGGATAAAGCCAAGGCTTGGTTGATTTTTTTGCCATCTGGGAGCATCACGACATGGAACGAGTTAGCTCAAGCGTTCCTCACTAAATACTTTCTACCTGCCAAGCTGAGAAGTGAGATTACCAATTTTTACCAACAAGACTTAAAGTCATTGTATGAAGCATGAGAAAGGTATAAAGATCTCTTACGGAGGTGCCCTCACTATGGTTTACCAATCTGGTCGCAAGTGCAAACATTCTACCAAGGGTTGCTACCAACTATTCAAGTTATGACTGATGCTGCAAGTGGAGGAGCCTTGAACAATAAAACACCAAAGGAAGCATACAATCTGATTGAAGTGATGGCGAACAATAATTACATGAGGACTTCGGAGAGAACTCTAACAAGGAGATCAGCGAGAGTGCACGAAGTTGACGGTTACACCGCGTTGGCCGCTCAACTTTCAAACATCCAAAAGCAATTAGGTAATGTGTTAGAAATAAATGCAATTGAATTTTCTTCTCTAACATGTGACCTTTGTGCAGGAAATCATTCATCCAAGGATTGTCAAGAAGGGAACCCATTTGCTCAGCCTGAACAAGCCAATTACGTCAATAATTTCCAAATGGGGCAAGGGAATCCATATTCCAACACATACAATCCGGCATGGAGGAGACACTCGAACTTCTCATGGAGCAACAACAACGAGCATAAACAACCTCCTGTTTTTCAGAATCAAGAGCCAAAATCTAATTTAGAGAATGTATTGACCAAGTTCATTGAAGAGACAAGCAAGAGGTTTGAGAAGACTGGCGTCCTGGTTCAAAATCAATCAACCTCTATTAGGAACTTTGAGACTCAAATTGGGCAAATTCACAACATATTAGCGGGAAGAGTTCAAGGAACATTACCAAGTGATATTGAGGAAAATCCAAAGGAGCAACTCAATGCTATCATGTTGAGAAGTGGTAAGGAGTTCAAGGAATCAAGCAAGAAAGAAGAAAAAAGGCAACGACTCGAAGTAGAAAAAGTGTATAGAAGTGACCATGCTGTGGCGGACGATGACACGACCCTCTCGTATCCTCACAGAGTGCAAAAAGAGAGATTGGATAAGCAATTCGGCAAGTTTATGGACATGTTTAGAACTTTACATATTAACATTCCTTTTGTAGACATGTTGGAGCAAATGCCGAAGTACGCAAAGTTTCTGAAGGAGATTATCACCAAAAAGAGGAGATTTGAAGAACATGAGATGGTGATGCTCACGGAAGAGTGTAGCGCATTGTTATTGAAGAAATTACCACAAAAGCTCAGAGATCTAGGGAGTTTTAATATTCCTTGCACAATTGGTAGTTTTTATTTTGATAAAGCTTTATGTGATTTAGGAGCTAGCATTAACTTGATGCCATTTTCTATTTTTAGGAAACTTGGTTTAGGAGAGGTGAAGCCAACCATGATTCATCTTCAATTGGCGGATAAATCTATAACATATCCTAGGGGAGTCATGGAGGATGTCCTAATAAAGGTGGACAAATTTATCTTTCCGGTAGATTTTGTAGTTCTTGATATGGAAGAAGATTGGAACATACCTTTAATATTAGGAAGGCCTTTTCTAGCTACTAGTAGGACTTTAATAGATGTACACCAAGGTAAACTAATCTTAAGGGTGGAAGACGAACAAGTGGAGTTCAATGTTTTTAAAACGATGAAATGTCTATCTGAGTTGGATACTAGCTTTGAGATTAGCATCCTTGATGACAAAGTAGCAGAAACCTTAGAAGAAAACTACCCTATCTCACCCCTAGAAAATTCTTTAGTCAACTCTAGGATTATGGACGCTGAATTTGAGGGGTAGATGAATAGCAATTGAAGCCTTATGTGTTTGGTGGATTGAAGGATAAAATGGCTTGGATTTTCCTAGATGATCCAGATTGAAGGATACGAAAAGTCGAGCTTACGACTCTAATAAAGCGCTTCTTGGGAGGCAACCCGAGCTCTTTAATTTAGTTTTGATTTTTGTTTTGAATTTATTTTAGATTTTCTTTTAATGTGTTAAGTTGTGATAACTTTGATTTGGTTTGATATGTTAGTTGTTTATGTTTCACCCATTATTTCTGTTATGCACTCTAAATTGGCCAAGCATGGCACATAGTTTGTTTTCTTTTGGATTAGATTCCCGATGACTATTGGATACAACAAACAATATGCATGCCTTCACAAGATAATCTCCACATAAATGTTGCGCAACACAATTTAGCCTTGTTTTTTCTTTCTTTGAACTTAATTTTTACCCTACCCTAATTATGAGCCTAAAACACAATCTTGCCTGTTTTATCTTTAAGAGACTTAATTGTAATTCAAGCTTATTACGAGTGTTGGTGAGGAACTGTAGTTTTGCCAAAACCCAGGTTTATGCGAAGAAATTGGTTGGGGGTTGTGGAGTGCTTGTAAAATCAGTGGGGCTGTGTGTGTATTTTCCACTTTCTTTGTATATAAAAAAAAAAAAAAGGAAAAAAAATAAAAACTGAAAAAAAAAAAGAAAAAGAAAAAGAAAAGAAAAGTGAGCATTGAAAAGCATTGTGAAGATTTAAATTACGCAAATGGGTTTATATTACTGTCGAAAAGAAAGAGCTTGATAAAGGTTGGGAAGCTACTAAGTGAAAAAGGGAAGTGTTTTTGTATGACAGTAATAAGAATGAATGAAGATTAAGTATCTCGATTTGATTTTGTTGAATTCCCTTTCCATTCTTTCGTGAACCCATACCTTGGCCTAAAATTACAACCTTTACAAAGACCTATTGATCCAAGGTAATGTGAATTTCTACATTAGTGGAGAGTGGTTTGAAAAGTGAGCTTATGGAGTTTGATTCCATGATTCACCTATAAGTCATAACCCGAATATTGAGATCAAAATTTTGTTCATGAATGTTATGCATAAAACCATCCGGGTTTGTAGACTAATGGTTTGTGGTTGTATGGATGTTCTAGGGTTGATAATGAAAATGGAATTGATGTTTGCATTGTCTGTGAGTTTAGGTGATTTTTAATTATTCTATTTGCTCTATGTGTATGCTATTTTTGAGACACCTTTATGAATTGATCCAAGAATTTTTTGTTAGTTTTTGTTCTTGTTTGTATTTTTGGAGTTTAGGTTAAGTTCAGTATGGATGTTTGTGGGTATCATCGCTGGAAACCCTCACGAGACTATAACTCGTCCAACTAGGGCCGCCTAGGGGTTTAAAGGCTTGTTGCATACGTTAAATGCAATCATGTCAATCTACGGAAATGATTTAGGATAGTTTAGATATAGACTTTATTTTGTTTGTGTTTTCAAGCTAAAGGACTTGTTCTATTGCTTAGCTTGCTAGGGACTAGCAAGAAGCTGGTTCGCGATTGTGATAAGAGCTTGAAAATACACATTTAGTTAGTGGTTTTTGGGGGATTAATTGTGGGAAATTAGGCTTAATTTGGTAAAGTTGCTTAATATTTTCATAATTGCCTTTTACGGGATCACGGGTGTTTTTGAGTGTTTTTCAGGTCAGTAGTGCTTAAATGTTATGCTCGGATGAAGAATCATGTTTGCAACGGAATGAGTGACGAGTGGAAGCAAACGGATCAAGAATCGGAGTTGAATTGAAGAAGTTATGGAAGTTGAAGTAAAGAGAAGAGTCTAGATTACGTTCCAGCTTGCACATGCCTTGGTATTTTGACAATATATTGAGTTGTCAAACTCGGATTAAGACGATTCTTGGACCATTGGAAATATAATTCAAAGGTCTACATTTCATATGTTTAAAACTTTTCCAAATTCCATCGTTATCGAGTTCAAAAATCAACATCGTTGAAGAATAGTGGAATGATGCGAGAAAAGGGCAGCAGCTACTGTGCCGCGGCACACTTTTTTTAGTAGCTACTGTGCCGCAGCATAGTGTCGTGGCACAGTCACGGAAGTCACTAGTTTGTTGTCCGTTTTTAACCAGGAGAATAGGGTTAAGGGTTCCAAATCAAATAGAATTAAGGAAAAACAAACTCTAACCCTTGTGGGATATAAATAGAAGTCTTTTAGCATTATTTAGGGGATCTTTTGGTGAGAAGAAAGGGAGGAAAATCTGGAGAGAAGAGAAGTAACAGAAATTCTGGAGCTTTGATTCACAATATAGAGAAGTTTTTCTTATTCTTTTCTTGTAAACTCATGATGAATGTTTCAATAAATATGATTGTTTCTTTCATGTTTATTATGAACTAATTCTCTTTTCTAGGGCTAAGATGTAGCCCAATTTATGAATATGTATTGACTTAAATTGTTGTTAATTCCTATTGAGCTTTTAATTCTAAGTTTTATTATTGTGCATAATGCTTTCAATTCTTAAAGATCCGAGAATTGAATGATATCATGGGTTGGGTTGAGATCGAGTGATGAAACCTGATTTGTCTAAGGTAATAAAACCATAGATTGAGCGAACGCTAGAGATAGGTGACCGCGATCTGTGAGGCTCTGGTAAATTCTATAGAACTTAATGATCTCTTAACTCCTAAATCCAACTTAGAGATATTTTGGGTTGTTGCTTAAGGGTTAATTTGCTAATTGTTCGAGAGAAAGTTAGTAGAATTTTAGGGAATTTGGCTTTTAGAATATGCCTAATTAGGTTAGCAATAATTGTCAATGCATAAGATTAAATTGGTGTGAAATCTATGCCCTAGGTTTAGTTATATTGATCTTGACTTCAAAGTGTTTACAAATTCTGCATTTGTTTAGTTTCTAGTTTATTACTTTTTCATTAAAGTCATTCTTAAAATTCTATTTTATCAAATAGCAATAGAATAGACTAGTTTGGTACTTGATAGGTAGTTCTCTTGGGATTCGACACTCGTTTACTCGAGCTTTATTACTTGCACGATTTCGCATACTTGCGAAAAGCCTGTCAGTATTTAGTTCCTTCAGGCAAACATTTTTTAGATATTTGGTTTGGTCACAATAAGGAGGAACATGAATAGTGATCCGGTCAGATTTTTGAAGCCAGCCTCCCAAAATTCAGTCTCTCTGCCTATGGCTGTGTAATACCACAAGGCTCCAAACATCAAAAAGACCAGAAATTGAATCAAATCAACAGTTGATTGAACATAAATCAGAGAAAAGATAATAAAGTAATTGAACTTACATGACTTGCATACATATAACTTAACATGAAAACAGCAGCCCATTCACTAAAGGTGCTTGAAGTCCTCCTCTCTGTAAGTAATGAGGCCACTCGGATTGATCTTAGCGCATGTTGAAAAATTAGGACGTATAGGGCATTCCAGATACACTTCTTTCTCGTGCTTTGAAACATAGATAAAATCACAACCATCTGAAAAGTTTTGATGCTCGCAAAAGAGAAAGAGTTACTTGATAATTTACCTTACTTTATAGAGAAATCAGAAATGGAAACAAATTAGAATTAGCTGTAAAAGAAATTGCCAAACCTGTGGAAGAGGGAAAATGACCACAAGGTCCATGAAGAAACGTATCCTCGCAGTTTTATATAAATTAATCAGTCCCGAAGTTGACGTGTAATGGAATATATAAAATAAATCAAAGACCGAACGGAGGAGGGTGGCAGCAATCCCCCAACTTTTCTCCACGCTAATGCACCTTTTATCATCATTGATCACACGAGTGTAGAAGAACATAGGATCCAAAAATGCTGCAGTCATACATAATATAAGAGCAATCTCATTAGCACAAGGCCCCTGAGGATCAATGATTAACTTCGCATAAAACAAGCTTTTCTTCACAATGCTACAACAAGATTTTGGAAGTTCTTCGGTGCTTTTATGTTTGAGTAATTCCCTTTTGTTAAGTTTCCTTGCTGCACCTTCCTCTAAAGCAAGAGACCTGATCAAATTCATACTTACAATTGAGAAGTATCCACTACAATTTAGAGGATGAAGCAAATTATTATGAAAATTATACTTACATGATTAACGATGTCAAAGTTCCGAGAAGAAGAAACAAGCTTTGAATTATATTTCTGCGGATTCCTTCAATCAGAGAATCTTCACAGATGATCACTGAAATGGGATATAATTTCTATCAAGTTCATTGGAAATATGATTAAACTATTAAAGAAAAGTCTCAGCAAGATGGTGTTAACGAATAACTAATTAGCTGCTCTGTTGATTTATGATTTAAACTTTAAAGTATATGTACGTAAAATATTGCCCCAATTTGGTTGGAGCATAACATCAAAAGACTTTGATATTATATTCTTCCAAACATGGAATATATATAATAGTTGTTCGGATTTTAATATTCCTTCCAGCTGAGTCATATCCAGCAGAGTGTAGAAAAAAGAGAAAAGCATAGTTAGTCCCGACTTTAATTGTTGTTCCAGAAGTAGCTGAAAGAATAATATTTTATGCAAAAAAGGCATATAAGATTTGCATGCCCCACTTAAAACAATATAAAAGCGATTGGGCGAGAGTTGCCATAGTGAGAAAAAGAGAAAGCAGAGTGAGAGAAGAGAAAGGAGTACCTAGAGAGAGATGTAAGAATATTAAGCTTGTATATTGGAAGATGATTGTTCATATTACAACTCACGTGATTTATACACATTTACATAACTAATTCAGGAAGCTTCCTGATCTATTTACAAAACGTGATGGGCAAGCACAGTAGTGAGAGAGTGACAGCACAACAATAGAGGACCACAGGAGTATTAGTTTGTTAGAGACCTGGCAGATTTGTTAGAGACCTGGCAGATGGAGACACATGTCACCAGTGTTGTCTCCATGGATTGTTGCCATCTGTCCAAGGTCCATCTTCTTCACATTCCCCCTCAAACTAAGGTCTCTGTGTAGGACCTTGAGTTTGTTTCTCATCCACTCGAAGTGGTTCTTAGGACTTGGCTTTGTGAATATGTCTGCTACCTGTTCTTTTGATGGAATGTAGTTGACTTCAACGTCTCCATTACTCACCATTTCTCTTATAAAATGAATGTCCACCTCAATGTGTTTGGTTTTCCCGTGTAAGATAGGATTCAAAGTGAAGGCTGCGGCACTAACATTATCACACCAGATTCTTGGTGTTGAGGGAATCCATATTCTTAGTTTTGAGAGCAAAGAAGTTAGCCAGGCTATTTCGGATCCAGCTTGAGCAAACGCTCTATACTCACTTTCAGTGCTTGATCTGGACACCCCTCTCTGTTTCCTTGAGCTCCATGCTACTGGATTTCCATTTAGCATAATATAGTAGCCTCCTGTAGACTTCCTGTCCTCAGTGTCACAAGCCCAATCTGCATCAGAGTAGGTTTGGATTTCACATTTTCCCCCTGGGTTGTAGAGAATGCCATACTCCGAAGTTCCCTTTAAATACCTTAAGATCCTTTTAACTGCCTACCAATGATCTTTAGAAGGATGTTGCATAAATTGACTCAGCTTGTTCACATTGTATGCAATGTCAGGTCTTGTAATTGTTGCATACTGTAGAGACCCTATTACGCTCCTATATAAGGAAGGATTTTGCAGAGACTTTCCTTCGTTACTTGTGAATTTGTGCCCAGTGATCATTGGTATAGGACATGATTTACTCAGCTCCATATGGGATTTAATAAGAAGGTCCTGGATATATTTGCATTGAGACAGGTGCATTGAAGACCCTTGTCTGTTTACTTCAATTCCTAAGAAGTAGGATAGCTCTCCCATGTCCTTTAAAGCAAACTTGTTTTTCAGTTCTTGAATAACTTGATTTATCAGATGGCTTGAACTTCCAGTGATGATGATGTCGTCCACATACACCAAAAGGATTATCAAGTCTTTCCCTCGATGTAGGTAAAAGAGAGTTGAGTCAGTTTTTGATCCCTTGAAGTCCCAACTTTTAAGAGCTTATGTGAGTTTGTGGAACCAGGCTCTAGGAGCCTGTTTGAGTCCGTAAAGTGCCTTGTTGAGTTTGCATATGAAGTCTGGATGTCTTGGATCCTCAAAACCTTCTGGTTGGTCCATGAAAACATCCTCAGTGAGTTCTCCATTGAGGAAGGCATTGTTGATGTCTACTTGTCTTGTTTCCCAGTTTAGTTTATGGCTAAGCTTAACACTGATCTGATTGTGTTACATTTCACCACAGGGCTAAAAGTCTCAAAGTAATCTACCCCTGCAATCTGTAGAAATCCCTTGGCCACCAGTCTTGCCTTGTATCTTGACACACTTCCATCTGCATTGTGTTTTATTTTGTAAATCCACTTGCACCCCACAGTCTTGGTGTTTGAGTTTCTGGGTACCAAGGTCTAGGTTTGGTTTTTACATACTGCAGTGAATTCATCTTTCATGGCTTCTTTCCATTTCGGATGATTTAGAGCATCTTGAGTGCATGATGGAGTTAGGACAGTGTCAGAAGTCACTCGGAAAACCTTAGGCTTATAAATTCCAGCCTTGGCTCTTGTCACCATGGGGTGTGTGTTTTCGGGAGCTGCTCCTTGAGTGGTTTCATCACATTCTACTGGTTCATCATTGATTACAGGAGTTTGATCATTGTCTGGAGGATTGGATTGAGCTTGATTGGATGGATTATCACGATTTTGAGACTGAGAAGGTAGTGAACTTACTTGAGGAGTTGCCGTTGGTGGAGTGCTCACTGTTGAACCATCACATTGGTGGAGATTCATGCTATTGCAGGTTGTTAGGAATTGGGTGGTAAGGGTTGTGTTTGAAATGTTGTTCAAACTTTGTGGCAGCTTGTTCATGATTTTGTTGAAGGGAAAGTCATGCTCATAAAAAACCACATCTCTAGAAATGTAAACTCTACCAGTTTCATGCAAGCACATGAAGCCTTTGTGGTTTGGGCTATAGTCAATGAAGATACACTTGCTGGTGTGGAAATCAAACTTGTGTCTATTGTAGGCTCTCAGGTATGGATAGCAAGCACATCTAAAGCACCTAAGGAAGCTGTAATCGGGTCTACTTTGAGTAAGTTTTTCATAGGGTGATAGATTGTCAATGACTGGAGAAGGCATTCTGTTTATGAGGCATGTAGAGGTGAGGAAAGCTTCCCACCAATAACCCAAAGGCATGCTAGCTTGGGCTAAGAGGGTTAGACCAGTTTCTACAAGGTGTCTATGCTTTCTTTCTATTTTGCCATTTTGATAGTGATCAGTATGTGGGTAGGAGAATCTATGGACAATTCCATTTTCTTTGAGAAAATGGGAGAGGGCAATGAACTCTCCTCCCATATCTGTTTGAATGGTTTTGATAGGCTTGTTGAATTGTTTTTCTCCCATGGTTTTGAATTGTTTAAAAACGTCTAAGGTCTAGGATTTTAGAGTGATAGGATAAAGCCATGTGTATCTTGAGTAATCATCTAGGATACTAAGGTAGTACCTAGCTCCATTGGTTGCAGATATGGGTGTTGGACCCCATAGGTCAGCATGAATTAGTTCCAGAGAATGACTTGATTTTTTCTGAGAATTCAGGTAGTGAATTTCATGCATTTTCCCTAGCCTACACGCTTGGCAGAAATTTAGATGAGAGGTCTTCTCGGAGCTGTGAATTTTGATAGAGCATGACTTTAGGATATGGTTTAGAGTATTAAGGTTTGGATGTCCAAAACGTCTATGCAGTAGGTCAAATGTGACTTTGTCATTGACATAAGGATTTGAATCAGGCAAAATTTCATTAATGTGATCCTTTCCAGGTTTACAATGAGTAAAGATAAGGTTTGTTTCTTTTTCGGTAACTAGGAAGGAATTGTGTTGAAAATCAACTTCTTGGAAAGCTAAAAGTGAGATAGCTGGACCTCTTTTCCTTAGAGTTTTGTAGTCTAGTTCCAGTGTGATGGTTCAGCTTTTAGAGTCCTCCGTCAGCCACTCCTTCTAGTAGAGTTGTCCTCTTCTTGTCCTTGATGAAACAATATTTCCCATGAAAGCGATTACAGTTATTATCAGTGGTGAGTTGAGATACACTCAAGAGATTTTTGGTGATTTTAGGGACAACTAGAATGTTCTTTAGTAGTATAGGAGTAGAGCAAGAAGAATTTAGGAAGCCCTTATGATGCGTGTTTCCTACAACATGCAATATGTAGCAAGTATACTAATCGCACAAGTAATAAAATGATGAGTAAAGTATCGTTCCCACGAGGATTATTAGCTAAGCACTAAGTCTACTAATGTTATCAAGTTGAAGCAAACGACTTCTTTGGATTGATGGGAGCTAATTGCAATTAAACTTAACAATAAATTTTAAACAAAAATTCAACTAAGAGTGCAATATTAAAACACGGATAATCAATTCAAGTAAAATAGGTAGGGTTTTGACTTCATTTGGATTTTATGGGTTAAACCTAAAAATTACACTACAATCACATTCATACGCAATGGTTGTAAATTGAACTCACTAAGATATTAAACATACCCTCTCGGGCTATGTTTTCCTATTCATCCTTATTAACCTTCCGCACCCAACAATTTGAAGATTAACAATTCCGAACTCATTAAGCAAAAGAATCCTACAATGATTTCATTAATTTTTGAATCTATCTCTAGCATCCAATATTATAATGGTGATTACCCAAGAAGCATAACATGACTCATTTCTCAATCTCATCATGTTCATCACAATATCCATTAAAACTCAGAGTAAACACACAACCAAAGCATACTCATATGAAAGTAAAACAATCAAACACTTCACCCATTAAAAATCCAAACTACAATCAAAACCCTAACCCAAAAATGGTTAGTTCATAGCTAAATTAACAATACAAAAACGAAAAACAGAAATAATCAAGTTCAACATAATGAAACTGAGATAAAAGATAAGAAATCTACCCAAAAGATGAATCCCTTAGTTAGAATCGAATCTTCACCCTTGTTACAATCCAAAATCGCATCAAAAACTCATCCAAAGAATATGTAAAAGCTATTTAACCTAAAAACGAAGACCCTTGGACAAAAGGCTTAGTTTTCCTTTTATACCTTGCCAAAAAACACGCACAAAGTAAAACTATACGTTTAACAAAACTGCAAATAATGACCGTCGCCTCTTCTTCGCCGCGGCGAAGAAAGAAACAGATCTGGAGCGTGTCTGGCATACTTCGCCGCGGCGAAGGACAAATATTCGCCGGGGCGAAGCTATTTGACGAGTTCTGAAATTACAGAACTGCCACTCTGCTTGCTTCTTCGATTCCTTCTTCAATTCTCGATGCTCTCCCTTTGGAACAAGCCTCATCGTGCTTTATCCTGCTTTAGAACTCTCCTAACTTCTGAGATCCGCTAACTTTTGAGTCAAAAACTTCCAATTTTGTCCTTATTTGCATAAATTGTCCATTTTAACCTGAAACACAAAATGTAAAGAATTAAACAACAATTCAGGTCAAAATGCACCACAAAGTACTTGAAATCCGAATAAAAAGACTAAAGAAAATAGTATAATCCATGGATTATCACCTTATCATAATGGGTTATGTTGAGAGCTTGGCCAATTCCCACCGTTACCTTCTTTGGTCCTTGGTATTCACTTTTTAGGCTTAACGTGTTTAAGTCATTGGTGATGTGTGTTGATGCTCCACTGTCCATGTACCATCCCCCTTCACTTAAGCATTCAGATGGTGGAAATGGTTGGCTGGAGGCTGCAGCATAAACTTGATTTGGTGCTCCTTGGTTCTGGTTTGCTGGATTTGGAGGAACAAAGTTTCTATCATATCGGTGATAGCAAACTTCGACTGAATGGCCATATTTTAAACACAACTGGCAGGTTGGTCTGGTCCCAGAACCATTCCTATTTCCAGAGTTTTTGGATTTGCCTCTACCTCTTCCTCTGTTGGCTTGGTTCCCATTGTAATAATTAGGAATTTGTTGAGATGAAAACTGTCTTGGGTTGTTGCTTTTGGCAAACTGAGCGGAAGGATTTTTTTGCACCTCAAATGTTGAGTTGGTGTGCATCCTTTCCAATCTGGATTTGTGGTTGAGAAGCAAGGTGTAAGTCTCTTGCAATGAGGGAAGAGTTCTGAGAGAGGTGGCAATTGAAACCATAGTTTCGAACTCAATCCCCAATCCACCTAATATTTGTAAGATGAGTTCCTCTTCCGGGATAGTGTGGCCAGCCAAATTCAGCTCATCTGCAATATCCTTCATTTTGTCAAAAAATTCAGTTACTTTCAGTTGCCCTTTCTTGGTGTTTTGGAGCTAGAGTTTCAGGTGAAAGACTCTAGCTTGTGAGTGAGCTTCATAGAATTTTTTGAGGCTGTCCCAGACTTCTTGAGAGGTGTTGCACCTATTGATTTTTCTCAAAATACCATTTGAGATGGTGGAAAGTAGCCAGAGGAGGGTCTGGTCCTGCCTTTTCCAAATTAGATAATCTGGGTTTGGTAAGTTGACAATTTCTGTTGTCCCTGGACTTGGTGTGAGAAAGGGAGTTGGTTTTGGTTTAGTTCCATCAATAAGGCCCTCAAGATCATTGGCTCTGATCGGAGGTATTACCTGAGTCTTCCATGAAAGATAGTTTTTGAGATCAAGCTTAGTGGGTACAGTGAAGTTGAAGTTGGAAGTTTGGAACGTGTTTGAAGGTGTTGTTGAACCGGTCGTCACAGTCACAAAATTAAACCTAAATACCATACTAAGCGGTAAGTAGGATCGAATCCACAGGGAGCAAGACTAACAACCTAATGTATTTTGAGTAGCGGAAATGAAATTGACAATTGATTAATAAAACTAAATAGACTAAATGCAAATAATGAAAGAGTGAAATTAAAACTAAAAAAGACTTTATAATAAAAATGTTGCCGTTACGGTTTTGGTTCTACACGAGACCGACTCACACAGTTCTTCTCCACCCTCTACGATCCCCTAAACCTACAAGGCAAGGTAAATCAATGAAATGGTCTCCCGACACTCTAGGTATAATCTATCCTGTCTCACCCGATCACTCAAGTTCGATTGGTTAAAGACTATCATTGAACGCCGATAAACGCTACAAGACAATACCACTAGTTGGTACTCAATTAACAAATACAATTTGTCAACACATATATTCCAATCAACGAACTTCACAATAAACGCAACAACAGTAGAAATTGAATTAAATCCGAACACAACCCAATTACAATCGATGCGAAGTAATGAAAAGCAATATTCATCATTTAATTATTTCAAACCAACGTTTATCATTTAGCAAGTTCTATGAAAACATTAAATCATAATGGACAACAATATTCATCACAAGTTATGCTCAAATCATATTAAAGTATCGAAATAAAACATGAAACGAAAACAAATATAATCTGAAGCACAATACTACCAAATGTCCTATAATCGGGCTCATCCAACTAGTCGAGAGCCGATAAGGAGAGTCTTGGAGTCAATCTCGATCTCGCTTATACCGTAACAGACAACCGGGAACTTAGCCGCTCATGGTGGTGATGACGGAGGCAGCGGTGGAAACAAAGCTGACCATGGCGAAGAGGAGGTAACTGACAACGATATGATGTGAAGAAGGGGCGAAACGACCAACGGACAGCCCGAAATACGAACAGCCACACTCGCCGAAAAACGTTAATTTTTTGACGGGTCTTCTGGAAAACGATGGCGGAAATGGGATCTGAAGGTACCGATGGAAAGCTCTGGTGATGGGGAGTTCAGATCAGGTCCTAGGGAGGTGAGAAGTCACCGGAAATGAGCAAGATCTGGGCTGGAAGATGAAGAGGCGCAGCGGCAAAGTAGCGGATTCCGGCAGTTTTTGCGGCGGCTGAAGCTAGGGAAGTGTAGATCCGACCATGGGGAAAGGAGATCCAGTCCTGGGGAGCCGAAACATGTTGAAAAATGGCAAAATCTAGCCGAGAATGCGAAGCATCGCGGTGGGAAGATGAAGCGTCGCGGTGGAATGCGTGTTTCATAGTGGTGATGACGGGATGATGGTGACTGGAGCAAGGGAAAGCCAAAAGGTCGTCGAAAAAGGAGATAAGGGGTCGTCGGAGCTTGATCGGAGAAGGTGAAGAGTTTTGGTGGGCAGCAGCCACCCAATTTGCGAACTTGCACTGTAGTTTTATACAAAATTTGGAAAATTTTATTTGGTCCCTGCAAGATTGAAACATGACAAAATCAACCCCTTGAAACATGACATTTTACCCCCTGAACAGCATAAATGAGACAAAATCACCCCTAATCCATAAACCACAACCTAATATCAACTCACACCATTTCCAAATTCATCCCAAATATGCTAAATTAGTAAGAAAACCTTAAAATATGATTTTTATACATAAATTCATAATTTCTCTTAATTGTCTCAATATAACTTCAATTCAATTACATATGGGATCTTTTTATCAACGAAATAGAGTCACTTTCATGACTCTATCACACTCCCCAACTTACTCTTTGCTCGTCCTCGAGTAAAGTTAAAGGAACTCTTTCAACATTCTCACAAAACCATACACAACCATATTCATCAACAACCAAGACATTCATCAAAAGGTAAAGTGAAGAATTTGGACATAACAAGTAAATAACACAATCCTAAATAAAGAACTAAAATTTCTATCACGATTTGCCTATCTCCATTCAAACACACATTTCATATTCATATCACAATGTTAAAATGTCATGCAAAACTCCCCAACTTATGTACACGCAACATAATGCTCATTTTCCACACAAGATTTTGACATATAATTTCTTTTTCATTCATCACTTTTTTTTTTTTTCTTGTCTTAACTTCTTAAGCTTTCTAAAAGGTCCATGTAACGGGCTTTAGGTCAATGACTCCCAAACCAAACGGCTATAGGGCATTAATGTAAAACACTCCTCGGACTTACTCACCCGAACCAACTAGGCTACAAGCCAAGACTTATATATACATATATATATATATATATATATATATATATATATATATATATATATATATATATATATATATATATATATATATATATATATATATATATATATATATATATATATATATATATATATATATACACTAAATGTAAAACACTCCTCGGACTTACTCACCCGAACCAACTAGGCTACAAGCCAAGACTTATATATATATTTTTTTTTTCTTTATTTCTTTTTTATAAAGCTTATGATCTATGTAATGACTTCTTAAGCTTTCTAGAGGACTCATGTAACGAGCTTTAGGCCAACCACTCCCAAGCTAGATAGCTTTAGGGGATTAGGTGTAGAACACCCTCGGGCGTACTCACTCGAGTCAACTAGGCTACAAATCAAAACCAAATCATCAAGTAACATTTAAGCACTTTTAACACACGCAAGATAATAAATGAAACTTTGCTCCATGGGCATGTAAAGTATGTGGGAGACTTGCATAAACACTAAAACACATGACATTTACACCAAACGGTGTCTAACCACAATTATGGACAAACCTAGCACAAAATAGAACCAATAGTTCAATGTTTAAAAACATTTTGCAACAAAAAAAAAATTCACAAAACCTTTCAACTAGCACCTCAATTGCTTCTAAAATGGTGATTATGCATGAATTCATGAATTTTTTTTAAAAATAACTCACTTTTGTTCACTTTAACCACTTTTGGACTTACAATAGTAATATTCAACATATTTTCAACAAAAAAACAACATCATCATGCCACAAAAATTTAAGCACAATCCATTCAACACACAATCTCCACAAAAGCATCATCAACAACACTTCACAAAAATATCACAATCTCCACAAAAGCATCATCAATAACACTTCCCAAAAATATGATCAACAACATACTCCACAAAATAAAAATCAATCAACACTCCCCAACTTAAAATGTCATTGTCCTCAATGACCCACAACTACAAACATCCTCCCCAACTTAGCATCAAATGATCTCAAATGACAATATGATCAATAATATTAAAATCGTCCAACATATTTGAGAAATAAGAAATCTAACAATAACAGCATATAAGGTGGAGAGATACAACCTGAGGAACAATGATGGGGTTGTCACCAACGGAGTTCGTGGAGCATGCGTAAGCAAAGCCTTGGACTAGTTAATGAGTTTCCAAACATGGCAATTCCTGCAAAGACAAAAACAACAAAAACATAAAAGCAATAAAAACATATTTAAAAAGGTGGGTTGCCTCCCATTAGTGCTAAGTTTTAAGTCTTCAGCCAGACTGGATGCAAACATCAAGTTCAAGGTGGTTGAAACGTTGGCGGTGCCTTACATGACCCTCGCCATTCAGCAACAAGTAGGGTATCACGAGGTCCCAAGAAGGCATATTAGAATTTAGTACGCCATTTTCATGTGCACAAGTCTTTTAAGAACTTAGCATGGGCAGTTATGAGCTTAATGGCATCGAGAAGTGGAATACCAATCAGCCCTTGTTTAAACAGCTCAACCATTTCCTCCATCCTAGTGGTTTTCTTAAAGTTGGATGCATTATTTGACTCTAGGTATTGAGGACAAGGTTCTATCGGCATGTCAAATGCAGGGGATGGTTCTTTCTCCCCAACTTCCTCGTTTTCATGTCTCGGCACACCTAACTTTATGGTTGGTTCTCTTTCACTCCTCTCGGCTTGGTTTCCCTCTAAGCTCTCTTTCTCTCCAAACTCAGCATATAATGCCCTCTCAAGCCTAGTTTGTTTATGACACCCCATTTGGTGAGGTGCACCATTGGGATTATCTACAACTTGACTCAACAAATGACTTTCCTCTCTCTTATAAACCGCTTCAGCTATTTGACCTATTTGGGTCTCTAGCTTACTAATAGATTGTGAATGAGAATGTAACATCTGATAATGCTGCTCTAAGTCATTGAACCTAGCATTCATGTCATCTTTTTGTTCATGCATGGTTTGGAGCATTTGAGCCATCATTGATTCCAGTGGATTGGGCTCTAGAATGGGCTGTTGGACGGGAGGTGAGATCCTAGGTTGGGCGGGTGGTTGGACCGAATACATGTCCCAATAATTGCCCTATTGATTGGAAGAACTATATGGCATATTATGGGAGACATTCTGAGATTATTCCTGCTTCCATGCAAAATGAGGATGGTTATGCCACTCACTATCAAATGTGTTCGAATACAGATCATTCTGTCTCTGGAAACCTTGTGCATCTTGCACTTACTCCTCAAAAGTGTAGGGAGTTGGTTCCTCAAATGTGTACTCAACAGCTAAAAGGTCTGAAGGCATAGAAAAGACATCTTGACTTGTCTTACCGGGAGGTGGTTGCCTAGAAGCTTGCCCTTGCATGGATATGAATATGTCAAATTGATAGGCTAAAGACTCCAACTTGGAGTCTATATCGTCCAAAGGAGAAAACTCATAAATGTCACCATTCCTAAGCGGTTGCCCTATGATAGGAATCCTAGAAGCTAGATGGTTGTGCATGGGATACAGATTATCATCCATCCTACGTGCTTTCTATTTTCAAATCCAAGGATACTAAAATTGGTTGATACGACTATCTACCAAGCATTCATTACAAGTGTACCAAAGGTTCCACCAACAACCACAACATCAAAATTAAAAGAAAAAGAAACAGAACTAAAAGTAAATTCAAAAACCACACATAAAGAAAAAATAAAGCTAAATATGATAACACCCTAAAAAAAAATCCACACAATCAACAATTAAAACAAACAGTTAAACAAAAAGAAATTATTACTAAACCAAAAACTAAATCCTATGAATAAAAACAAAAGATGCAAAACTAATACAAACATGCAAACTAAATGAACACGAAACATGCAAACATCACACAAATGATTAACAAGAACTAAAGCTATAAAGATTAGAAATATCACAATCGGGTCACACTTAAACTTTGAAGCACATGACACAAGGCAACGTTTCCCCAATTGCGATCTTCCTGCAAAATAAAAACAAACACGAATGAAACTTTCCTAATGAAAATTAAAGAACGTAGAAAAATTAGACTTAAAGTATTTACAAACCCAAATACACACAAAGTCAAAAGCACATTGCTCCCCGGCAATGGAGCCAAAATTTTGTTGAACCGATCGTCACAATCACAAAATTAAACCTAAATACCGTAGTTAGCAGTAAGCAGGATCGAATCCACAGGGAGCAAGACTAACAACCTAATGTATTTTGAGTAGCGGAAATGAAATTGACAATTGATTAATAAAACTAAATAGACTAAATGCAAATAATGAAAGAGTGAAATTAAAACTAAAAAAGACTTTATAATAAAAATGTTGCCGTTACGGTTTTGGTTCGACACGAGACCGACTCACACAATTCTTCTCCACCCTCTACGATCCCCTAAACCTACAAGGCAACGTAAATCAATGAATTGGTCTCCCGACACTCTAGGTATAATCTATCCTGTCTCACCCGATCACTCAACTTCGATTGGTTAAAGACTATCATTGAACGCCGATAAACGCTACAAGGCAATACCACTAGTTGGTACTCGATTAACAAATACAATTTGTCAACACATACATTCCAATCAACCAACTTCACAATAAATGCAACAACAGTAGAAATTGAATTAAATCCGAACACAACCCAATTACAATCGATGTGAAGTAATGAAAAACAATATTCATCATTTAATTATTTCAAACCAACGTTTATCATTTAGCAAGTTCTATGAAAACATTAAATCATAATGGACTACAATATTCATCACAAGTTATGCTCAAATCATATTAAAGTATCGAAATCAAACATGAAACAAAAACAAATATAATCCGAAGCACAATACTACCAAATGTCCTATAATCGGGCTCATCCAACTAGTCGAGAGCTGATGAGGAGAGTCGTGGAGTCAATCTCGATCTCGCTTATGCCGTAACAGACAACCAGGAACTTAGCCGCTCATGGTGGTGATGACGGAGGCCGAAACGGTAGAAACAAAGCTGACCATGGCGAAGAGGAGGTAACCGACAGCGATATGATGTGAAGAAGGGGCGAAAACAACCAACAGACAGCCTGAAATACGAACAACCGCACTTGCCGGAAAACGTTAATTTTTTGACAGGTCTTCTGGAAAACGGTGGTGGAAATGGGATCCGAAGGTACCGATGGAAAGCTCTGGTGATGGGGAGTTCAGATCAGGTCTTAGGGAGGTGAGAAGTTGTCGAAAATGAGCAAGATCTGGGCTGGAAGATGAAGAGGCGTGGCGGCAAAGTAGTAGATTCCGACGGTTTTCGCGGCGGTTGAAGCTAGGGAAGTGTAGATCCGGCCGTGGGGAAGGGAGATCCAGTCCTGGGGAGCCGAAACGTGGCCGAAAAACGATAAAATCTGGCTGAGAATGCGAAGCGTCGTGGTGGGAAGATGAAGCGTCGCGGTGGAATGTGTGTTTCATGGTGGTGATGACAGGATGATGGTGACCGGAGCAAGGGGAAGCCGAAAGGTCGCCGGAAAAGGAGATGAGGGGTTGCCGGAGCTTGATCGGAGAAGGTGAAGAGTTTTGGTGGGCGGCAGCCACCCAATCTGCGAACTTGCATTGTAGTTTTATACAAAATTTGGCAAATTTTCATTTGATCCCTGCACGATTGAAACCTGACAAAATCATACCCTTGAAACATGACAAAATCAGCCCCTTGAAACATGACATTTTACCCCCTGAACAGCATAAATAAGACAAAATCACCCCTAATCCATAAACCACAACCTAATATCAACTCACACCATTTCCAAATTCATCCCAAATATGCTAAATTAGTAAGAAAAACTCAAAATATGATTTTTATACATAAATTCATAATTTCTCTTAATTGTCTCAATATAACTTCAATTCAATTACATATGGGATCTTTTTATCAACGAAATAGAGTCACTTTCATGACTCTAACAGGTGTGGTGTTGGTGTTGGTGGTATTTATAGTTTGTGGAGTAGAGGTGTTGAAATTACTGGGAGTAGAGTCTGCCATCTTCTTCTTACCTGCTTTGATACCAAGTGAGAAAAGGAGAAAGCAGAGTGAGAGAAGAGAAAGGAGTACCCAGAGAGAGACGTAAGAATATGAAGCTTGTATATTGGAACTTGGAAGATGATTGTTCATATTACAACTCACGTGATTTATACACATTTACATAACTAATTCAGGAAGCTTCCTGATCTATTTACAAAACGTGATGGGCAAGCACAGTAGTGAGAGAGTGATAGCACAGCAACAGAGGACCACAGGAATATTAGTTTGTTAGAGACCTGGCAGATGGAGACACATGTCACCAGTGTTGTCTCCCTGGATTGTTGCCATCTGTCCAAGGTCCATCTTCTTCATAGCCATAGTGAGGAAATTCTTAAGATTAAAAGCGATAGGGAGAGTGCCCACATTCAACAAAGAAATATTTAATCCAATGAGACTGTATTTACACACATACTAATTGATTTTTTCCTCCAAATTAGAGCATGCAATGACTTTGATTTCTTTAGTTAACTAGAAATATATGTTAATTATTTGTTCATATTTTAATATTCCATCTAGTTCAAGAATTATTGTAGTAAAACTTGGTCTAAATTGCCAAAGAAGTATAATATAAAGGAAATAATAACAGCTCTTACTAATTTCTTAAAGAACTAAATAAAGTATCTAACCTCAAATGTCGAATCTTTCAAAGAGAATCTTTAAAAACAAAGCAAGCATAAAACTCTTTAATTATGTCTTTATAACTTTATTTGGGTTATCCATAGGGGTGAGCGGGTCGAAGAACCTACTCAAAATCAAAGGAACTGAAGCTGGAACCGAACGGTTCCTTAGATTTGGTTTCGGGTACCCGGGATAATTTAATTACCCCTTACTTTTAAAAAAAAGACAAATAACCCTTTAAATATTTTATACACCCCCAATAGTTTACAAAAATTACAAATACACCTCAAATGTATCCTATGGCATGTAACATAGTGGAAAAGACAATGGCAGCGTTTGTTTATGTACAATTAATTTTTTTTTTTGAATCGTGTGCATGATTTCCTGTGATATGGAGGTCATTAATCACTACCAGAACTAGATAAAACATTAATTTGACGGGGCAGCATCATGTGATGATATAACTTGTCAGCCAGAATCAAATGTCCGGGTGGATTTTCCCCTGTTCCGTCTACGATGACGCCAGGTAGATTGTATGACACTAGCATTGTGAGACCTAGTGGGCAGTTTATGAAAGTTCGAAAGCCGATACTTTGCAAATACATTTTTCAGGTCATCAACCATAAGAGCAAAGCTTCTACTTTTTTTTTTTTTTTTGGGAAACCGGTAATTTCATTAAAAATAAAGAATACAAAGAAAGAAGGAACCTCACAAAAGGATCATCTTGGACAATACCAGGAGAGATACACAAGAGGCAGGGGCCACATCAAAAACAAACCCCGAAGGACAAAATAGCAGAAGGCCACTATACAAAATGTCTATAACAGTATGCATCACAAAGCAACAAGAAAAGATCCATATCAAGCAATTGGGATATCCCATCTTTGTAGGGTAGAGAGGACTCTGGGGTTTCTCTTGAATTTAAGAGACAATAATCGCAATCTAACTTCTCCATATATAAATTTTTCAAGAGCTTCACGGCTTCTTCTTTGACCTGAAGTTCCTTTCTTGCCAAATAATGTAAATAGATGCCCCAAAAAGTAATCTGTTGATGAAAGGCTTCTACTTTTGTAAGCGCTTGAATGGTTCTGGTTGAGATAGGGAGGTTGGAGGAGGAGGGAACATACTGAGCCCAAATCTCAAGTTCTTCTCCACAGATGTCACCACCTTCCAAATGATCTTTTTTTAGTTTGTGATAATAATTGCTGGTATAGCCTATTGTTCTATTCTTAGAAGTATATGTCCATAGCGAGCCATGAACTACGAAGAGTATTTCATCAATTGGGTCTCCCTCCCGAACAATGTAAGAGCGCTCCATATAGAAAACTGGCTTCATACAATCACAAAGTGCGTCCAATGTTGCTTCACTCAACTTTTCAAAATCTTCTACCTTGATGTATACACATTAGAATCAAAATCTACTCAAACTTCGAACAAATAGGTAAAAGAGGCATGCACTTTGTCACCATGTTAAAAAAAATTTGATAACCAATGATTTAAACTCTCTTGAAGGTAAAAAGGAACTAACTTTTTTGACTAATTCCAAGCACAGTTTGCTCTTTATTTTCCGCCTGAGGTCCTTAGGGAGATTATTGAGCAAATTTTGTATGTCAACACCTTGGGTTTTGTGCCATATTTATCGTTGATATTTCTTAACCTATCCTTGGAGATCCTCAGAGAACTTTCCGAAACCTGATGCGACTAAATCAACCCTAGTAAGTGCACTAGTCGTGTTCAAGTAATAAAGTGATGAGTTTGAGTATCGTCCCACAAAGATTAAAGCAAATATTCGTAATTACCTAAAACTACTTATATGTTATTTGAGAAAACGAAATTTTAGAGTGTAAAACTAATAGATTAAAAATAACCAAATTAAACAAGTAAATAATGTGAAGAACTTTGCAGTATTAATGAAGTTAGGGTATATATTTCCCCATAATTATGCTTAACAACTACTCTTAATGCCTGTTTGTGTTATAAATTGGTAGGATTCTTTTAAGGCTAATTATCCTTATTGAGACATAATATTCAACTTAATATAGATTCCTATTCAGTTACTCTGAAATAAAAAAGCATGAAATCATCAATCCCTTATGACTAATTCGCCCTATTCGGTTATGAATTAGATGGACCACAAATTAATCCTAGAATCTCTATTTGATTACTTCTAGTTTTTATATGCTGTGCAATGTTATTCCAATAAAACAATTATGAATATGAATTAAGTAATAAACCCTAACTTCTCTACTCGAAACATCATCAAGGTAATTGAATCAATACAACATTCATAAAACATTAAACCTAAACTCTTGCACAAATTCATAAACATAAATCTGGTATTAAGAATAAAAATTGTTCAAAACATAATTAGGGTTTCATCTTCCCCTAACAAAAGAGATTTACTTTATCCTAAGAACAAAGAAATAAATAGAGAAGAAGGAAATCATATTCAGACTTGAAAAGAAACAAAAATAAAACTCGTAAATTTGTTTAGTCTTCAAGCCCCAAGAATGCGTCTTCTCCTCTAAAAAATATGCAAAATTCGTCCATTGACAACTAATCTCAATTATACTTAAATACCCAAAAGAGTCTTAAGTGAAAAAGGAAAGAAAAACTAACAAAAACGTCCTAATAGTTTTTACCATGGCTGTGGCCGCGGCTAAATTCAAGTCACCATAGCTTAGGCCGTGGTGTTTTCTGGTCTCTTTGTTTTATTTTAATTCCACCACCATGACCATGGTGAACCACCAAGGCAGGGTTGTGGCCTTCAAGGATGTTAGGTAGTCTCAACTTCTTCAAGCTTTAAGTCCCAATTTCATTCCAATGCTCCAATCTACTTAATCAAAGCCTGAAAAATACAAAAGCTATCCAAATCAATAACTACCCAT
The DNA here is from genome assembly GCA_026225825.1 of Pistacia integerrima. NCBI lineage: Eukaryota > Viridiplantae > Streptophyta > Magnoliopsida > Sapindales > Anacardiaceae > Pistacia > Pistacia integerrima. The sequence goes on along the minus strand of CM047739.1, from coordinate 5,094,915 downwards.
TCATATCTCAAACTGAAGAAAAAAATAACATCAAAACAAAGAAAACAAATGAGAAATTAACCTAGGGATTGAAATTGCATGATCTCCCACAGGAATATCTCTAAGTCAAAGGAAATATGTTCTTGAACTTATATCAGATTCTGGATTATTAGGATGCAAGCCGAGTGCTATCCCTGTTGAACAAAATTCAAAACTCACCACTCAAGAGTATGATAAAGTGGCATCATCAACAGAAATAGATCCACCATCAGAAGATGCATCCCATTGTCAGAGACTTGTAGGTCATCTCATTTATCTTACTATGACACAACTAGACATTAGCTATGCAGTGCACATCCTCAATCGGTTCATGCATAGACCAAAACAATCTCAAATGGATGCAACAATAAAGGTGATAAAGTACTTAAAAGGTTGTCCTAGCCTTGGACTTCTCTTACCACGAAATGTTGATCTAGATATCACAGCCTATTGTGATTCTGATTGGGACACATGTCCAATGACAAGAAAGTCTCTTACTGGTTTTTGCATAAAACCTAGGGGAGCTGTCATCTCTTGGAAGACAAAGAGACAGTTCACAGTATTCCTATCATCAACAGAAGCTGAATACAGAGCTATGACTAAAACTACATGTGAGATCACCTAGATCCTTGGATTACTAGGAGATTTGGGAGTACAAGTAAAAGGGCATGTTCAAATGTACTGTGATAATAAGGCGGCAAATGATATTGCAACAAACCCAATTTTCCATGAAAGGACAAAACACATAGAGATTGATTGTCATTTCATCAGAGAGAAAATAAGGAAGGGATGATTAAAACAAAGCACATTCGAACTTCAGAGTAGCCAGTTGACATTTTCATGAAACCACTGTGCAGTAGACAACATTCATATCTATTACGCAAGCTTGGAGTTTATGACATATACAAACCACAAGCTTGGTGGGGAGTGTGAAGATATGAATAAAGATTACTAAGGAAAGCTAATATTTGACATTATGTCAAATATTATACTTTATTACAATCCTAATTTTATGCTAATCACATCCCAGATTCTGTGGGATTATAGTTTTAAGGCACATTATGTGATTGCCTAATTTAGAGTTTTATACTTGTATAAATAGTCCCTTCTATGTACATTTCAAATACACAAGAAATACAAGATTCCTTTTCTCTCTTCTCTCTTGGCATACTTTGGCGTCTCTGCCTCTCTTGCCTTCTCTTTCATCTCAATATCTGACAATATATAAGAAACCGAAGAATGCGTAGAGCACAATAGCCGAAATGCGCAGCTTTCTATCAAACCCAAGGCACTTCGCTTGAGAATCGATGACAGGGACGTAGAAGAATAAAGGATCCGCAGAGATTGCAATTACACACGAGATAAGAAAAATCCAGAACCCAGTTGGCTTGCGTGGATCAAGGGTTTTCTTCGCATAAAGCAAGCCCTCAGCCATTAAGTGATAACAATTGCGGCAGTTCTCTAATGCTTCTAATCCCTTTAATTTCAATAGTAGATTTTGTCCCTCTTTGAAAATTTCTGGAGACGGCTCTGGAAAATTGCCTTGTTATGCCTTCCTCTAAATTCAATTCTTGAGACCTTAAGGAAACAGAAGCATAAATATATTTTAAGGATTTGTTAATCACTCTGTACATATGCATCCATCATAGTAGAAGGAGCCATTGAAGTTAATTAACACATTCAAATAACTCAATGAAGGGATAGCCACAAGATTTATCAATCTTCAACTGGGTCAGAGCTTCTTGCAAAGAAAAAATTATTCTAACAACTATAGTGGCAAATTTTAACACAATCACTTACATTATCAATAATGTAGAGCCCAGTAGAAGAGACAAACTTTTGATTTCTGCAACTCTGGCTTGGTTTATCAAATACTAAGGCCAAGATTTCTTCATATCGATATCTTCAAATACCAATTAATTAAACACCTTAATGGAAAACTGCGAGGGAAATCATTAGAAATATGCTTAAAATTTTGAGAAATGGTTAGAGAGATTCTGGGGATTCGAATTAAGGTTCACTCAGGGGAGGCAAATGGTATAAACAATTCACTTAAAACGCGCTTATGAGATGGCCAAGTTGAGATGGTAGACTTTACTATATTCAAGTGACCTGCAGCATTACTAGAGATTTTAGTACTCCCGCTAGCTCAAAAAGAAAGAGGAAATAAATTTTCTTGTCTAAATAGAGCATCCCTTTAGTTCCAACGCAAAATTTAAAGTGTACAATTCATTGAGATATTGAATTTTAATATTCATATTTCGGTTAACTTGTTGATTCTTTTAATTATGTCCAACTCTTGCATTTTGTCCTGCGATTCTATTTTGCATTTAGAACAACACCCAAGGGAAGTTAGTTAAGAAGCTGTTATGGCTGTTTAGCTACTGTTACAGTCATTGTTAGTCTTAACAGTTAGCAATTCTATTAGTAGTCTGTTTCTTAAAACTCTATATAAGAGTTCATCACTGTACACTTGTTTGATCTTGATGAAATAAAATCATTTTTCAGAATTTTCTTTGGTTTTTTTTTTCTTTGTTTTTCTCTGTTTCTACTCAAAACCTTTCAGTCAAGGATTCTGAAAATTTAAAGGAGAAATTTGCAGAAGGCTTTCAGAATCCTTAAGGATCACTTCAACGTTGTTCATCAGTTATCATGTAAGTTATGAATTATTTACTGTATTTTGTCTTTGCAAGTTTTTCACAGTGTGCATATGGAAAGAACGATTACGTACTAATCATCTTTAAGGCAATTTGTTTAATTGTTCAGGCCTCAGGGATTGACTTTAGAGGAGGGTGCATCAAGACAGCCTTTCTCCAGGGAACTAGGAGGTGGAACTAACTCAGTCTCGGTAAATTTCCAAAGGGATCAGCGTTCTGGTGTTAGAATTAAAGGGATTTCGGGCTCTAGAAAAGTACTAAAATCTGGTTATGGCAAAGTCTTTCTTTACTTGAAGAAAATCGTCGATCCACAGCGTCCTTCATGAAATTGGACTTTCCTTATATTGTGTATGATCTCAATCACTTTGGATCCGTTGTTCTTCTATATTCCTGTGATTAATGATGGTAAAAAGTGTCTTGGATTTGATAAAAAGTTGGGAGTTACGGCTAGTGTTCTGCGTTTTGTCATTCACATCTTTCATTTAATCTATATTATTTTCCAGCCGATGACTGACTTTCTATCCTTCGTTGGAAAAATGGAGAATATAATTTGTATAATAATGATTGGACAATTGCAAGAAAATTATTGCGGTTCTTCCTAATTGAAATTCTTGCCATTCTTCCCCTCCCGCAGGTAAGACAAACTCATTCAATTATTTGCATATTCTTAATATTCCGTGTATTTTCTTTTCACTGGCTTGGTGAAATATTACATATCTTGTAATTCAGTTTAATGTAAGGTAATTACTTATATTTAATCACTTCTGCTAGATATTTGAACAAGTCAATATCGGAGTAGAAATATGGTAACATTAACCATTTAACCTGCACATGCAAATAAAAATTATATTATGACTTATGGACGATAAATCTGCTTTACTCTTTCCCGGAGGTCAACTAATATATAGTGACCTCCTTTACAAAACGCAGCGTTTTCACATTTGTCCTAAAACGCTGCGTATCAATTGGTTGAATACAAGACTTTAAACAAGCTGTATTCACCTAAGCTACTTCACCCATCATAATATCTCCCCTTAAACAAGACTACTCAAGTCTGTCACTCATCACAACATCTCCCCTTAAACAAGACTACTTCTTTGGACTCTACTAAGCTACTTCACTCATCACAATATCTCCCCTTAAACAAGACTACTACTCAAGTCTGTCACTTCACCAACACCTCCTTTACTTACCAGCTATGAAACTACTTCCAAGGTCTGATTCAAAGGCTTCCAGAATACAAGAACCTGCTGCCAAAATTACAGAAGTCTGCTACCATCAGATCATGGCAGCATTTGCACCATTCTTCAGATTCAATAGAACTACTTGACACATCCTTTTTCAACATATTTTCTACAGTAGGAAACACATTCAACTTATCATGAAGAAACTGAAATCTGTGAGCAAGAATAGCTTTTGTAAGAGCGTCAGCAATTTGATATTAAGAGGCAATATATTGTACAGATAACCTCTTTTTAGCAGTTAATTCTCTCACATAATGGACATCAATTTTAATATGTTTTGTCCTCACATGGAAGATAGGATTAGAAAAAAGTGTCCCTGCACTCATGTTATCACACCAGAGCACAGGAGTCCTACTTATTTGTAAACCAAGTTCCTGAAACAAATTCTGAATCCACACCAATTGGGTTTAGAATTAATTTGCAGATATTTGGGCCTAGGTTGGGTTAGATCGGGTAAACCCAAATGAGGTTAGATTTTCTATTATATGCATTTTATAATAATGAAATACCTACAGTTTGAGAAAAATAGAGAGCAAGAGTGAACTATCGATATTTTAAAATTATTGTATTATGCAGATTTATGAAACTCAATAAAATTACTTTATTTGAATGTTAGACGTAGTTTCTTTATTAGAATGATCTAGGGTTATTCGATTATCTTTTTTTCTTTTTTGCTTTATTATTGTGTGTGCTTTGACTGTGGTTTCAAAAACCTGAAGTCTCTAAGTCATTTTTCCTTGTATATGCAAAAGAACATTTGAAGACTTTTAGAATTTATTGCATGTAAAAAATAAAATGAAAAATGGAAGTGTTTTAAATGTAGACGTTCACATTCTACAATAATTGCTGATGAAGGCAAGTTAAACAAGTCAAATCCGTGAGCCAATCTCAAGTCCACAAAGTTATACTTCCTGACTCTAAGACGGGAAATTTCCAAAAAGACAAAAATCCTGATTATTATTAATAAGATCATAAGCCAAATAATTGACTATTAGTAATTAACAAAATAATTACGTACAAGAAAAAAAATATTCCCACCCATTGACCCAAAAAGAAATTAAAATAGAATTAAACCAATTCAATCAGGAAAATCAGTCTTGACACAACGATATATCTTTATGAGACATTTAAAGAGACTCGAATAAAAAGAAATAACTTATATAATGTTCATGAGTTGAAACGTACACCTAACCAATCAATTATCAAATACTGCAGTGTTTTGCCATTACGGGTGAACGAAATCTCTTCTATAACAAAATGCCGTCATGGTTGACAACATTGTCGGCACATCACATTGATCGGCAGCCAACAAGTGTAAAGGTATCAACAGTGTAAACCTACTCGCCGTTGGCAACTAGCCAGTTTTCAAATTTTCAGTTTTTAATATATTTTTATTATTTCATTTTAAATATTTTTAATGAAAGAAATTCATAATTTAAGTTTACTTTAGGGTGTTTTTGGAATTGGAGAAAAAGTGGCTTCAATAGTGTAAAGTTGTGTTCACATGGGTTTGGTGTATAGCTCATAAATGCCATGCATTTTTTCTTCACCAGATTCACGCGTTTTTCTTTTGATGAAAGATAAAATTTTTTGGTGGTAATAAATGCCACCGAATTGGAAACAAAATTTTAGCTTCATGTCTGCCAACATGTCAAAATACTCTTACTTATTTGGTGGCTGCACAAATTCACACGCCGGATTTTGTACCGAAAATCTTGACAAGTTTTGATCTTCCTTTCACTGTAAATACGGGTGTGTTTTGAGGGGAAGAACACGCACATTCTCAAGCAATACAAACACTAGAAACGGAGAGCTTGAGTCAGAGAGATTAGAGTGTGTGAGAGTGTGAGAGATATTGGATGTATTTGAGATTTGGGATTGAGAGTTTCACCAACTGTTGTATACTTCATTTTGTTAGTAAAATTCTTCTTTTATCTTTACCCGTGGAAGTAGGTTAAAAAAAGTCGAACCACATAAATTATTGTGTGTATCGTGTGTTATTATTTTTCCCTGTTTTTCTTGCCGTTAATTTTATCTGTGGGGTTGGGTCTTTCACAACAAACCGGTATCGAGCAATGGTCATCTAATAAAATTTATGATGGCTGCTACAGTATCGGTAACAAACAAGATCAAGAAGTTTTATGGCAACAATAGCAACTTTAGTCTTTGGCAAGTCCGTTTGACTGTTGTTCTTGTCCAGCAAGGACTTGATGTTGATTTAGAAGGAATGTCATCAAAACCAAATGACATGACAGATGAAGATTGGGCCAAACAGAAACTTACAGATACAGACTGGGAAAATCTGGATCGAAGAGCCTTGTCGAAGATTGGGTTGAATTTGTCTGATGAAGTTTTGCGGGAATGCCTTAGTGAAAAGATGGTAGTAAGATTGTGGTCCAAATTGGAGAGCATACACATGACCAAATCACTCACCAACAGACTTAGTTTGAAGCAATCATTATGCACACTACGTATGGCTGAAGGTACGTCTATCAAGTCTCCTATTGATGAATTTAATTCAATTATTACATAGAGAGAATTGACGTTAAAATTGATGATGGGGATCAAGCCCTATTATTAGTATGTTCTTTGCCACCCTCATACAAACATTTTAGAGACACCATGATTTATGGTAGAGATATAATCTCTACTAAGGATGTTAAAACCAAATTAAAGAATAAGAAAAATATTGATGGTCAATTAACATCAACTGGTAGCAATGATAATGGTGTTGGTCTAGTTGTTAGAGGGAGAACACATAATAGAAATCCAAATAATGGCAAAAAAAGGTCTCGATCAAGTTCCAAATTTAGAAGTAATAAAATTTGTCATTATTGCCATCAACAAGGGCACATTAAGAAATATTGTTACAAGTTGAAAAATAAAAATAAAAGTGCAGTTGAAGATAAACAAGGCGAAGAAAAATCTGCTGAAGCTAATACTGTTGTGGATGAAAACACTTCAAAATTTCTTCTAGTAATTGATACTAATAATGGATCTCATGATTAATGGATCCTTGATTCGGCTTGTTCCTACCACATGTGTCCTAATAGGGAGTGGTTCTCTACATATGAATCAATTGATGGTGGAGTTGTTTTGATGGGGAATAACGCCTCATGCATAACTGTTGGGATAGGAGCAATTTGAATAAAGATGCATGACGGAGTTATCAGAACCTTGTCGAATATTAAGCACATTCCTGACTTAAAGAAAAATCTCATCTCTTTGGGCGGTGCAGGTATACAACTGAAGCTGGAGTCATGAAGATCAATGAAGGTGCTATTCTCTTGATGAAAGGGAAGAAAGTTGGCGCTTTATATTTCTTGTAGGGTTTCACAGCACTGCATACGTGCTTTCTTCATAATCAATGTCAGATTTAGACGTCACCAAGTTGTTGTACATGAGCCTGGGTCATATGAGTGAAAGAGGGATGGCAGAATTGAGCAAGAGAGGACTTCTCTGTGGCTAGAGTACCGGAAAAATGGATTTCTATGAACACTGTGTCTTTGGGAAGTAGAAAAGGGTTAGTTTTAAGACAACCATTCACAGGATCATAGGAACACTGGGTTATATTCATTCAGACCTCTAGGGGCCATCTACTGCTCTTTCCAAATGTAAAATGCTCGTTATCTGCTCAATTTTATTGATGATTTTTCCATGAAAGTTTGGGTGTACTTCTTGAAGCAAAAAAGTGAGGTGTTCAAAATCTTTAAGCAATGGAAGGTTTTGGTTGAGAAACGGACTGGAAAGTAGATCAAGAGATTCAGGAATGACAATGGTCTTGAATTTTGTAATGAAGAGTTTAACAAGTTCTGTAGGAATCAAGGCATTGTACAACATCGCATAGTTGTGAACACACTATAACAAAATGGAGTTGTAGAACGCATGAACAGAACTTTGATAGAGAAGACTCGATGTTTACTGTCAAATGCAAGTTTGGGTAAAGATTTTTGGACAGAAGCCTTTAATGCCACATGCTGGCTGGTGAATCTATCTCCTAGCATAGCCATGGAGTGCAAAACACCAAATGAGGTAAACCTGTAGACTATTCTAATTTGAGAATATTTGGTTATCCTGCTTATGCTCATGTAAATGAAGGAAAGTTGGAGCCAAGAGCCAAGAAGTGCATTTTTCTTGGTTATGCAGATGGTGTGAAATGATACAAGTTATAGTGTCTGGATCCTAAAAATCCTAAATTCTTTATTAGCAGGGATGTAACTTTTAATGAGTCTTCTATGTTTCATTCTGGAAAAGATTCTCCTAACAATTGTGATGTAGAAAAGGAGTTGGAGCTAGAAATTTCAAAATTTACTCCTACTTAGCATGTTTCTATCGTTCCTTTTGAATCATCTTCAACTCTACAGCCCATTCAAGAAATTTAGCAAGAAGGAGAACAAGAGTACAACATTGCCAGAGACAGGCCAAGAAGAAAGATTCAACCACCTAAAAGATTTGTTAAAGTAGATATTGTGGCTTACTCTTTGTCAGTGATGGAAGAAAATGGTGAGCCGTCATCATATGCAGAAGCTGTCTCTTCAGAGGACTCTGTTAAGTGGTTAGTGGCTATGAATGAGGAGATAGAGTCTTTTCGCTAGAACTAGACTTAGGAGCTTGTTAAACCGCCTAAAGGAAAGAAGACTGTTGGCTGCAAATGGGTCTTCAAGAAAAATGGGGGTACGCATGGAATAGAAGATGCTCGATACAAGGCACAGTTAGTTGCAAAGGGATATAGTCAGGTACACGGAATTGATTTCAATGACGTATTTTCTCCTGTTGTGAAGCATAGTTCTATTCATGCCTTGCTTGCTTTAGTTGCTATGCATGATTTAGAATTGGAGCAATTTGATGTTAAAACGACATTTCTACACAATAATTTAGAAGAACAAATTTATATGCATCAACTAAAAGGTTTTGAAATTAAAGGAAAGGAAGATCATGTGTGTTTATTGAAAAAGTCTTTATGTGGTTTGAACAGTCTCCTAGACAATGGTATAAGAGATTTGATTCCTTTATGGCAAGCATTCAATATTGTAGATCCAAGTATGACAGTTGTGTCTACTTCCGAAACTTCCAGATAATTCGTTTATATATTTGCTACTTTATGTTGATGACATGTTGATTGCAGAGAAGAACATGTTAGAGATAAATAATTTGAAAGAACAACTTAATGAAGAATTTGAGATGAAAGATCTTGGTGCAGCAAAGAAGATTCTTGGAATGGAGATTTAGCGAGGCCGTAAATCCAGGAAGTTGTATCTGTCTCAACAGAAATTTGTTGAGAAGGTTTTGGAGCGTTTTGACATGAAAAATGCCATGCCAGTTTCTACTCCTCTTGCTGCACATTTCAGACTCTCAACTACTCTATCCCCTCAAACTGATGAGGAGAAAGAGTACATGTCACATGTCCCCTACTCTAGCGCAATTGGTAGCATCATGTATGCTATGGTATGCACTCATCCAGATATTTCACATGTAGTCAGTGTTTTGAGTAGGTACATGTCTTGTCCTGGTAAAGTTCATTGGCAAGCTGTGAAATGGATCCTCATATATTTGAGAGGTATTTCGGATATTTGTTTGGAGTTCGGGAAAAATGATAATACTTTAGTTGGATATGTTGATTCTGACTATGTAGGTGATCTTGATCGGAGAAGATCACTCACCGAATATGTGTTTACTCTTGGATGTTGTGCAGTCAATTGGAAGGCTACTCTACAAGCTACAGTTGCATTGTCTACAATAGAGCCAGAATATATGGCAGCAACTGAAGAAATTAAAAAGGCTATTTGGCTTAAAGGCTTATATAGTGAACTTGCATGGATCTTAGAATGACTATCATTCATTGTGATAGCCAAAGTGTTATTCACTTGACTAAAGATCAAATGTACCATGAAAGGACAAACTATATTGATGTTCGATATCATTTCATTCAGATAGTATCACCGATGGTGTTGTTCAAGTTTTGAAGATTAGTACCACAAATAATCCAGTTGACATGATGACGAAATCTCTACTAGTCATCAAGTTCAAACATTGTTTGGACTTGATTGACATTTATGCTCGGTAAACTCTCAAAGAAGTTTGGAGAAGATAATTGAAGAAGCTAAATATGGAGTTTGATACTATTGAAGCCAAGGTGGAGATTTGTAGAAAAAGTGGCTTAAATAGTGCGAAGTTATGTTCACGTGTGTTTGGTGTATATAGCTCATAAATGTCATGCATTTTTTCTTCACCAGGTTCACACGTCTTTCTCTTGATGAAAGATAAACTTTTTTGGTGGTAATAAATGCCACCGAATTGGAAGCAAAATTTTAGCTTTATGTCTCCCAACATGTCAAAATACTCATATTTATTTGGTGGCTTCACAAATTCACACTTCGGATTTTGTACCAAAAATCTTGACAAGTTTTGGTCTTCCCTTGACTATAAATACGGGTGAGTTTTGTGGGGAAGAACACAGACATTCTCAAGCAATACAAACACTAGAGATGGAGAGCTTGAGTTAGAGAGATTAGAGTGTGTGAGAGTGTGAGAGATATTGGGTGTATTTGGGATATGGGATTGAGAATTTCACCAAATGTTGTATACTCTATTTTGTTAGTGAAATTCTTCCTTTATCTTCGCCCATGGACGTAGACTAAAAAAAGCCGAACCATATAAATTTACGGTCTGTCACAACAAACTGGTATCAGGGCCACAGTCATCTGATCAAATTTACGATGGCTGCTACAGATCGGTAACAAACAAGATCGAGAAGTTTGATGGCAACAACATCAACTTTAGTCTTTGGCAAGTCCGTATGACTGCTGTTCTTGTACAGCAAAGGACTTGATGTTGCTTTAGAAGGAAGGCCATCAAAACTAGATGACATGACAGATGAAGATTGGGCCAAACAGAAACTTGCGGATACAGACTGGGAAAATCTGGATCGAAGAGCCTTGTCAGAGATCCAGTTGAATTTGTCTGATGAAGTTTTGCGGGAATGCCTAGTGAAAAGACGGCCGCAGGATTGTGGTCCAAATTGGAGAGCATACACATGACCAAATCACTCACCAACAGACTCAATTTGATGATCATATAGAAATCTGCAGTCTTTTAAACTGTCATCACGTGGTGAGAATTATGATCATGCGTCATTTCTAGCGTAATTTGTTTTAACTTTCTTCCAGCAAATAATTTCTCTTTCTGTGACCAAAAATAGAAAGTTTCTTAATGCTCTGGTCAGTATCAACTAGGCTTCTTTAATTAAATAAAAGTGAAATCTTAAAAGCGACATCAAACTGAACTAACATATAATAGTTCATTTATTTCTGCCTCCAGTAAAACCTTTCTACGGCATTCAGAGACTTAAATAAACAAGATAAATAGTAGAATGTTTATTATCTCTTACACCTGAAATGTCATAAATCAAAACTCATCTGACTAATCTATTGTCCTTCAGGATTAATCTCAGGCTTTGCTTGCTGCTGCTTGTGCTCAATGAATATTTCCTTCAAGTCATAGGCAGTAAGAAGAAAGGCCTCCACATTCTTAAGCGCCTTGACTGTTTTGGTTGAGGCTGGGAGCCTGGATGTGTAGGAATCAGCCTGAAGGCCCTGAACCCAAGTGACAAGTTCTTTCCCAAAGAAATCGCCATCTACCAAATGATCCTTGTCGTTGTTGCAATGATCTGTGGCCCTGGAGGTGTATGTCCATAGTTCACCATTCAGCAAGAAGAGAATCTCGCTAATTGGGTCTCCCACCCGGACAACGAGAGTGCCATCAACATAGAAAGCTGGCTTGATACGATAAAATAGTTCCATCAACGTTGGTTCTCCCCAGTTTGGAAACTCTTTGACCTTGATATACATTCAGGAATAAAGATGAGAGTGCATGCAATATCTAAACAGTACTAGTGGATTTAGAATAAAATTTTAAAAATTACAACTTGACAAAGTATCTTCTTTGTTATCCATATAATTTGTGAGAGAGAAAATATAGAAACGACATAATTATGTTGGCATGTGGTATAAATGATTCGTACTTGGGTATGAATTTAGTTTATATTGCTAATTTTTTCAATAGAAAAATTAATATAATTCCTGTATTTGTATTCTAATAATTTTATTGATTCATTAAATTTTAATATAGGAAGCATCAATGACAATAAATATATATACACAATCTTGTATATTTCAGTAGAAGATCAAGGAGAAGAAAATGATGGAATAATGAAGCGAAAACATTTGAAGTTCAATGAAGGCTATAGAAACCAAGGTACTCACTTTCTTCAACTTTGGTAAGCAGAGCTCGATCTTTATGTCACGGTGGAGCTTCTCAGGAAGAACATTGAAAAAAGTTTCTATGTGAAGAATTTTGGTTTCTTGCCATTTGTCTAGCTGTAAATTTTTTATCACTTTCTTTTGCAGTTTTTCGGAGAGCTTGTTGAGGGACATCCACTGCTTTACCATTTGTTTCACTGATTTTTCTTCGGATGTCAGATATGTCTGTTTTTCCGGAAGCACCATTAGCGGAAATTAAATTTGATGAGCTTCAACCTGAAGCATATTGAGATAAATAGAACATGTACCAACCTGCATATTTCCGATTAAAAAGACAAACAGCACCGTGGAATAGATGACTACAGAAACCACACAAATATTTTCCATGTAATCTGTAGTTGGTGTCAGGTTTTGGCCGAAACAACTGCAAAGTATTCCATATAAAAGCTCAAAATTTGCAATTTCTATTCTCTTTTAAGCAACTCAAAAGTAATTAATATTCAAATCAAATCACTTTGTCGGAAAAATAAAAAACACAATATCCACAAAAAAAAAGAAAAAAGAAAAAAAAAAAGACAATGACATTCTTAAAATACACTACAATGACTTGAATGATGAATCTTTTCTTAAATTATTAATTAAATTAAATCATTATTAATATACAATTTTTTTTTTTGTTAACTTAACATTATTTTATTAAATAATTATTAATCATATATTTTAAAAATCAGTTGATACTTTCAAGATATTTATAAAATAGATTATCAAAAAATCGAATTAAAAATTAATAGCTTCCGAACTGTATTTATTAAAAATTATTTAAGATATTAATTAAAAAAAGATAAGTAATTATATTTTCATATGCACAAGACTGAGAGCTTGCATGCCCCATCTAAAACAGTATAAAATCTTCCGCAGAAATTGGGGTTTCCTCTCGACAATACCAGACTTAATAGCTTCGTTGAATATTCCAAACGCTGTGATCTTGCTAACATTTTGTGTTATTTTAGGACAACGTACATGTTCTTTATTCTTATGCAGATCACGACAGAGGAAAGAATCAGGTTTAGAATTCTTCCTCAAAAAATAGTCTTCCCTCCAACACTCCCAAATTTTATCGATAGCAAAAGAGTACCATAACGCTCCAAATACCTATATTGAGGAAAAAAAAAAATTAATAATGATTTTTAATTCATTAAATATTACACTCTCAACGGAATACCGCATCAACAGTATGACAAATTAATGGCCCATTATCACCTATTTCTAATTTTTCACTATTTTAAGATACCATGCATGCCAAAAATATTTTCCAAACTCTTAAATTTGAAAACATAATATCAAATGCAATTTTTAGATTGTTATAAAACCAATAATCAAACAGACCGAATACATATGATGAGTTTTAAATTGAATACCAATGTAGTGTTTATGTGTTGAATTTTGTTTATAAATCGTGACATCTGTGATACTCAAGTAAATTAGCAAAAATAAGTGGTGACTGAAGTAATCTACATGACCCCCAAGCAGGTAAAGAAAAAGATTGAATACAGCTTTGACCCACTTAGCTTCGGCAAAAAAGCCATAATCTCAGTAGCTCTTTTAATAGTTAATGACAGTCCAATAACCAGTAGAATATATCCGAAAAGAAACAAGTCAGCTGCCGCCAAAAAGATCTGGTCTTTCGCTCCCGTTGTCAAATAAGGAAGTACCGTCTGCACAAACCACAGCAAGTTTAAACAACTCTTTTCATATATGATGAGATTATAAAACAAAATTAGCTGTCGAAGAATTGATGAGCTTACCAATGTCATGAACAATACTGGTATTTGAATAAAGAAGAAATGTCCGATCGCGGTTTTAGAACTACGATTAGATGAAAAGGGTTTTTTTTTTAAAAAATTGGGAGTATAGAGCAGCATATAAAAATTAAAGAAGACGACAGCAGCAATCGTGGCGTTTAATTCATTGACGATTTCGACGCAATTTTGATCGAAATTGATCTCATAAGCGTAGTAATGCAAAGGATGCATTAAGATAACAATCATATAAGCCGCAATATATAGCCCGCGGCCCCAATTGGATTCTATATCAATTTTGTCACTCATCCAATTTAGAGCTTTTCGCAAGGATCCGGGTAGCCAGGCATAAGAAGCTAGTAATTTATTCGGAACGCCTTGAGGATTTTCACGTTGCGTCGAATCACTCCCGCTCTCTGGATCGGAAGCCTGAGGCTGAGACTGAGAGTCCTGTGGCCTGAACAACACATAAATACGTAGTTCAAAACAATTCAAACGTTCCGGCCGCAAACAAGCACTTAATGCTGTAAAACTAAACTAGAAAATTTTCAAAGACAATATAAAGATCACACTCAACCATCACTTACACGATGAATAACGCAAAGTCTTTGGATTTCGATTTGCGAAATTGTTCTTCAAATACTGGATCCTTCAGTAAGTATATAAAGCCTAGAGGGGACCATAAATTAGTTGCTTTATTTGTTGTTTGAGCTAGAAGCAACGGAAATTTTAGGAAGAAGTATAGTATAAAGGAAAAGTAAAGAAATGTTGTATGTTTAGCCCAAGTCACTGACTAATAAAGGGTACAACTGAGCACATGACAACTTCCTTAATTTGGTAAACTAATGCTTTTTGTAGGTCCTCTTTAGCACTTTGTTGGAATTTATTGTTTATTGCATGAATGGGGCAAAAGGAATAACCAAACTGTTTATTTCTTTTTCTTAACCAAACTGTTTATTTCTTTCTCTTATTACTTTTCAATTTTTATTATTATTGTAACCAGTTCAATTAATATTCATACAAGAATAAAGTGATTATATAATAATTGCTAAGATTCTAGATTTTTGTAGCAAAAAGAACTTGTTAGACATACCATATTTGTTGATGTTTGATTTCGGCACCAACGACTCGCACGTGCAAAATGCTAAGCAGGCTTAGAAGTTACACGTGATATAGAAATGTGTAGCAAGAGAGTAAATAAAATGCGGTTTTTAAAGTGGTTCGGATGTTCAAAAACGGTTCCTACGTCTACTGTTGTTGTATTGATAGATGGTTACAATCAGGTTGTAGATAGCGAACTGAGTTACAATCTAGAGAGAGAGAGAGTGTGTGTGTGTGTATGCTGTTTAAACTAAGATAAGCCAATCTCATAAATAAGAGAGGAGCCATCTATTTATAGTGGGAGGATTCAAGGTAATAATCATGAGCCTGCAGTCTGGCAAGTGGGATACAATTCCTAACACGCCTCTTATTGGTTGTTTTTATGAGAGATATCCTTAAATTGTGTAGGGCTTGGGTAGGTGGACGATTTCTAGCCACTCGCAAGTCTAGCACTCATCGCTACACTAACGAGAACTATACCTCTTTCGTCATTGCGTGATGTGGCAACATCTAGACAGCACAAATCCTCCCTGAATTTTGATTGGCTCTTGTTGATGAGAGCCCACGTCAGCCTTGACTTTTTAGGCATAACAGAAGCCCCCCAGTTTTTAAGGTTTAAAGATTGAACCTTGAGAACTTCATGATTATGCCACAAACTGACTTGTCCCGAATGATGTTTGGTCGAGCTGCGAGAAGGTCACAACATCTACCTCTAAGAATAACACAAGCGACCTGAGGTGGTCTTCTCCTATTTAGGCTCTAAACCTGTTTTCTGTTGGTCGGGCTTTTCATATCAAAGAGAGCTTGGATCTTCTCGGGTTGATTTCGATGCCCCTCTGGTTAACCATATACCCTAGGAATTTTTCTGAGGATACTTCAAATGAGCATTTAAGAGGGTTAAGCTTCATTTTGTACCTTCAGAGTACGTCAAATATCTCAACGAGATGCGCTATGTGATCTAAGGCGACATGTGACTTGACCAGCATGTCATCAACATAGACTTCCATCGACTTTTCTATCTCGCTCAAAGAATATCGGTTAACGACCCACCAGGTAAGTTACCCCATCGTTTTTTAGTCCAAAGGGCATGACCTTGTAACAATACAGTCTCCGATCTGTAACAAATGAGGTATGCTCTTCATCTGATGCGTACATCGAGATCTGATTATATCCTAAGTAAGCGTCCATAAAACTTAGCAGCTCGTGCTCGGAGGTGGCATCGAGGAGCTGGTCGATCCTTGGCAAGGGAAAACTTTCCTTCGGACAGGCTTTGTTGAGGTCGGTGAAGTCAACATAGGTTCGCCACTTGCCATTGGGCTTCTTTACCAAGACCGGATTTGCTACCCAACTCTAGTAAAGCGCTTCTCGAAGGGACGCATTCAAAATGAGCTTATCTACCTCAGTGTTCAAGGCAGCATAACATTCAGGGTCCATTGCTCTTCTCTTCTGACAAACCAGCTTGACCGCCCTGTCAACGTTTAGTGCATGACATATAACATTTAGGCTGATCCCGGTCATGTCAACATGAGTCCATGCAAAAACATCGACATTCTCTCTGTGGAAGCTTGTCAGGTTATTGGCAAGCTGAGGGTTGAGATTACTCTCGATTCTCAACACTCATGTCGGCTCATTTTGATCGACTGATACCTCAGATAAGTTCTCAACTAGCCCACTATGAGGGCACTCTTGGATGCGAGGATCCAAGTTATTCTCTACTGGGCCAGGCTATGGCTCGATCCTGTTGATCGCCATAGCCTGTTCAGGGATGCCTATGGGCCTTTCTTTCCCTTGCACGCCATCTGCACTACTCTTATGTAGCAGTTACAAGATTTGCGTTGAGATCCGTTTACTTCCCTTATCCTCGTTGGGTTGGGGAACTTCATTTTCAGATGGTAGATGAAGGTGACTGCCTTGAAATTACTTAGTAGAGGTCGTCCCAAAATGCAAATGAAGGCAAACGGACAGTCTACCACAAAAAATTCAGTCATTTTGTTGGTTTCACCCAATGTGACTAGGAGTGAGATCGTCCCCCTAGGAATCAGATGATCCCTGGTAAAACCATAGAGAGGGATGGAGGCAAGCTTTAGGTCTGCCTCATCCAGTTACATTCTCTCGAAAGCTCACTGAAACAGGATATTCATAGTGTTTCCATTGTCCACTAACATTCTGTGGACTTCGCACTAGCCTATTTCAGGCGTGATGACGAGTGCATCCTCATGGGGATGATGCAATCGCACCACGTCTTTCTTAGAGAAGGTGATCTCCTTTTCCTTGCGAACCTTAGCCGGTCGGGGCGCCGTGCTCATTACACTCATAGGGTCATGACGGGCTTCCCAAGCATACCTCTCCTAAGCACCTCGAGAATTCCCTGCGAGGTGTTGTCCTCCAAAGATGATCCCTACACAGTAGAGACCCTTGCGACCTCGGCGCTTCTTCCCTGGTTCCTCTTGATCCTTTTCCCGAACGGGAGTCGGACATTGGCATACTCTTTGAAGTGTCCTTGCTTGATGAGGTCTTCGATTGCTTGCTTGATCGCCGAAAATGAGAGAGGTCTTCGATGAATGTCGGAAATGTGAGAGGAGTGTATCAATGATGGGCATCGAAGACCTCATCAATTAAGCAATCGAAGACCTCATCAAGTAAGGGCACTTCAAAGAGTATGTCGATGAAGCCAGTGTCTACTGTTTAGACTAAAATAAGTCAATCCCGTAAATGAGAGAGGAGCCCTCTATTTATAGTGGGAGGATTCAAGGTAATAATCATGAGCCTACAGTTCGGCAGGTGGGGTACAATTCCTAACCCGCCTCTCATTGGTTGTCTGCATGAGAGATTTCCTTAAATTGCATAGGGCTTGGGCAGGTGGACGATTCCTAGCCACTCGCAAGTCTCGCACTCACCTGCTGCACTAACGAGAACCATACCTCTTCCATCATTGTACGACATGGCAACGCCTAGACTGGCACAAATCGTCCCCTGACTCCTCGATTGGCTGATGACGCAGAGCCCTCCCACGCTGCCTCCGACTTTTTAGGCGTAACAATATTTAAAACAAAAAGTAAAAAATGTGTCCTTGTTATTTAGGGAAAAGGAAATGTTCGAAAACTTGTGGGATTTTATATGTTATGAAAATAATAATAATATATGTTGTACTAGAGATAACTTGAATTAGCTTATACATTTTAAATGTGATTGGAAAGATGAATATATATATTTTGGTGAAGAATGTCGGTAGGATCTATAGCCTCTATGAATTGCTAGCTATTCATCTCTTTGAGTTACGTTCATCAATTAATTAGTAATTAGACGGCTTATCAATTTTATTTTTAAGGGTTAATTATATATTATTTCTGGTACAAAAGTAACAAAACACGTGATTATGATGTGTCTTTCTGTGATTCTCCATATCCATCAGTCATCTTTATTTAAATGGAAAAGATAAAGTTAAGGTTGGAGAGATGTTATCACCTCATTTTTATTGGTTAAATTAAGCTCTCACTTTTTATTGGGACAAGACAATCTTGTCTACAACTTTAGAAATAACCAACTTTAAGAAGAATCTTTGAGTAGGGATGACAACAGACCACGCCAAGGATCGCCATCCCCGTCCCTCTCCTTGAACAAATTAGGCAGCCTGCCCTTGGACCAATTCTCGATTTTATTAAGTGGGGACACGGTAGGGAATTCCTCCCAAATAAAGGCGATCCTCGTGCCTGCCCTGGCCTGACTTGAAATTCCCTTAAAAATTAAAATTTTATATTTCATTGTTTTGAAATTCTAATTTTCTTACTTTAAATTGTAAACTTAAAAGGAAATAAATATTACATAAACCTCAAATCTTTCAAGATATTTCCCTAAAACTTAATAAACATTTAAAGCTTTAAGGAAATAAAATATTTGGTTAAAAAATTACCAAAAATTTCCTAAACTTATATATATAGTGGCGGATCCAAGATTTTTGCCAAAGGGAGGCCTCCGTAGCTTCATTATTGTTTGTCAAACAACTAGTGAAAACTTAAAAAAAAAAAAAAAAAAAAGACCACCAAACCTTAAGTAAAGATAATAATGCAATATCAAAACTTGAAAGAAAAAAAATATAATAGCACAATACTTTTTTACTTGAATAAATCTATGAGAAGCAAAATTTTGAGCAAATGTGTTGAGTAAACCTTCAATTTTTTTTTTTTTTTTTTTGGGCTTTCAAAAATTATAATATAAATTTTCATGACTTTAATCAGAACTAACATAAGCTAAAGTCAATCAAAATTTAAGTTAAGTCAACATTGCGTTGACTTTTAATATGAATTAATAAAAAAATGAGAGAATTTTCTTGGTATAAACATAGATACTCAAATTTCTCTAATAATTTTGAGTAGTTGAATAGTGACGTTTGAAATGTAGGAAAGTAGTAGGTGAAAGATGAAAAATAACATCCTTTAAAATATAGTTAAGGTTCTAATTTGGCAAAAGCAGGAACATTCTTAGACACAAAACACAAAATAAACTCACAAGATCTATGTCTTTTTCCCTCAAATTAGAATAAAAAACCTCCAAAAAACGAATATAATTCAACCCTAAAATAAACTAAGTTGAAATGAGCAATATACATACATAAAACTGATAAAACAAAAAATGAAGCTAATTGTGGCACCTTGAGTAGTGAAAGTTTTAACAATTTCAGTCTTCAAAAGTTTTAAAAGCGAATAGCATGAGAAAGAGAGAGTAAAAAATTTTGGAGATAAAATCACAAAAACAGGTATAATAGTTCTCATTTTTTTTTAAAAAAATTGAGAATAGACCTAGGTATACATATTGAAGATATATCGGCTTTCATCCATCCCAAAGACATCACTTTGACTTCCAAATTTCAAGATACTAATTTGTAGAATTGGTTAAAGTTGTTGTGTTAGTTTACTGGTGTAATAGCTTGTTTCGGTTAACCATAGTTAGTTGAGCTAAGTTAGTACTTAAGTAAAGTGTATTCCATTCATTTGTAATTTTCCAAATCTTGAATGATATTCTTCTTCATCGAACTTTTTGTAGAAAAGTTAATATGGTATCAGAGCTCTAGGTCTCAATCTTCAAATCAGAGGAAGAAGATGGCTTGATCTTTAAAACAAAGGAAGAAGATGGTTGAATTTGTTCATCAATCTTGGTCGACCTTGTTTTGATTCAAATGCTCCAGGTTAGTAAGCTGGAAATTAAGTTGAAATCTAAGTCGAAAATAACTTGTTTTCAAGTCGAAATTTGTTGGATTTGTTTTACGGCAAGTTTTGTTTGTTTCAAATTGATTGTCAATTACAAATTGGAATCTTCCTCTTGTTTCATCCGAAGCTTAAAATTATGAGTTACAGAGGTTCTTTCCTTCAAAATGGCAAATACTAATTTTCTTATAGATCCAAATTCCCCATTATACATACACTCTTCAGACACACCTCGTACAATGCTAGTGACAGAGCAATGCATAGGTACAGAAAATTATGGTATCTAGAGTAGGGCTATGACAACTTCACTACAAGAGAAAAAAAAAATTAGGTTTTGTAGATGGAACATGCAAGAAGCCATCAGATTCGATTTTAGGTGCACCATGGGAGAGATGTAATTCTCTTATCTTAGCTTGGCTTTTTAACACAGTTTCGAAAGATATCTTCAATGGAATTGTGTATTCGACCAGAGCACATCAAGTATGGCATGATTTGTAGGAGCAATACCACAAGGTGAGTGGAACTAGGATTTATGGAATTCACCGAGAGATTGTCAATCTCACACAGGGCACTATGTCAATGGCGATTTATTATAATAAGTTGAAGGCATTATGGGATGAGTTGAGTTCTATGATCAGTTTACCACCACCGGACAATGAATCAGCCAAGTCATACCTGGAGCACTTAAAACAAAAAAGGCTATTGTAGTTCTTAATAGGGCTTAATGATACATATTCGATGGTGAGGAGTAAGATACTCTTGATGTTTCCATTACCTTCAGTTAAACAAGCTTACTCGATTGTCAATCAAGATGAGAGTCAGAGGATTTTGGTGGGAGCTAATACTGGATCAGATGTGACAACTGCTTTATATGCACAACATACATAGAAGAATTCTAAGTATAAAGGCAAAAAACCCTATATAGAATGTGACTTCTGTCATTTGCCAGGTCACAAACGAGACACCTGTTATAAAATACATGGGTATCCAGCTGACTTTAAAGGAAAGGTGAATGGATCCAAGGGAAAATCATCTGCTAATCAAGCACAATCATAGTCTACTCTCTCTACTGATTCTAAGAAGGATTCACTTGGAACAATCCTCTCAATTGAGCAATATTCACAGCTTCTTCAACTACTCGGCAAAGAAAATGTGTCAGCCTCAGCAAATGTAGCAGGTATTGCCACATCTACTTCTCTTCTTTCTTGTTACAATGAAACATAAAATTGGATAATAAACTCAGGGGTAACAAACCACATGACCAGTAGATTGTCTAGGTTGAAATCTCCTGTTGACATGGATTCTAGCCCACACATTTATGTTGGCCTACCTAATGGTACAAAAACTAGGATTAGGCACACTGGTTCTGTTTGTTTGGATGAAAGAATTAGTTTGGATCATGTTCTGCATTTGCCTGATTTCAAGTATAACTTGTTTTCAGTTTCCAAATTCACTACAACATTATAGACATATAGCTACGAAAATTAGCTTCAGAAAGGAAAACTGTAGCA
This sequence comes from Pistacia integerrima, assembly GCA_026225825.1. Classification (NCBI taxonomy): domain Eukaryota; kingdom Viridiplantae; phylum Streptophyta; class Magnoliopsida; order Sapindales; family Anacardiaceae; genus Pistacia; species Pistacia integerrima. The sequence continues at coordinate 5,073,126 of CM047739.1, read as the reverse complement.
AATACATATTTACAGCTACAAAAGTCAATATTTATAGCTAATTGAAATAATTTTAGTCATAAGATTTCCTCCCTCGAAGCTAATATTCATCTCTTGCTTTAACTTATTAAAATTGTGGCAATAACTAGTCATCTAGCTACAATATATTAGCTATGGTTCAATATTGTAGCTAATTAATGTATTTAGCTATAAAATTTAATTTACATGGCATATAGTATCATTATTAGCTACGAGTTTAACTATATAGCTATTATTTGTGAATCAGCTATACAATATGGAAATTTATAGCTAATTAAGGTATTTAGCTATACAAATTTAATTTTCTTGGTAGTACCAATATTATAATATTATTATTAGCTGCTAGTTTAAATATTTAGCTAATATATGTGTGCATTAGCTATAAATTATTTGAATTTGTAGCAAAATAAAGAATGTGAAAATTAATATGCTATAATTCTTATAGTATACAGCTATAGATATTCTAATTTATCCCATAAGTAATTATATTTTTATACTTGTGAATTAAATAGTTATAGTCAAATTAAACATAGTGTTAATCACACAGTTAAGGTCAATAATAAATTATAACCTTCAACCAATAGTTAACTTAAAAGAACTCTTCCCAACTTATCAAGTTTAGTTTCAATACAATTTAAATATGCCAAGCAAAATATTAGACTCTCTTCCATAATGTACCCCTCTGCAGTAGAACCTTCTGTTTGACTTTTATTACGAACATAATGCTTCAATTTTCTTAAGAACCTAAACAAATGTTTCTTCAACTAATTAATAACTTATTATAACCACACATTAATAAAAAAAAAAGTAGATATATGAATTAATGAAAACAAAATATTGCTATCAGTTTGGCTATCCATTTGAGTGTCTGCTGCTCAGCTCGCTCTATGTACTCATCTGCTACATGTTCCACATCAGTAATCAATAAGTTGGAGATCAATTTGCAAGTTCGTTCTATGAACAATAAATAAAGAATTCATTACGGAGCTTAGCAAAGGTAGGATTTAAGTGGCTCTCATCTCCTTATGATTTAATAAATTGTTTAATAAATCATTCTCAAGGTATCAATTGCAATTGATTTAAACCACTCGTAATTTAATTTGCAATATATCTTTTCGTATTGTTTATAATAAGAATATAAATTTGCTTATAAAAATTGAACTTAGTGAATCACATGAGACTATAGTTGGCTTGTGTAACAACCCCACTATGTAAAGATTATTTATCTTATTCATAATTTATAATTCAAATTATTTATCTTAAATATGTAGAATTTAATTTTCTTCATCATAATTTATGTAATTTATCTTTTAAATGTGAATAATTTGATAAATAATTTATATACATTACTAATTATAAGATTAATTTAATAAGATAATTTGTTTAAGCTTAGTTATGGTGAACCTTATTATTATTTAATTAGGTTAAGTCTATTGTTGTTGTTTCAATTAAAAATTATATTTACACCCAAATAAGATAAAGATTTTCCCTCCTTAATTTTCATATTACGCCTTTTATTTTTATTTTTTTGGTAAGGTTTTTTTTTTTTGAAAGTGTTTAATATAAAACAAGGAGCAATGACTAAAACCTTTGGAAGAATTCCTAGGCAAGATTCAGTCTTCAAAGGTCAGTTTTTCTATTTCCTTTCAATTAGGTTTTAATCCTTTGATCCAAATTACCATAAATTAGGTTTTATTCCATCGAGCTTCTTGACACCCAAATTTGTAATTCAAATTACAAATGCACCGCTTAAAATCGAATTAAATTTCTCTTTGTCGTCATAAACCTCACAGCCATCTTTTCGTTAAACCCTACACAAGTAGCTGCTTCCGCATCTTAGATTCACATTCGAATTCTCACCCATCTCCATTTAAAGACAAGAAACTCAGAAAAGAACCCAATTTGGTCGATCGTATAGGTATGCATTTCTTTCCAAATCTAAAAATTTCTTTTTTGCCCTCTCTCTTTAGTTGTTTCTTAGTTACGAATTCTTTGTGGGTTTATGTTGACTTTGCTAGATATTTGGAAATTGGAAGCTGGGTGATGAGTTGCGTTAATTTTTGGAAGTTTGCAGAGAACTTGTTATGTATTTGATGAAATGCCTCTGAGAGAAGAGTTTTGACGGTTATGATTTAGAAGTTATTAGTTTGAATCTTTAATACATTTTTTGGGTGTTTATTTATCTTTTTAGTGTTAGAACAAACTAAAGAGAATGAAATTCATTCGATAATTGAACCAGCAGATTATGGGATTTTGATAACTTTTAACAAGTCAAAGTTAATAATGTACTTTTATTTTTTTTGGCTATGGAAATATATAGTTTGGATAGAAAAGTAGGGGGCTGTAGAACTGGTTGAATGATATATTGACTAAAGGAGTATTGAATTTCTTAGTGCTAGAACAAATTAGAGAGAGTTATTTTTATTTTTCTATGATTGTTGTGTTTTCAAGCAGTTTCTGATTCTTTGGTTATAATTCTTGCTCTCGGTGATTTGAGTAATTTTGTGATGAACAATTTGGTTCTTGAATTATATTAAAAGAATACGGGATTTTGTGTGATTACTATTTTTCAAGAACATTGTATCCTATTGATTATAGAAAAATCTTTGAATTTCATGTAGAAGTGGGTTTCGCATAGGAGGGTTGCCCATATTAATTAGCTCTTTCTTTGGTTTAAGGGAAAATTGAGAGAAAATAAAAGTAAATGAATGGTGAAGTTTTATGTCTTCTGCAATTTTTCTTGTATAGAGAACAGGTTTTTATAGTGGATGAAATATGTTGCATGATTTACTGAGTTGAATATTTTCCAAATAAAAAGAGCTATGTGTTTTTTGGTAGAAATTTTAGGTGAAATCATTACTGATAGACTAAATGTTCAAGAGTATCCGCTGTATAATTTTGTAAGATAATTGCTTTAGAGTTCTTCAGCGAAAAACTTCTTATGTATATGTTGTTCTTTTATTCTCTTTCTTATTTGCAGTTCTTTAAATGTAGTTGGTAGACAAAGATCCAAGCAGGACAGTTTCAATGTTCTGGGCTGCTATAAATGCTGGGGACCAAGTTAATAGTGCTCTGAAAGACATGGCAGTTGTGATGAAACAGTTTGATCGGATGAGGCAATTGAGGCGATCAAATCTTTTTGTCATCTCTGCCCTTATGATTCTCAGGAGTCTCTTGACAATGTTCTTATCAAACTTTACAAAGTAAACTATCATTCTTTTCCCCTAATTTCTTTACATTTTACTAGCGCTTTTCTTTCATTTTCTGATTTAAGTAGTTGCTGCTGGAAGTATAAGACTACTAGTGGAGGTTGGGTAAATCTGAGTGCTTTTGATTTGAGGCATATGTGTGTCATGTTTGATAAGATTTTTTCCTTCCTTAATCTTCCATTTACATCAATTATTATCTGTAATTTATCGGAAAAGTATAATATAGATTTAGGAGGAGGTTAAGGGATCTTCATAACACTTACCACTTTTTATCTGCTCTAAAGGGGATCTCGGTGAGACAAAAAAGTTAATTAATTTGTTTTGTAACCTTTTACATCTAACCAAGATTTTTTGAATCCATAAGCAAGTATTTATCATTCAATATGAGATTAGAATGAAAGTAGATGAAGAAATACTGAATGGTTTCTTAAAGCATATGTGAGTAATATTTTGATGTCTTCACTACACTTCAAAGGATCCATGCTTTATATGAAGAAACTGAACTAGGCTGAAAGTGATGTAGTATCTCACTGTAGGTTTGGATTTTAGGAAATTGTAAAGGCAAGGCATTAGTTTCTTTTTCCTAACTGTGAAAGAGCAATATGACTATTTAATGAGTATTGAAAATTTAATTGGAATAGTGGAAAGATTAAGTTTGCAAATGCACACGAAGCTTTATGGGGTATTGTGGAACTAAGAAGCATGAATTTACTTCTTGTGACATGCAACTGAATCAAGCAGTGTCAATGAGGCTATGATAAATCTCACTATTCTTGATTTAACCTCTTATGCAACTACTTCTGAAAAAAAAAATCATGTTAATATTCAATATTTTATTTATTTGTTTGTTTTGGCGGAGGTCTGGGAAAATTGCAGAAGCGTAGAAATGCTACGGTGCAAATTGAAAAAGATAGAAGAAGGTATAGCTTTTGGATATGATGAAGGGAGTTTGAAATACGTGTCATCTGGACCAGCAGCAACTTCACAGTTTTCTCCACCTTTTGTGTTCGACAATAATTGGAGGAAACATATATATCTTGAAAACCAAAGTGGAAGGTCTGGTTTTGCTGTTACGATGAAGGAACATTGGGCTAGTTCATGATGATATGTATCTTTGCTGGTATGAAACAAGTACAAACAACTAGGAAGGAAGCAATGAAAGTGTAGAAGAGGCAAAAAGGGAAGCAAATGAGAAGTTAGAAGAAGTAAAAAGGCAAATTGAGGAGATGAATAGACGATGGGAAGAGAAGTTCATGATGATGCTTACAACTCAAGGTCAACAATCTTCAACAAATAACCAAATCCCTTATGATGAAATTGTGTAAGTTATTTTGAAAATTACGTATATACTATGAAAACCAATTTTCTTTTACATTAATAATAAAGTGATATGCAATGATTACATTAGTCTATATGATTAATCTTATTATTATTATTTTTTCAACTTTGATGTTGCAGGTTGGTGGAAATTCTTAAATGGGCAAGAAAGGTTGTTATGACATTGAAGCATTCATATTTTGTAAAAGAAAAATTAGTTGATAGCATTTTAAATTACTAGGATGAAGGATTTTATTAATAGACAATTATTTGGTTGAAATGACTTTATTAATGTTTTATTTTTTGTATTAGAATTTTTCTAAAGACGTCATATTATCTATTTAATATAAAAATATTGCTATAAATTTGAAATTATTATTAAATTTGTTAATTATAGCAATATTTGTTACAATTAATTTTAATCGAAGCAATAAATTATATATTCTTGATATAAATTATTTGTTCCATTACAAATAATTATAATATTTAGTTACAAATTAAAAGTATTTATAGCAAGCAATTTCAATATTTACCTATTAACATATTATGTCCATAGCAATATATTTTCATATATAGATATGATTTTTATATGTTCGTAGCAAATAATTTAATATTTAGCTACCAATTTACTATATATGTGATAAATAATCTTTTTATTTAGCTACGAATTAGTGGTTATGTAGCTAAAATGTCTATATATTTGCTACGAGTATTATTTTTGTAGCAGGAATTTTCAAGCTTTTAGTTATAAATTTATATTTATGTAGCTAAAATGCAAACATAGCTATACAATCTATTCGTCATGGCTATAAAGGCAAAGCTTTTGCTACAAATTTATTATTGTTATGGGAAAAACAATTAAGTTTTTAGTTACATATTAATCTTATTGCAAAAAATATAAACTGTTAGCTATATGTAAGTAAAAAGTTACATGACTAACTTTTAGCTGTGCCACTTCTAGCTACGATAAGCTACAAAACATTACATTTGTAGCTAAACCAATTAGCTACACAAATTCATACTTTTAGTTACAATGAACGTCATAGCTAGAAATGCGTAACATTGTAGTGATTCACTGCCTCTAATAACTGTGCTATTACATTCTACCCTGATTTTTGCTTAATCCAGAACCTCTGGAGTGGCAAGTTGAAGAGAATTGGTGTTGTTGATTTTCGTAAGTGTACGAAATCGTGCAAGTAATAAAGTGTAAGAATACGGATGTCGAACCCAAGGGAATTGCTAATATCAAGTACCACACTAACCTATCTTATTGCTATTTGATTAATTAGATTTTCAGAATGATTCAATGAAAAATAAAACAACTTAGAAACAAAATAAAAACAGACTTTTATTAACACTTTAGTAGGAAATCAATATGACTAAACCTAGGGCATAGATTTCACACCAATTTAATCTTATGCATTGGCAATTATCGTTAACCCAATTAAGTTTATTCTAAAGACCAAACTCCCTAATATTTGCTAACTTTCTCTCAAACAATTAACAAATTGACTCCTAATTACTAACCCGAATTATCTCTAATTAGATTTAAGCAATTAGAGATCATTAAGTTCTATGGAATTTACCAGAGCCTCACAGATCGCGGTAACCTATCTTTAGCATTTGCTCAATCTATGATTTTATTACCTTAGACTAATTAGGTTTCATCTCTCGATCTCAACCTAACCAATAAAATCATTCAACTCTAGGGCCTTTAAGAATTGAAAGCTTTGAACGCAATAATAAAACTTAAAACAAAACTTAATAAAAATTAGCAACAAATAATTCAATGCATATTCATAAAATTGGGCTACATCTTAGCCCTAGAAAATAAAATTAGTTCATATTTTCAGTAATAAAAGTCATTGTATTCATAAACATGAGTATAAGAAATAGTAGAAAAACTTCTCTAATTGATGACTCAAAATTGCAGGAATTTTCAATCTCCAAAGAGCCGCTGAACTTCTCTCCCTTTTTTCCTCTCCTTAAAAATCAGCTAAAGACATCTATTTATACTCCTAGGGTTTTAGGGTTATGATTCCAACTATTCTAATCACTTTAAAACTCTTAAAACAGGAAATACACGTCATAAATTTAATGTAAAAAAGTCCAGAATCGCAGTTGTGCCGTGGCACTATGCCTAGGCATAGTTGATTCTGCCCCAGAACTTGAAATCTTGACAAGATGGTGGTTTTTGAGTATGATAACTTTCTAATCTTTTCAAGTGATAAACATATGAATTGTAGCCCTTTCAATCAGCTTTCCAACGGTTCAAGAATCATCTCAATCCAATATCTACAGCTCAAGTTATTGTCAAATTACTGTCACATGTTCAAAACTGGAGCGTTTTCCAGGATTTTCACTTTAACTTCAAATCACCCTAACTTCTTTGTTTCAGCTCCGAATCACGAACCATTTGATTCTTTTCATCCTACATTCCATCGTCGATATAACCTTCATCTGAATATCATCTTTAAGAACCTGAAAACACTCGAAACATACCCGTGATCCCATTAAAGACATTTATGAAATAATTAAGTTAAATTTCACAAATTAAACATATTTTTCCACAAATAATCCAATTGAATCACTAACAAAATATGTATTTTCAAGCTTTTATCAATTGGTAGATATAGCCAAGGCCTGTATTTATATGCTTCTTGTACAAAGTCCATTCTACAAAATTATGACATTCCTAAACTGGCCAAAATGATTTCTACTAATAATGTTTGTAATTCAATAATGAATAATGTTTCCAGTTTTACTTCGCAAAATGTTTCTCTTAATTCATGTACAGATTTCCATGTTTGGCATCAAAGGTTGGGACATGTACCAAATTTAGTTTTTAAAAAAATGTTGAAAACCTTACCAGTTGATGATTCTTTTCATTGTATAGTTTGTCCATTAGCAAAACAAACTCGAATTCCTTTTCCATTAAGCAAGAATATTTCAAACAATGCTTTTGATCTTTTACATTTGGATGTATGGGGACCTTATAAAATACCTACTTTTGGCAATGCTAGATATTTTTTCACAATTGTGGATGATTACACAAGGATTACTTGGCTATTTTTAATGCAGTTCAAATCTGATGTTTTTTCAAGTGTTAGAACATTTTTAACTATGGTCCAAAATCAGTATCATGTGACTCCGAAATGTCTTAGATCAGATAATGGGTTAGAGTTTTTCAATAAAAATTGCCAAGGGTTGTTGCAAAAGTTAGGTATTCACCATCAAAGCTCTTGTGCTTACTCTCCACAACCAAATGGTATTGTGGAAAGAAAGCATAGACATATCTTACAAGTGGCCAGGGCATTGAAGTTCCAATCAAATTTACCACATTCACTTTGGGGTCATTGTGTTAAAACAACCGTTTACTTGATTAATAGATTTCCCACCACAATGTTGCAAGGTCTTTCTCCTTTTGAATTTTTTTTTTTTTGAAAATCTCCTTCATTAGCACACTTGAAAGTATTTGGTTGTTTAGCTTATTCTACAATTCTTCCTCCTAAGGATAAATTTTCGCCAAGATCCATCCCATGTGTGTTTGTAGGATATTCTTTAGAAAAGAAAGGTTATTTACTATACAATTTGGATACACATGCTATTTAGGTTACTAGAGATGTTGTCTTTTATGAACATGTCTTTCCATTCAAATTACTCACTACTAATAAGACTGTTTTTTCCTCAAACACTTTCTTAGAACCTGACTCATCTGAACCCTATCCACAATTTGGACAATTCTCTACTCCAATCACAGAACCAGACGTGTCCTCTAGTTTAGCACCTATAGTAAACTCCTCTGCTACACCAACCAGCCCTAATCCTGCACCTGATTCTGCCAACCTAGGAGCACCTCCTCCTATGTCTTTAAGAAAATCACAAAGAGTCTCCAAACCACCCATTTGAACTACAGATTTTCACTGTCCTACACTTTCCTTTTCCTCACAAACTCATCTAGTCAAGTATCCAATTTTGGATTGCCTTTCTTATGACCATCTTTCAACTCAATACCAAGTTTATCTTAGCAAAATGTCCACTTTGACTGAACCTGCTAGTTTTTTTCAAGCTTCCAAAGATCCTAACTGGATTGAAGCTATGTCTAAGGTGATCGAAGCCTTAGAAGACAATCACACTTGGTCCTTGGTTCCTTTGCCTCCTGATAAGAATCCAATTGGATGTAAATGGGTGTACAAATTGAAATATAATGCTGATGGAATTTAGAGAGGTATAAGGCTAGATTAGTAACCAAAGGTTATACACAACAAGCAGGGATTGATTATGAGGAAACATTTTCCCCTGTTGTGAAAATGGTAACAGTGAGGACTATTTTATCTCTTGCTTCCATCTATGATTGGCCATTGCATCATCTTGATGTAGATAATGCTTTTTTACAAGGGGATTTAACTGAGGACATTTATATGACTTTGCCTCAAGGATTTCATAAGCCTACTACCCCAAACATTATTTGCAAACTGAACAAGTCATTATATGGCTTAAAACAGGTTTCTAGGGCCTAGAATTTTAAGCTTACTATAGCCTTAGTTTAAGGAGGTTTCTCTCAATCTAAGTCTGATTATTCTTTATTTGTTAAGAAGCATGATACTCAAATGGTGGTAGTTTTAGGCTATGTAGATGATGTAATAATTACGGGCAGCAGTTTAGAGTTGATAGATCATACCAAGAAATTGCTTCATTCTTATTTCAAGCTTAAAGATTTAGGTCTATTAAGATACTTCCTTGGTTTAGAGGTAGCAAGATCAGCTAAGGGCATCACTATTTGTCAAAGAAAGTATGCTTTAGAATTGATTCCACTACGGGTTTATCTGGAGCTAGGCCTTCTTTTATTCCTCTTGATTAGCATCAAAAATTTACTTCATCAGATTATGACAAATAGTTTGCTATTTTTGAGGATCCCCTACTGGCTGATGCTACCATTTATCAACAACTCATTGGAAAGCTTCTTTACTTGTGCATGACACATCTAGATTTGAGCTATTCAGTTAGTTTATTAAGCCAATTCATGCATGCTCCTAAGATGTCTCATATGCAAGCTGCCTTGAAGATTGTTAAGTATATTAAACATGCTCCTGGTTTGGGGTTATTTTTCCCATTTGATTACATAGTTCAACTTAATGCTTACTGTGATTCAGATTGGGCCTCCTATTTGATTACCTAGAGATCAGTTACCGGTTTTTGTGTATTTTTGGGGAAGTCTCTTTTGTCTTGGAAGTCTAAGAAGCAAGTTACAGTCTCAAGGTCTTCTTCAGAGGTAGAATATAGGGCCATGGCTTCTGCTGTATGTAGGGTTATTTGGAACTCTACAGGTTATTTTCGATCTTGGTTTTCCTAGTTTAGCTCCTATCCCTCTTTTTTGTGATAACCTGTCAGCCTTGCATATAGCCTCTAATCCCATGTTTCATGAACGTACCAAGCATATTGACATTGATTGTCATATTGTTTGCAAGAAGATACAAGCTGGTCTTATTCAGACTAAATATGTTCCTAGTAATGAGCAGAGGGTTGATATCCTTACTAAATCTCTTGGCAGTCATTTACATCATCATTTCCTTTCCAAGATGGGAGTGCTTAATCTTTATCACTCACCACCTTGAGGGGGGGTATTGAAGATATATCAGCTCCAGTCCAGCACATCAATTTGACTTCCAGCTCAGCATACTAATTTGTAGAATTGGTTAAAGTTGTTGTGTTAGTTTACTGGTGTAATAGTTTGTTACGGTTAACCATAGTTAGTTGAACTGAGTTAGTACTTAAGTAAAGTGTATTCCATTCATTTGTAATTTTCCAGATCTTGAATGATATTCTTCTTCATTGAACTCTCTGTAGAAAAGTTAATAATATATATTAATAGCAATTTAAATTTAAATTTAAATTATTTATTATTTATTTTTTTATTTTTTATATATGGCCTACCCTCAAAAGGGTTGGATCCGCCCCTATTAATACAACAGCTTATAAGTGTTAGAGAAAACGACTATATAGATCGTCCCCTTCAATCCAGTGTCAATGTCAATGCAATTTAGTTTTTGATTGATCACGTAAGCGTAGTAATGGACAGGATGCACAAAGATAGCAATTAGATAAGCGGCAATATAAAGCCAGCGCCCCCAGGGAGATTTTATGTCAATTTTTTTCACTCATCGATTCCAGAAAATCACGCAGGGTGCGGGGAAGCAAGCGTAACAATCTCGAAATAGTTTTTTAATGCGTCGAGGATTTCTATTTGCAATTGGAACTATTGTACTAGCTTCCTTTCCATGGGGGGGCTGAGGCTGGGACTGAGGCGGCCTGAAAAATACATAATTACATAATTACTACAAGCTAAGGTTTGTCATTAATTATTATTCAATTGGTTAGCGCTTCTGGGAAATTAAAGAGCACGTAATGTTCTAAAAAAGAAGTAGCGAAATTCAGAAACAATAAAATAATTACATTCAACAATTACTTACATGAAGAACAAAGCGGAAGTCTTTGGATTTCAATCTACGAAATTGTTCTTCAAATACTGGATGCTAAGTTAATATGTAAAGCCTAGAGGGGAGCATAATTTAAAGTCGAAACCGCCTATCTTTTAATTTACACTTTGCACCTAGATGCTAATTAGTTGCAGAAATTATCCCCTACATTTTTTGTGCTGGAAGTAGCGGAAACTTTAGAAATAAGTATATATTGTATGAAGGAAAAGTAAATTAAGAAATGCTACATGTGTAGTGGAAGGCACTGAATAATTAAGAGTACAATTGAGCCTATGAGAACTTTAATTTCATACTTTTTTTCCTTTTTAGGTAATCTTTAATTCGAAGATGGTTAAAATTGATTATTTATTGCATGAATGGGGCAAAAAGAAGAACCAAAGTGTTTGTAATTTGCACTTATCACTTTTTATCTTTATCATTATTATAATGAGTTCAATATTAAATATAGGGCTAGACATTGCAGCTCCAGGTCAATTTTCATCACATTTATAAAATGTTTGAATTGTTTTGAAAATGTTAATTATCTAATTAAATATCCCGTAATCTCTTGCTGTACATAGTCTTCAATTTCCTTTTAACCTATTTTCACAAGAAAAAATATGGTAAATTCCCTGTAAAAGCATTATTATTAACATCGCGAGTTGATCAATTAATTAAGCAAATAAGAAGAAAAATATAGAGTTTTCCAGATTTGATTGGGTAATTTTTTTGTTTAAGTGTGTTGATGCTAGATTTAAGCACCAACGAATTCTCACGTGTATAACGTTGATTGGTTGTTTAATATACGTGAGAATGAAATATATAAAGAGAAATAAATGCAAAGGGAGTTTTTTAGGTGGTTCGGATGCTAAGGTAGCAAATCCTACGTCCACTGATCTATATTGATGTTGGTGTGTCAGGTCGCGGTCGCGAGCTGACTTACATAAGACGAGAAAGTCAAAAATAATTACAGGAAAGAGAGATTTCTTTTTGTAGTATGATAAATGGCCGAATCCCCTTAATGAAGAGGTCTTCTTCATTTTATATCAGACTAAAGCGTATAATCATCACTAAATCTATGGTTTGGTGTGATTGTCGAGGATGTCCGAAAGCTTTACGTCCCATTTCCCTTTTCCCAGCTGACATCGCACTTGTTGCAGAAAAAGGGACGCGTGTGGGCTCCATATCACTTGGCAGGCCTGACGTGTGCGACCTGCTCTGACAGGAGCAGGTCACCCTTCACGTGACTTTCCCATCAGCCGCCCTTCATTTTCATTTTCGGGCATAACGAAGCCCCCTAGTTTTTAAGGTTCGAGGGTCGGACCTTGGAAACTAAGTCACGTCGGAGTTTTTTGGTTGCTCCGACCTGAATGGGATGAGCTCGGCACATGACTCTGGCGAACACGATCTCACGCTGTTCCCAGTCAGAGCGGCCTGACAATCTTCACCTTAGCGACCTGGATCTAAGGGGCGCTCCTCCTGTCTGATTCAACGAACTGGTTTCATCTTTGTCATGCGATCCGGCGTAGCGTTAAAGCATGTCAGGCACATTAAATGCCCCGCGTGCTGAGTGGCACCGTTTGGCAGCGTTAGTGGTGCAGCGTAACCGAAACGACGACCATTACCGTGTCATTTAATGCGACGTGGGACGCATTTAATGCAGGGAGAGAGAGTGGGCTGTCGTTTCAGTTTCAAGGGGTGGTAACCGTCGATTCGCAACCCCCATATAAAAAACTTGCATTTTTCTGATGAGGCCACCGAAACTTCTTTTGCTCCAAGTGGAAAATCTTTACACACCAGGCACAATTTTCTTCCGATCGGACGTTTTCGGGCAATCGAAAGGAAGTTTGGTGTCGGCCTTCGCATCTCGAGTAAGGTTCTTTTCCCTTCCCCTCCCTTTTTTTTTTTTTTTTTTTTTTTTTTTTTTTTGCACCTTGGTTTAGTTGGATAATGGCGTTGGGTCTCTCGTCGTTTCACCGGAGACGCGTCGTGATTGGATTCAGGCCGTGGATGGCGGCTCGAGTCACTTGTAGTGGGGCCCCAAGGTGTCCCGTATTGCCATTACTGGATGAACACAAAGGAACCCTAATGGCCGTGTTCTATGATGTTGCGAGACTAGAATGGCCGGTTAACCGTCAACATCCAGGACGAGGAAGGAGGCCATCGTCCATGAGGGAAGTCCCCTAGGGGCGGCAGCGGCCCTTGATATCTACTCGGTTCTCGCAGGAGTTCAATAGAATAAAGCGAGTATGATATTCGCGGAGGTGTTCGACCGCACCCAGGTGCGTCATGGCGCCGGCCGATGGCCTTGCCGCGATCTCGAGGGAGATCTTCAAGGGTGGAGGGAGGATTCCCTTCCATCCTTTCATCAGTCGGTCCTGGATCATTTCGGGATCGATGCAAGCAGCCCAGCGCGTATGTCATCGCTTGTCGCGATGCATCAGCGTCTTTGCTGACGGCCCAGAGCCAGGCGGTGGGCTCGGTGTCGCCTACTACCTCAAGAAAGAGTAGGGACAAGGACTCGTACACTGTGCGGCGACCTACCATTGCCAGCGGGGAGGGGATACAGAACTATCCCGGCAATGCGGGAGCTTACGAGGCAAGAAGTTCAATTGGCTTTTTCTTTTACAACGGCTATTGCCGTTTCAAGATCCAAGTAGGTTTTTTACCGAGTTCATTATCTGCGCTTTGATCCAAAATAACGACTTGCTTTGTTTTGCGCTTAATAGAACGACCTGTGATCGCTACTCGCATCCGGATAGGCTTGTATCCTTGGATACTATGAGGATAGTCGCGCGAGGAAGCTCGACCACCGCGAACTTACGGAAGGCAGGTTGTTTCGGCGACCGGGCGTCCTTAGAACCTCCGGAAGGTAAGTTACGCTTAGTTCCCTTCGGTCGTAAAATGATTTCGTTTATAACGTTGAACGCACTTGATGCCCCCAAACCCCGAAGAGTCCAAGGTCCCGTAGAGCACCGTTTGTCTTTCCTCGATCGAGGATCGAGAGGGAGGCGATCGCTCGTCTTTGTTCGGCGCTGCCGGTCGCGAGCGATCCCCACTTCCCGGCCCATGCACCTGCGCAAGGGCAAGGCGGGCACGGAGGCAGGCTGCTCGTGCGCGCCGCTCGCCGCGAAGGCTGCCCCGAGGTCAAAGAAGAGAAAGCGTTGACACGCGAGTCATGAATCGAGGGAGAGCCTGCGAGGTCGCGCCGGGGTCTGGAGGTCGGGCAAGGCCCGTGAGGCGAGGCGTGCGGGTGACAAGGCGCCAAGGGCGCGCATTCTGAGCTGTTGGGGAGTGCCAGATGCAGCCCGTCATATATGGCCACAAACTGTTGCGACTGCTCAGTGAGTATGATGAGTTTGCGGACACGGGCGACGACTGGCCGCACACGTCGTTTCAACATCTGAGCAAGGTAAGACTAGTCGTACTTGAAATTTTAATCCGGTCTATTTCTAACTTGTACCCCGCTCGCAGGGATTGCTTGCGATGAGGATGTCCATGGAGAAGACGCGTGCAGGGGCCAGAAAGGGGACAAGCGACTGGAAGAGGAGGTCGCGAAACTTAAGCAAAGCTTGGCGTCCGGTGAAGCCGAGAAAGAACACAAGCGTTAGCGGCGGACAGATATGCACGCCAAAAGGATGCCGCCTTGCGATTAGTGGATTTCCAAAGGTGAGCTCGGCCAAGCGTGCGGAGGAGATCAAAAGAGCTTGAAGGACAACCGCCCGTCTCACCAAGGAGGTCGGCGAAAAGGATCAGGAAATGCGGCGACTTTGGCGAGCAGCTCGGTGAAAGAAGATAAAGGGGCCTTCGAACAAGAAAGGCTAGCCCTTGAGGCCGAGCTTCGGGGAGAGTCGGGAGAGGATCTACTGACTGAAATTGCGGGGAGAATCGGTGCCCCGAGGGGATGGAGGAGGAAGGAAGCGCGGGCGGGCGTCGGATCCATCACACCACCCCCGTGTGCAAGGAACCCCAGTGCGGACTTCTCCGACCTCCCGGAGCTACGGGCTTAAGCGACCGCTTGCGGCTCATAAGGCAGGAGGGCAGAGCAGTGCCGCTTGCGCCGCCTCCCTGCAGGGACCCGGAGGGCAGCGGCGGCTCGTCGAAGGATCTTAAAGACCGACCTTTGATTGTAATAAGTTGTCCCCGTTCATCTTAAAACTTTTTGTACATAAATGAAGACATTTACAATTGCGATTCGTTTTCTCATTTAAATATGCACTATTTACAATTGAGATTTACATAGCGATTACATACAAATTCTTACATGCGAATAGAACACATGCGATCTGTTTTAAGCGAGCAGTAATACTTGAAAAAAGAAGTTAACAAAAAGCGTGAGTTTGGGATTGCCGATAGTATGGCCGAAGGTGTTCGGAGGCGTTCAAGCTAGGGGTACCTTGGAAGCCGTTCAATCTTTTTGAGATGGTAGGTCCCAGTCCCGATCACTTTGTCGATCCGGTATGGACCTTCCCAGTTAGGCCCCTAGTACCCCCGCACTTGGCTCTACAGGTCCCGAGGAGAACTTCCCGGCTTTAGCACCGGGTCTCCGACTGGAAGTCTCTTCAGCCGGACCTTTGAGTCGAAGAACCTTTTTGCTCTCTTTGGTAGGTGCTATCCATGCGCGAAGCCTTCTTGCTGACGCTCTTCAATTAGATCCAAACTTGCTCTCGGAAGGGTTTCGTTGTCATCCTGCGTTATGCGTCCCTCAAGAGCCGGTCCCGAGCTGCGGGGATCGTACGCCGACGCACTAAGCGAAAATGGGGTTTAGGTGGTCCGCCAAGGAGTTATCTGTCGCCCGCCCAAAACTTCGGGGAGGGGAGGTCGCTGGTTTAATTTTCCTTGGCCTGCCCGAGCTTGGCCTTCAGTGTGCTTGATGGTCTTATTGTGCTTCAACTTGGCCATTACGCTGCTGACTTTGGCGGCCGAGGCAAATTTCTTATGGATGCCCTGACTCGTCGCGAAGCCGCTTGAACTCCTCATTATTGAATTGCTTTCCATTATCGAGATAAGGGTGTGAGGAATTCCGTAGCACACTATGTTCTTGAAGGACGAAGTCTCTTAACTTTCGGTCGTGATCGCGGCTAGTGGCTCCGGGCCCGACCCACTTTGTAAAATAATCTACCGCGACCACGGCGTACTTGACCCCTCCACCTTTCCAAGCGGCATGGGGGCCGATAAGGTCGATCCCCCACATGGCCCCAAAATGGCCAGGGAGGGGCCGACATAAGTAACTAGCTGCGTGAGATGGTGCTCGCGGAATGTTCGCGAAGCAGCTGGCATTTGTCGCACTTCTTGACAAATTGTCTCGCACTCTTCTTAGATTTGGGGCCAATAATATCCCCCACGAACAATCTTGTTCGCGAGATCAGCTGCTTGTGGTGGTTACCGCAGATCCCTTCATGAATTTCCCTCATGATGTGATACTTCTTCAACCTTGGTTACATATCGGAGGAGAGAGGCAGAATCCTCTCTGTATAAAGGCGATCCCCGATGAGTGTGAAACGAGCGGACCTTACTCGCGGGATCCTTGCCTTGACCTTCTCGCTAGGCAAGGTCCCATCCACTGGTATTGTACAATGGGAGTCATCCGAGTGGTGAACCACGTTCATGGCTGTTCGGGTCGGTGATAGTCGGGGGCATCGGCAAGCGAAGCAGGAATGCTATCGGGAGCCTCGAGTCTAATGATGAAGCTATCTTTGCCAAGGCGTCCATATAGAGTTGCTCTCCCCGGGGATACGAGGCGATTTCAAAGTGCCTAAACGACCCAGAGAGACCTTAGCTTCTTTCAAGTAGCGGACCATGTTCCCTTCCTTGGCTTGGTATTCTCCTAGAATGCTGGTTGCGACCGGCATGGGAGTCGTTATAAATGCCGATCGCGGTTGCACCCATTTCTTTGGCGAGTTGCAACCGAGCAAAGCTTCCGTATTCGGACTGTTGTTAGGTCGCCTTAAAGGAACCTCCAGGCCAGAATTCCGTGGTTCGGACCCCCTCCCGAGGGCTCACCGGGGAAGAACCCACCCTGCTCTTTTCTGTTTGATGACCCATCAACGTAGGTTCCACAATCGACGGTTACGAATAGTCTCTTGCCCGACTTGGGACTGTTGCTCGCTTGGGAGATAGGAAAATTCCGAGATGAAGTCCGCAAGCCTGCCTTTTATAGTCGACACAGGCGTATACTTTAAGTCGAACTAGCTCGGCTCCATGGCCCATTTGAGCGGTTTACCCGCCTGGCCTGGTTTTCACGGAGGACTTGCAGAGGGGTAGTTTGTCATTACATTGATCGTATGGGCATGGAAGTAAAGTCGCGGCTTTACGGGACGCAACCGGGAGGGCAAAGCTAGTCGCTTTCCATTTCGGATACCGCATCTCGGTATCCGATGAGCGTTACTTGCATAATATACGGCCTTGAGCTTTTTCCTCTTCCCGTATTAAATTAAAGTTGCATTGCGTGGCCCGAGACACGGACGGAGTAGATGAGCGGGATTTCCCTGTGGAAGAGGTTTAGAGAGAAGAGGTGGCTTTCCCATGCTCTTTTATACTCTAGAATGCTCTCGCATTTGAAAGTCCATTCAATTTCTTATTGGCCTTGAACATTGAAGAATGGTAAGCAGCGGTCGGTTAGCCTTGATATGAAGCGACTGAGTGCCGCTATTCGCCCGTTCAAACTCATGACCTGCTTTTTGCTGTTCGGGCTCTTCATATCGAGCTGAATCTTTCGGGCATACTTCTATGCCCGTTGATTGACCATATACCCCAGGGAATTTTCCCTGACGATACCCCGAATGAACATTTGAGAGGTTGACTTCATTCCATGAGCACCCGAGTATGTCAAACATCTCAACGAGATGAGTGATATGTTAGAGAGGCGACACGGGACTTGACAACATGTGATCCACATAGACCTCCATTGTCCTCCCGATCTGTCGGAGAACATTCGGTTGACCAAGCCTCCGATAGGAGGTCGCACCCGCTTCTTGAGACCGGAAGGGCATCACTTTGGTGTGATATAACCCTCGATCCAATGGTGGTCAGTATGTTCCTCGTCGGCTTGTACATCCGGGATCGATTATATCCCAGTATGCATCCATGAAGCAACGGCTCGTGTCTGGTGGCATCAACAGTAAGTCGATTCTCGCGAGGGGGAAACCGTCTTTTGGACAAGCTTTGTTCGGTGCAGAATCTACGCAGTTCGCCACTTGCCATTTGGCTTCTTTACCGGATCCGGGTTGGCGACCCGGAGTGAGGGTAGCCTCGCTAACGAGATCCATTTAGGAGAAGGTTGCTTACGATTTTAATACGCGTACGCTTTCCCGGATCCATCGCCTTCTCTTTGGCAAGTTACTTCTTTGCTAACGTTTAGGGAATGGCAAATAACGTTCGGGGGCCTTGATCCCGACCATGTCGGCTATGCGACCGGTAAGGCGAACACATCAATGTTCTCCTTCAAAAAGTTTACCCGGCTCGGAAGCGGTGAGGGGATTGAACAGCTCCCGATCTTTAGCATTCGGCTCGGCTCTTCGGATCAAGCCGAAACAACGAGATCCCCTCTGGGCCGGCATTGGGAATTTCCTAGACTCGTGGATCTATATTATCCTCCTTGGACCGCCGTGGCTCAATCCGGAGCCGATCGCCATAGCACAAGCGGTGGGTGCGCACCAGCGAAATGCCCTTCCCTTGTCGGCCATTTGGACCGCTTTTACATAAGCATTCGCGTGGCGCTGCGACCCGCTTACTGCCCGATCCCCAGAAGGAGTGGGGAACTTCATCTTGAGATGATAAATGGAAGTAACCGCCTGAAGGTTCTCGCAGAGGTCGCCCTAGTATCCTATTGAAGGTGAGGGCAGGGTCCACGACCAAGGAAGTCGGTAACCCTAGTCACCTCGTCCGTAGTCGCCGCGTGGCAGGGAGTGGATTGTTCAGGTAGGGGATCGTGTGATCCTGTAAAAGCTGTATAGAGGCATCGGTGGCTTCAGGTCGGCCTCGCGTTCATTCTACTGAAAGCGGACTTGAACGAGAATGTTCCTCAGGTTTGAACTCCGTTATCCTGGAAGCATTGAGACATTATGACACCCTATCGGGGGTGTGATTACGAGCGTCCTCGTGCGGGTGGTGCAAGCGAGCCGCCTCCTTCTCGTTGAAAGTGATTGGTTAACTTCCTTCTTTGCGAGGTCATGCGATGTGCTCATGACCCACGGAAATCATGAGTGTGCTTCCCGAGCATACTATCTGCGCCCCTCGCGTGTTTCCACGAGGTGCGGACCTCCGAAAATTAGGTTCACACATGCACCCCTGCGATCACGGCGCTTGTTCTTTCGCTCCCCCTGGTTTTCTTTTGGGGGAGTCGTCAATGTACTCCTTGAAGTGCCCCTTCTTGATAAGCTTCAATAGCACTTTGCTTTCCCAGAGCCCGGCATTCATCGATGTGATGCCCGTTATCCCATAGGTAAGCAAGTGTATTTCTTATTTGCTTTAACATTTACGGCCATTGCGGGGAGTTTTCATGGGTTACGCTCACCGAGCAGTTGGCTTCCTCGGATTTGTTGAGGATCGCGGATATGGACACATTCGGTGGAGTGTACCGAGTCTGTCGCGGCGTGACGGGGGACGGGAGCATAGGATTTTTTTCTGCTCGTAAGGGGTTTGGGGTTTCTTCTTCGCTTGATCGTCATTGTCTCGCTGCGATCGGCTACGCTGTCTCCCCGACCACGACACAGCTTGCCTTGGAGGAGGTGCCGTATCGCGGTGAAGTGCCATAATGAATTCTCTATTCGGAGATATTTTTCAGCCGAAAGGTTGTAGAATCTGGTGAGGAAATATCGTCCTCAAACTGCGCTCCTTCCACAAAGTCGGTTTTGCGGGCGAACTCCAGGCTATTATAAGAGTTCGGATGGACTCTTCGGGGCGTGGGCCACCTTGTTGAGTTCCCCACTGGGAGGGCGGTCAACGTAAGGACCTGAGGGATTCGTCTCTTTCTTGCCTTATGTTGCCGAGGTAGCTCAATGGCATTGAAAATTTCCGATTGGCTTGGAAATCACCGCGAAGAATGTCGTGCTCATACCGAGGCCACGCCGTCGATCTCATTTGGGAGCGACTTAACCACCGTTTGGCGTGAGAAGTCGGACGTCCACAGCCAAACAAACGGCGCACTATGAAGGTCCGAAACCTAGTGGAGCTCCATCGAGGTCGTTGAACTCATATAAATGATCCGTGGATCATAGCTTCCATCAAAGGTGCATATCGGCATTCGAACCCCGGTGGAAATGGGGAACTAACTCTTCCAGGAGAAAATGGGGATGTAGAGGCGACCTGCGCTGTTCATTTTCTTTGCCTCCCTTAAGCACGTCAGAGCTCAATCACGACTCCTCAATTTGCGGTAATGGAGCCAATTGGGGGTTGTTTTCACTGTGCGAGCCTTCTTGGCTCGGTTGCGGTTCGAAGGAAAGTCCGGGAGATCGATTCCTCCTCGCCTCGGCCGGTATTTCCGGCCGCACCCTTGACAACTTGACTAGAGGCGTGTGAAGACGATAGGTTGTGAGGGCGCTTTCACGACCCTCGCGGTGGTACGAACCGCCCCACGAGGTGTGAGGGCCTCCCGCATAACGATCGGGATGTCTGCTGTGGTATCGGACCACCATGCCCGGCCTTTTGCTTGGGTGCCACTGCATTGTGGCATGGGGACGCTCGGGGTCCACTTTCTTTCGCCAAGTCTCGGCTTTGCGATACCCTGGGGCTGGGGCACCTTTGGTATTCGCCGGCCCTGGGAACCCCGTAGGCTTGTTTTTTGCCACTTGTTTACCTTTGCGCAACTACTGCGATGCTCATGTGCAGGGTTATCGCTTTGCCGCTTTCGTAGCACGCATGCGTTTTGGCGGTTGTACCGCCCTCCGTCCGTCGTAGATGACATGCCTTGGTCTGACGGTCCAACCTTTGGTTGACCGTCTGGAAGTATTGTCGAACCTCTCGGGTAACCGATGGCAGCGGGAGGTCGATTGCGGGGAAGGGCTGGAGGGGTATTCCATGACATTTTACTGGAAATTATAGGTATGTTGGAAGGGGTGTCCCTCTGGGCCAGGGGGACTCCTTCAGCATGCTGGTTCCCTTGCTCAGGTTCAGATTGGCGGGCCATTGTAGCTGTAAGACCAATAGGTCAAAGATTCTCCTAATGAAGGGTAGACACTAAATGATTTTACATGCGTTAAAGCCCCTGTTGATGCTACAGATTTAAGCATTAACGAATTCTCATGTATATGGCGTTGATTGGTTCATTTAATATACGTGAATGAAATATATAAAGAGAAATAAATGCAAAGGGAGTTTTTTAAGTGGTTCGGATGCTAAGGTAGCAAATCCTACGTCCACTGATCTATATTGATGTTGGTGTGTCAGGTCGAGGTCGCGAGCTGACTTACATAAGACGAGAAAGTCAAAAATAATTACAGGAGAGAGAGATTTCTTTTTGTAGTATGATAAATGGCCGAATCCCCTTAATGAAGAGGTCTTCTTCATTTTATATCAGACTAAAGCGTATAATCATCACTAAATCCATGGTTTGGTGTGATTGTCAGGATGTAATCCGGCTTTACGTCTCATTTCCCTTTTCCCAAGCTGACATCGCACGACTTGTTGCAGAAAAAAGGACGCGTGTGGGCTCCATATCACTTGGCAGGCCTGACGTGTGCGACCTACTCTGACGAGAGCAGGTCACCCTTCACGTGACTTTCCCACGTCAGCCCTTCATTTTCCTGGGCATAACAAAGTGCATCAATATCCTTCACGAATACACACTGCAATGGGTTATTACGTTTAAATATATATAATTAAGCTTAAAAATATGTACAAGTACATCTATTGTTAGACAGTTATACATACTGTGGCAACGAGAATTTTGGTGCTGGAGTGCCAATGAGTTAATGCAATAATAAAGTGGCTATATAATTATTGATCTGATTCTAGTTTTCCACAGCAAAAAGAAGGTAAACCAGGGAGAATCCATATTAAAAATAAAAAGCGTAAAATGTGATTTCTTAAATCATTTTTCCTTGTTATCTAAGCAAAAGGGAATCTTCAAGGACTTCTTGGTATTTTATATGTAATGAAAAATAATAATAATAATTAAGGAGATGAATTTATTTATTTATTTTTTTTTTAAATGAAGAATACCTCCTTAATTAATTAATTGAAGGCCTTTCTATATAGGATAATGGATATAGACTGTATGAATTGCTGTTGGTCTATATTTCGTTTATCAATTAATCAAACGTTTATATGAATTTTATTTGTAAGTCAAAACCACGTTTCACTCCTGGTACAAATTAAACACTTGGATGTATCTTTTTCTTATTCTCCATATCCATCCAGTGTATAAGAAAATTAAAGAAAAAATTGTAAGGTCTTTTTTCTTTTATAAGTTATTTACCAATGTACGTCAAGAACAAAAAAAAAAAAAAAAATTAAAGTTTTAAGTTGGACATGTGTATCACACATCGATTCTACAAAAGAAGGAAAAGTTTAAATCAAACGAAATGGAGTAACTACTAAACAAAAATATGCCCTGGATATATATTCTGAAGATAAAAAGTTAAAAAACAAGAAAACACGCTCATGTATCCTAAGTTTAATTTGTACCCTGAATTAATCAATGGAGTAATGCTATAGCTACCGAAAGTTGCGCAACGAATCTGTGCACCGAATGATGTAACAAAATTCTGACTGTTGATTCATTATCAATTAATATTAATCAACGGTCAAGATTTTGTCACGTCATTCGGTGCACAGATTCGGTGTGCAACCTTCGGTGGCTCTATCATTTTCCTTAATCAATGAGCCTCTTTTAAAAACTACATTACAGTAATGCCAACTTCTTCGCAATTTACATTACCGTAGCTCAAATTTCTTCACAATCATTCTCCAACTATCTTAGACCATCTCTTGCTTAGGTTCATTAATTATACTTCCCTTCAGACTAAACAATGGAAGGTGTTGGAATTTGAGCCGAAGACAACAGAAGGCACGTATTGTACAAGCAACTTCTTAGCTGTGTCTTTCTCTCGAACATAATGATCATTAAAGAGATTTGAAGGAAATTTGAGAGAAATAAGAGCAAACTAGAATTGGAAGCAAAATATCATTTGATTTTCATTATCTTGCAAACCAGAGAACAATTGATTATTTACATGAAGCTTATTATTTAACTACCTAATATTATTCCCAAAATCCTATCCAAAATAATAAAACAAACGCACCCACAGATTTTCATTTTCTTGCAAACCAGAGAACAATTGATTATTTACATGAATCTGATTGCCAGCTTGGCAATCTGTCATCCGTGTGGCTCTTACATAAAGGTGGAACAAATGGGTTGGGTTAGGCGGGTTAACCCTAACCCGGCCCGCAATGAAAAGGGTTGAACCCGGACCGCTAATAAGGCGGGCCGGGTTCAACCCATCCCAACGGACAACCCCCCCCGGGAGGGTAGGTTACAAAATGGCAACCCCCAGCCCAGCGGGTTGGCTTTGTTTTGTCCTTTCTAAAGAAAGGACCGCCAACCCGCAGGGTTGGGCATTACCACCACCAATGGCCTACCTACCCGTCGGGTTGACCCATGAGGTTGGCGAAAAAAATAAAAAAAATTGATTTTTTTTCAAATTACCTATTTACCCTTGAAATATAACCGTTTTATAGCCGTGGGAGGGGTTTTTTTTGTCATTTTCTTTTCCCATTTTTTTCTATAAATTGGCCCTAAACTCTCACATTTTTCTCACAACTCAAATTCTCTCATATTCTCTAATCTCTAATCTCTCAATTATTCATTTATTCTCTTAATCTCTTTGTTATCAATTTGGTCGTACTTTAATTTTTATTAGTTTTTGCAATTTTTAATTCATATTTCCAATTTTCCAAATTCCAATTTCCATATTCAAATTCTCTTTCTTTAATTTTTATTTCTTCTACATCAATTTTTTTTTTCAACTACAATGGATAGATATTTCTCTCCCCTCAATTACAATGATGAAGAAAACTACTATTCTAGTCCTAGTCCCGCTGATTTTACTAACATAAATGCAGGAGGAGATTCAAATAGTCCCGCTTTCCCATTCTCAGAATCCAATACACCTCAAAATATACCCCCGATTCCAACAGCTCCCGGTGGTTCTAGAAGTTGTCCTCGTAATCGTCATCCTTGTCCAACTTCATCTCAAGCTGAGGCGGGTTCATCAAGCCGCCGTCGAAACCAAGACAGACACACATCAGACGTTTGGGCGCATTTCGACAAGTTTTACGAGACAGAAAATGGCGTTCAAGTCAAGAAAGCGAGATGCAAATACTGTGGAAATATTTATAAAGCCGATTCAGGTAATGATACTAGTACTTTAAAAAGGCATGCTAATAAACATATTAATCAACATGGAAATAGAGAAAGCAATCAAACTCAAATAACTAATATGGGTACTACTTGGCATTATAATTCTGATGTATATAGGGAACAGTTAGCTTTATATATTGCTGCAATTGATCAACCTATTAATATGGTTGAAGATAAATATTTTGAAAGATTTGTTCAAAATTCATTTTTCCATGATTTAAAAGTTATTCTAAAACTGCAACTAGAAATGATTTAATAAAATTGTTTAGAAAAATGAAATTAGAATTAAAAAATAAAATACATAGTTGTCATGTTAGTATGGCTCTAACTGCCGATATTTGGAGTGGTAGAGCTAAACAAGATTATATTTGTGTGACTAGTCATTATTTTGATAATGAATTTAAATTAAATAAATCTTTATTAGGATTTAGATTAATGGATGTTAATCATAGTGGTCAACAAATTTATAATAAAATTGTTAAAGTTTTAGAAGATTATGATGTTCTTGATAAAATGATAAGTATAACTTTAGATAATGCAAGTGCTAATACTATGCTATAGATTTTTTTAAAAGTAATTATCATTTGTATAACAGTTTGAAGTTTTTTCACCAACGTTGTGCATGTCACATTATTAATTTAATTGTGAAAAGTGGTATGAAAACAATTAAAGAAAATATTGATAGAATTAGGGCTTCTTTAGCTTGGATTACTAGTAGTAATAAAGAGATGCTAAATTTCAAGACACTTGTATAAAATCAAATATGTCTCCTAGAACTTTTGCATTAGACATGCCTGTTAGATGGAATAGTACTTATTTAATGCTTGATTCATGTTTACCTTATGCTAATATAATTAGTTATTTTGTAGCAAATAATAGAGGTCCTCATTATTTGGTAGAAAATAATTGGCAAATAGCTAAAGTATTTCATTCTTTTCTTAAAATTTTTTACCAATCCACTTTATAACTTTTTGGTGTGTATTATTCTACTAGTCCATTGGTAATACATACAATTATAAAAATTTCCGAGTTATTTATAAAAACAAAGACAATGAAATTTTAAAGGCACGAATAAAGGCAATGGAATTTTTTTTTAAAATATTGGGAACCCATTCCTTTTCGTTATTGTTTAGGTGCTATATTTGATCCTAAAATTAAATTAGCAGGTTTAGAAAATGGTTTTGACAATTTATGTGAAAATTTACAAACCGAAGTATATGCCAATCAAATAGGAGAGGTAAAAAAATAGACTTTTGAAGTATATTTCCAATATAAAAACAGGTATGGGAACCCATGAAAGAGGCAAAAACATCCGAGAGAACGTATCAGAAGAAACAAATGAAGACTTCTACTCTTGGGGTGCACTGATGTTAGAGTCATAAAAGTGACTCTATTTTGGTGATAAAAATACCCCATGTGTGATTTAATTGAAGTATATTGAGATAATTAAAGAATTTATGAATTTATTCACGAAAATCGCTTCCTAATATTTTTCTTATGAATTTAACATGTTTGGAATGATTTTGGAAAGTATATGAGTTGATATTAGGTTGTGGTTTATGGATTAAAGGTGATTTTGTCTCATTTATGCTGTTTAGGGGGTAAAATGTCATGTTTTAAGGGGCTGATTTTGTCACTTTTCAATTGTGTAGGGACTAAACTGATATTTTACAAATTATTCTATAAAAGAAAAGTGCAAATCGCGTTTTCTAGGGAGGTTGTTCACCCAGTTTTTCGGTGACCCTTCGTCTCCCTCCGGTGACGATTCATCTCCCCATGCATCAATCCGTCATTAGCCACCTGAAAGCCACCATGCCCAGCCAGCAGCACACAGCGACACTTCGCCTTCCACCACCGCGTCGTTTCGTCTTCCCGACCAGTTTTGGCCGTTTTTCGGCGACGTTCCAGCTCCCCAAGGGTAGATCTTCATTCCCCACGGTCGGATCTACACTTCCCGCTTGCTTGCCGCAGCGAAACCTGCGGAATCCGCGATTTAGCCGTCGCGACTCTTCATCTTCTAGGCCAGATCCTGCTCATTTTCGGCGACTTCTCACCTCCCCAGGACCTGATCGGAACTCCCCATCATCAGAGCTTTCCATCGGTACCTTCGGATCCCATTTCCGCCACCGTTTTCCTACGAATCGCTGGTTGTTCATATTTGAGCTTTAGTTGGTCGTTTTCGGCCCTTCCCCTGACATATCGGCTGCGGTTACCTCCTCTTCGCCATGATCAGCTCCGTTTCCACCGTTTCGGCCTCCGTCATCACTACCATGGAGCGGTTAAGCTCCCGGTTGTCCGTTACGGTGTGGCGAGATCGAGATTGACTCCACTGATCCCCTCATCAGCTCTCGACTAGTTGGATGAGCCCGAATGTTGGATATTTGGTTAAGTTTCTTGTATTCAGATTATATTTGTTTTCGTTTCAGTTTGTTTGCGATACTTTAATATTATTTTGATGCTCGACGTGTTGAAATGATAATGTCCATTGAGAACGTTTATTGATATATAACTTTTCGCATAATTGAATGTCGGTTTGAGATTATTGAATGTTGATTATGACTTTAAATTGCTTGATGCGGTTGCAATTAAGTTGTAGTAAGCGTTTAATATCATTTCTACTAGGAATGCATTTATTGTGTAATTGGTTGATTGGATGATACAGGTTAGTAGGTTGTACTTGTTAATGTTGTACCAACTAGTGGTGTTTAAGGGTTTAACATTTTTCGGTTAGTCAATGATAGTCTTTAACCAATCGATCGTAACTAAGGCGACGGGGAGGCAGGGATAGATTATGCCTAGATTCTTGGGAGATATTTCTATTGATTTGCCTAACCTTGTAGGATTAGGAAATTGAAGAGCGAGAGGAATTGTGAGAGTTGGTCTTGAGTCAAAGCCGAACCCGTGGCGACAACGCTTTTAATATTGTGTTTTAGTTAGCAATTTATTTAATGCTTTTAATTTCCTGCAAGTAATTAGTTTCCTTTGTTTTAATCAATCATTTTGCCAATTTCTCTTTTGTTAACTCAAATATACATTAGGTCGTTAGTCTTGCTCTCTGTGGATTCGACCCTGCTTATCCCTAACTACGGTACTTAGGTTTAATTTTGTGACCGTGACGACCGGTCTAACAAAATTTTGGCGCCGTTGTCGGGGAGCAACGTGCTTTTGACTTTGTGTGTATTTGGGTTTGTAAATACTTTTAGTCTAATTTTTCTATGTTCTTTAATTTTCATTAGGACAGTTTCATTCGTGTTTGTTTTTATTTTGCAGGAAGATCGCAATTGGGGAAACGTTGCAGTGTGTCATATGCCTCAAAGTTTAAGCGTGACCCGATTGTGATATTTTCTAATCTTTTTAGCTTTAGTTCTTGTTAATCATTTGTGTGATGTTTGCATGTTTCGTGTTCATTTAGTTTGCATGTTTGTTTTAGTTTTGCATATTTTGTTTTTATTCATAGGATTTAGTTTTTAATTTAGTAATAATTTCTTTTTGTTTGATTGTTAGTTTTAGTTTGTTTATTGTGTGGATTTTTTTTTTTATGGTGATATCATATTCATTTTTATTTTTCTTTATGTGTGCCTTTTGAATTTGCTTTTTAGGATTTGCTTTTAGTTCTTTTTCTTTGAATTTTGTGTTGTGGTTGTTGGTGGAACCTTGGGTACACTTGTTGATGAATGCTTGGTAGATAGTCGTATCAACCAATTTTAGTACCCTTGGATTTGAAAATAGAAAGCGCGAAGGATGGATGATAATCTGTATCCCATGCATAACCATCTAGCTTCTAGGATTCCTATCATAGGGCAACCGCCTAGGAATGGTGGCATTTATGAGGTTTCTCCTTTGGACTATATAGACTCCAAGTTGGAGTCTTTAGCCTATCAATTTGACACGTTCATATCTATACATGTGCGAGCTTCTAGGCAACCACCTCCCAGTAGGCCAAGTCAGGATGTCTTTTCTATGCCTTCAGACTTTTTAGGTTTGTTGAGTACACATTTGAGGAACCAACTCCTACACTTTTGAGGAGCAAGTGCAAGATGCACAAGGTTTACAGAGACGGAATGATCCGTATTCGAACACATTTGATAGTGAGTGGCATAACCATCCTCATTTTGCATGGAAGCGGGGAACAATCGTGAATGTCTCCCCATAATATGCCATATAGTTCTTCCAATCAACGGGGCAATTATTGGGACATGTATTCGGGTCCAACCAACCACCCAACCTAGGATCCCACCTCTCGTCCAAGGCCCAGCTCTCGAGCCCGGACCCACCCTTTGGAATCAATGATGGCTCAAATGCTCCAAACCATGCAAGAACAAAAAGATGACATGAATGCTAGGTTCAATGACTTAGAAAGCACATTATCGGATATTACATTCCCATTCCCAATCTATTAGTAAGCTAGAGACCCAAATAGGTCAAATAGGCTAGGCGGTTTATAAGAGAGGAATGCCATTTGCCGAGTCAAGTTGTTGATAATCCTAATGGTGCACCTCACCGGATGGGTGTCATGAACAAGCTAGGCTTGAGAGGGAATTATATGCGAGTTTGGAGAGAAAGAGAAGCTTAGAGGGAAACCAAGGCCGAGAGGAGTGAAAGAGAACCAACCATAGAGTTAGGTATGCCGAGACATGAAAACGAGGAAGTTGGGGAGAAAGAACTATCCCCTGCATTTGACATACCGATAGAACCTTGTCCTCAATCCCTAGAGTCGAATAATGAATCCAACTTTAAGAAAACTACTAGGATGGAGGAAATGGTTGAGTTGTTTAGACAAGGGCTGATTGGTATTCCACTTCTTGATGCCATTAAGCTCATACCTGCCTATGCCAAGTTCTTAAAAGACTTGTGCACATGGAAATGGCGTATTAAATTCAAATATGCCTTCTTGGGACCTCGTGATACCCTACTTGTTGCTGAATGGCGAGGGTCATGTAAGGCACCTCCAACGTTTCAACCACCTTGAACTTGATGTCGCATTTAGTCTGGCTGAAGACTTTAAACTTAGCGCTTGTGGGAGGCAACCCGCCTTTTTAAATATGTTTTTATTGCTTTTATGTTTTTGTTGTTTTTGTCTTTGCAAGAATTGTCATGTTTGGAAACTCATTAACTAGTCCAAGGCTACGCTTACACATGCTCCACAAACTTCGTTGGTGACAACCCCACCATTGTTCCTCAAGTTGTATCTCTCCACATTATATGCTGTTATTGTTAGATTTCTTGTTTCTCAAATATGTTGGACAATTTTTATGTTATTGATCATATTGCCATTTGAGATCATTTGATGCTAAGTTGGGGAGGATGTTTGTAGTTGTGGGTCATTGAGGACAATGACATTTTAAGTTGGGGAGTGTTGATTGATTTTTATTTTTGTGGAGTATGTTGTTGATCATATTTTTGGGAAGTATTGTTGATGATGCTTTCGTGGAGATTGTGATATTATTGTAAAGTATTGTTGATGATGCTTTTGTGGAGATTGTGTGTTGAACAGAGTGCTTAAATTTTTGTGGCATGATGATGTAGTTTTTTGTTGAAAATATGTTGAGTCTTACTCTTGTAATTCCAAAAGTGGTTAAAGTGAACTAAAGTGAGCTATTTTTTTAAATTTTTTCATGAATTCATACATAATTACCATTTTAGAAGCAATTGAGGTGCTAGTTGAAAGGTTTTGTGAAATATTTTTTTGTTGCAAGATGTTTTTAAACATTGAACTATTGGTTCTGTTTTGTGCTAGGTTTGTCCATAATTGTGGTTAGACACCGTTTTGTGTAAATGTCATGTGTTTTAGTGTTTATGCAAGTCTCCCATATACTTTACATGCCCATGGAGCAAAGTTTCATTTATTATCTTGCGTGTGTTAAAAGTGCTTAAATGTTGCTTGATGATTTGGTTTTGATTTGTAGCCTAGTTGACTCGAGTGAGTATGCCCGAGGGGTGTTCTACACCTAATCCCCTAAAGCTAGGCCTGCAATCGAACCGAACATGAATGAAGCGGGCCCCGCCTGAAAATCGGGTTCGATAAGCATGTTCGATTGTTCGTGTTCGTGTTCGTGTTCGAACGAACACAGGATGTGTGTTCGTGTTCGTTCGATTAACAAAAAGCTCGTTCGTGTTCGTTCGCAACTCGTTCGTGTTCGTTCGACTAACCTGTTCGACTAACTCGTTCGACTAACCTGTTCGACTAACTCGTTCGACTAACTTGTTTGTTCGACTAACTCGTTCGACTAACCTGTAAATACTTGTTCGACTAACTCGTTCGATAATTCGTTCGATAATTTGTAAATACATGTTCGACTAACTCGTTCGATAATTTGTAAATACCTAAATATTTTAAATGTTTACATATATATTTTGTATCAACACCCATAAATTTATAGTGGAATGAAAGTCTATTGTAATATATGATCAATACATATGTGTGATTAATTTGTTATATATATATATATATATTTTGTATCAACACCCATAAATTTATAGTGAAATGATGGCCTATTATAATATATGATCAATACATATGTGTGATTAATTTGTTATATATAATGTGTAATTGTGTATATATAAAATTATTATCATACATATATTAATCATAGGTTAAATATGTTATGTAATTACCAAAATTATAGGTTATCATATATTTATTATCATTACATAAATTATCCTAAATATTTTAAATGTTTACATATATATTTTGTATCAACACCCGTAAATTTATAGTGGAATGAAAGTCTATTGTAATATATGATCAATACATACGTGTGATTAATTTGTTATATATATATATATATATATATATATATATATTGTATCAACACCCATAAATTCATAGTGAAATAATGGCCTATTATAATATATGATCAATACATATGTGTGATTAATTTGTTATATATAATGTGTAATTGTGTATATACAAAATTATTATCATACATATATTAATCATAGGTTAAATATGTTATGAAATTACCAAAATTATAGGTTATCATATATTTATTATCATTACATAAATTATCATAAATATTTTAAATGTTTACATATATATTTTGTATCAACACCCATAAATTTAGAGTAAAATGAAAATCTATTGTAATATATGATCAATACATATGTGTGATTAATTTTATATATATATATATATATATATATATATTATCATTACTGCCTACATATTTATTTTGTACCAACACCTATAAATTCATAGTGATATGAGAGTTTATTGTAATATGTGATCAATACAAATGTGTGATTAATTTAGGTTTAATTAAACTATTATATTATTAAATTTGGTATGATATACATCACTTGATTATACAATATGTTATGTTTATCAATTTACCATACTATATTTATTATTTATTAATTGAAATATTATCTTATAATATTTAATTATTGATTACATTTAGAAAAAATATGAAGCTATTATGTTATTGGATTTACTATATTATTTATCACTTGATTATACAATTTATTATGTTATTAAATTTGTCATGCTATGTATCATAGTAATTTATTACTTTTTAATTAAAATGCTATATACTTATATATTTAATTATTGATGACATTTGGAAAAA
Source organism: Pistacia integerrima (assembly GCA_026225825.1). Taxonomy (NCBI): domain Eukaryota; kingdom Viridiplantae; phylum Streptophyta; class Magnoliopsida; order Sapindales; family Anacardiaceae; genus Pistacia; species Pistacia integerrima. Next base: position 5,041,175 of record CM047739.1, on the reverse strand, counting down.
AAATCCAAACATATTATATATATAAAAAAAACAAAAAGTATCATAATATTTTATTATTGATTACCATTAAAAAAATTCATCCAAACTCAATCAAACATAATATAAAAATGAAATTTTTTTTAATTATAATAATGCATAACATGTTTTTTCGAACATAAAGCGAACGAACAATCGAGCGATTGTTCGCGAACGGAATGAATTAGTCGAACGTATAGTGTTCGCAACATAATCGAACGAACAACCCCCTGTTCAACTCGATGAACATATTATCGAACAATTATCGAATCTGTTCGCGAACATTATCGGTCAGCAGAATCGAACGAACAACGTAACGCTCGCGAATCGCCGATTCGCTTTGCGTACCTCCCTACCTAAAGCTATCCGGCTTGGGAGCGGTTGGCCTAAAGCTCGTTACATGGGTCCTCTAGAAAGCTTAAGAAGTCATTACATAGATGATGAGCTTTTTTTAAAAAAAATATAA